>JANZLX010000006.1:2583104-2602617 GCA_025531955.1 Erythroxylum orinocense
CTAACCCAATGGCCTGGAAAATTTGGGCTAAAATTGGGCCAAGTCAGGCGGGTCGAGTCAAAATTGATATTCTTATTTAGATCCCTTATATCTTGGCCTTGGGCTCCTAGCTTAATTTTTTTTATAAAATTTATTGGCAATTTTAGTTGAATTTTGTTATTTTGTTTTAAACAAAATGATTTTTATTGATAATTTTAGGTTAGACTATAAAGTTTAAAAAAATTATTTTTAAAAAAATAAATTAAATTTGGACTTTGATTAAAATATATTTTATTTATTAATTTTAACTCAATTTAATAAAGTTTCTAAAATGCATTTCTTAAATTTTAAAATTCAAAATTTAATAGTTAAAATGAATTCATTTATTGATTTTAATTCCAATCAAAATAAGTTTTATTTATTTTATTTATTAATTTTAGATCAATTCCAATTTCCAAGTACTTTACCTTTCCTAGACTTTTCTGTTATCTTTGTGAAGAAGCGGGCATGGAGATGTAGCTGGGCGAGTAATAATATTCAATTTCACTACCCCATCAAGTCTTTTTCCTTAAGAGAGCCCAACCTATATATAATAATAATAATAAAGTTAATTTTGATATTTAAAGTATCTAATTTTAAAAAAAATTAATTTAGTAAATGTCTTATCAGCTTTTTTGAGGATTGAAAGGATTTAGCTATTTGACTATATCAAATGATTGATAATTATGTTTAGTAAAGAGTTGATTGAGTTAGCAAATTGAACTCAAACTGTTGATTTTGAAAACGTTATTATAAGAAGCATTTTTCTCTAACGACTAAGAAATTAATGAACTAAAAGAGAATTATATCAAAAAGATATTACAAGTTACTCAAAGAGATAAAGAAAAAGAAAGAAATAAAGATAGAGATATAAATTTGATTTAATTTATACAAATTTTAAAAAGTTACCCATTAAATTAAAATTTTAAAATATTTAATATTAAATTAACATTTCAAATTTTAAATACTTTTAAATTTAATATCTCTAATTATATTACATTAATTACTTTTGTATAGACTCGATATTTAGGTCCCTTTTTATATCAATATTTAGTATATAATATTATTATCACTTGTATATTATGCTTAATTCGATTCAATTTAATCTAAAATGAATAATTCAAATTTAAACTAATTATTTTTATCTAAGTTTAAATTTTAAGAGATTAATATAAATAGTTTTTTCAAAATAATTTTATTTTAATTTAATATATCAAAAATTTTCAATTTTAAAAATTTTAAAATTAAAATTAAAATAATAAAAAATCCTTAAATTATAAATTAAATCGATATCATTTTTATATACCCAATTTCATATTAAGCTCGTTGGTGCTACATTTGAGAAAAAAGTTTTGGTGTAATCCGATCGACCTCATTCTCAAGTTTATTTTTAGTGACATTTTACTGATTTCATAAGCTCTTCAGTTGACTCTTCATGGTACAAATTTAAGAAGACCTCAATAAGTTTTAAATCTAGATCATTTGTCATCGAGAAGTTGTATTAAATCAAACATATTTAAATAAACAACTGAAGTATCTACTGATCAAATAAGCTATATTAATTTATTGTTAGCTAATCGCTGATAGAATCAGTTAATAACTAATGTAATCCGCTTATTATCAAACGAGGCCAAAAATATTTTAAATAAAGACGACATGTGATCTATACCCAAGACTTACGATTAGAAGTCCGATTGAAAAAGAGTTAAGTCCAATTTTTTGTTTTATTTAATTTAATATGATTTTAAAAATGACATTATTTATATTTGATATATTCAAATTTTTGATCGGATCGAATTATAAAGTTTAAATATGAACTTGTCTCTAAATTGAAAAAATAAATCTGAATTCAATTTGAAACTCAATCAATTTAAATCAAACGTCTTAATTTTAAGTTGGACCGGATTGTATTCGGGTACAAATATCAAATCGAATATGTGAAATAAGCATATTGTCGGAGTCGGACTCAATCCCTCTGAACTTATTAGATGTGACAAGGCCCCAGGCACCACCAACTGGTCCATCCCTAACCTACGGGGACGTAGAGGTTACCATTTGGCGTATACTGTCTCTCTCCTCCCTATCTCACAGTCACAGTCATAAATCAGGACTCACATGCTCTTCGTTTGCGATTGATGTACTAACTCCACTCCGTTATTATGACCTGACATCGGAAACTACGCATTTCCAATGTGATCAAGATCAACTATCAGTCTTAATTGCATTAACTTAATAATTTAATTTATGATTTAACCATCCCAAACTTCTCAAGAATCTTAAAATTGTCAAAAAGTCTGCTATAAAAATTATAATTAATTATATAAATTGATTTTTAAAATATGTTTTTCGTTATGTAATATTAAAGTTAGACAAACATATTTGAAAAATTGAAGGAGGTAGTAATTTTACAAACTTTTTCAATTTTACCATTGACGGGAACAATTGAAAATAAAAGCAATAAAAAACTAAATAATAAAAAATACCGAAAATTTGGAAACACAATTTGGCACTTATTGTCTACGTCTACAGGATCCTCTCTGAACTTAATGCTTTCATCGAACTACAATAGATTTACTTAAGATTTGACTGAACCGGTACTACTCAACCATCGATACTATCTCTCAACCTCACTTCCTATGAAATAATTTCACACCCAATAGTATGATAGGCCACTACTACATACCAGCAGAGTCATTATCAAAAATAGAAAGTATTTGGATTAGTGCTGATATTATTTATAGAAAGTATTAGTGTTGATATTATTTATTTTTCTGCATTTGTTTTATTTTTTTTCCTAGTCAAATGGTTGACAAAAAATCATGGAATAATATCTCTTTAGTGTCGAGTTGTGGCCAAGAGAATAGGACTTAGTGGTTGTTTCTCCTTTCTATTTATTACTTGTATCTGCAACACTGATGAGAAATCGAAAAAAATTATCAGAAACTTCTTATTCTATTTCTGTTTTTTTCTTGGCTTTGACTGGGACCTAATATTGGTATCAGAGCCATATTTATTTTTTTCCTTTCTTTCCTTCTTTCAATAGCTACGAACAAGGAAAGGATCCAAAACCTTGAAGCGGGGCTTGGCCAACTCCAAGACAATCTGTCACGAATGGAGAAAGGGATTGGCGAAGACTTGCAATTTATTAAAGCAGCAATTTCAAAGTTATCAGAAAACCCCTTATCTAATAAGGAAGAATCCAGTGACGCGAATGATCGAGTTAGCCAAATACGTGCTACTCCTGAAGTCTCTAAAGATGGAGGGAGACTGCTATTTTCGGCTAAGCTCGCAAAATTGGAATTCCCCAAGTACACAGGGGACGATCCGACTGAGTGGTTTACCAGAGTAGATCAGTTCTTCGAATACCAGGGAACTCCAGAGACCGAAAAAGTTTCTTTAGCCTCTTACCACCTCCGTGGTGAAGCAAACGAGTGGTGGCAGTGGCTCCGGCGAACACATACAGAGGCAGGAAAGGTTGTTTCGTGGGAAGTCTTCTCCGAAGAATTGTGGGCGCGTTTTGGGCCTACAGACAGTGAGGATTTTGATGAATCACTTTCCAAAATCTGTCAAACAGGTGATCTGCGTGATTATCAGAGGGAGTTTGAACGCCTGGGAAATCGAGTGAAGGGCTGGACTCAAAAGGCATTGGTTGGAACTTTCATGGGAGGTCTAAAAACTGAGATTGCAGAAGGGATTCGAATGTTTAAACCCAAGACTTTGAAAGACGCCATAAGTTTGGCTCGAATGAAGGATGAGCAGTTGCTACGTAATAGAAAAGCAATTCGCCCATCTCTCCAATCGAGTTCTTTTTCTCCAACCAAAATTAAACAGACAACTCCAGTTAAACGTCTGACCTGGGATGAGATGCAAAAACGAAGAGCTCAAGGGTTGTGTTTTAATTGTGATGACAAATTTACGCCAGGACACAGATGCACCAAACCTCAGTTACTACTTTTGGATGGCGGTTGTGAATTAGAGGACGAAGATGCTACAGAAGTGGAGATTTTCCTTACATGCCTTAACAGGGTGGTCTTCAGCAAATACTATGAGGGTTGTGATCCAAATTAATTTGGTCGAATTAATTGTTCTCATTGACAGTGGATCAACTCATAACTTCGTCAATGAGAGAATCGCCGGATTGCTCAAATTGCCGACCATACCTACAACACCGTTCAATGTCAAAGTAGCTAATGGCAGCCCTTTGCGGTGTACCGGCAAGTTCAAAGATATTCCGTTCTCTCTCCAAGGTATACCATTCACTGCCACATTTTATTCTCTTCCTATAATGGGTCTCGATGTTGTTTTGGGAATACAGTGGTTACAACAGCTGGGTACAGTGGCCTGCAACTGGAAGTTATTGACGATGGACTTCTTTTGGGAAGGAAAACAACGCCACCTGCAGGGGATTCAAACACAGCAAATTGAATCGCTCTCCTTGAAAGCAATCTCCAAGGAATTGCGTCATAACTCTGCAGTCTTTGCTCTTTGCCTTGAATCGCCCACTATCACTCTTCCTACGGATCTCCATCCTGATATGCTGCAATTATTAACTAAATTTTCAGATGTATATCAGAAACCCAGCCAGCTTCCCCCACAGCGGGATATTGAACATCACATTAATCTCCAAGAAGGTGCTGATCCAGTAAATGTTCGCCCTTACCGATATGCCCACTTTCAGAAGGATGAAATTGAGAAACAGGTCTATGACATGTTGACAAAGGGACTGATTCGACCCAGTACTAGTCCTTTCTCATCTCCTGTTTTATTAGTAAAAAAAAAAGATGGCTCTTGGAAGTTCTGCACAGATTATCGAGCTCTGAATCAAGTTACTGTCAGAGATCGATTTCCGATTCCGACTGTAGAAGATATGCTAGATGAGCTCCATAGTGCTACATATTTTACTAAACTTGATTTTATTGCAGGATTCCACCAAGTCAGGGTACACCCTCCTGATATTCATAAAACGGCATTCCGCACTCACAATGGGCATTACGAGTATTTGGTGATGCCCTTTGGGCTTTGCAATGCGCCCTCCACCTTCCAGGCACTTATGAATACTGTATTCCGCCCCTACTTGCGGAAGTTTGTGCTTGTCTTCTTCGATGATGTTCTCATATACAGTCCTACATGGGAGTCTCATCTTGAGCATGTTCAATTGGCCTTTGAATTATTGCGGCAACACAAATTTTTTATCAAGCTCAGCAAATGTGCCTTTGGACAACGGCAAATAGAGTATTTGGGGCATGTTGTTTCCGGCGCAGGTGTGCAGGTGGATCAATCTAAAATCAACGCAATTCTTGATTGGCCTTCTCCATCTTCTGTCACAGAATTGCGTGGGTTTCTGGGACTCACTGGATACTACAGAAAGTTCGTTCGAAATTATGGAATATTGGCTCAACCCTTGACCACCTTGTTAAAGAAAGGTCATTTTTTCTGGTCTGCAGATGCCGAGGCTGCTTTTATAGCCTTAAAGAATGCAATGACAGCAACACCTACACTAGCTGTACCTAATTTTAATGAGCCTTTTATTATTACTACTGATGCTTCAAATACAGGTATTGGTGCGGTGCTATCTCAGAATGATCAACCCATCGCGTTCATGAGTCGTGCTTTGGGCTCTTCCAAACAATCTTGGTCAACTTATGCTAAGGAGATGCTGGCCATTTTACAAGCAATCCGTACCTGGCGCCCCTACATCCTGGGCCGCAAATTCATTATTCAAACAGACCAAAGAAGTCTCAAATATTTGGTCGAACAACGGATTGTTACCCCAGAGCAGCAGAATTGGGTTTCAAAACTCCTGGGTTATGATTACGAGATTGTGTACAAACCAGGCAAAGAAAATCATGTTGCAGATGCGTTATCACGGATCTCTGGCAGTCCTAGTCTTAATTCTCTGTTTTTGCCGCAATCTTCTCTGTGGGATCGTATTAAAGCTACTCTCTCTTCAGATCCGTATATGCTTAAAATTGGCCAGCTTGCATCTGCTAATCCGGGAAAGCCTTACTCTTGGAAGAATGGCTTGCTGTTTTATAAGAATCGGGTGGTAATTCCTCCTGACACTGATTTGCCTATTCAGCTTTTGCAGGAATTTCATGACTCACCCTGTGGTGGTCACTCTGGAGTCCTTCGCACTTTTAAAAGAATTGCCCAGCAATTCTATTGGCCCTCTATGCAACTTCAGATTAAGAAATATGTTGCTGCTTGTACTGTTTGCCAAAAAAATAAATCGGCAACTACTTCTCCTGCTGGTCTTCTCCAGCCGCTACCCATTCCTCACCAAGTTTGGGACGATATAGCAATGGATTTTATTGATGGCCTTCCAGTTTCAACGGGTAAAGATTCAATTCTTGTTGTCATTGACAGGTTGAGTAAGTACGCTCACTTCCTGCCTTTAGCACATCCTTATTCTGCTAAAATGGTTGCTGAACTATTTGTTACTGGAGTTGTTAAATACCATGGCTTACCAAGGTCAATTGTTAGTGACCGTGATCCGATTTTCATGAGTCATTTTTGGCGGGAGTTTTTCAAGCTTTCTGGTACTAAACTTAATATGAGCTCTTCCTATCACCCTCAAACGGATGGCCAATCCGAAGTCACAAACAGATGTCTGGAACAGTATCTTCGTTGCTTTGCGAGCCAACAACCGCGAAAGTGGTGTTCGTATTTACCATGGGCAGAATTTTGGTACAATACGTCCTTCCATAGCTCTATTGGAATGACACCCTTTTTAGCTCTTTATGGCAGGGATCCACCAACGGTTCCTCGTTATGAACCTGGTTCTTCTTTGGTTAACGAAGTTGATCATAACTTGGCTGCCCGGGATGCAATTCTGCGTGATCTGAAAATCCATCTTTCTCGGTCTGTTCATCAAATGAAACAGGTGGCAGACAAAAAACGCAGGGATGTGGAGTTCTTTCCTGGCGACTTTGTTTATCTTAAGTTACAGCCATATAGGCAACAATCTGTTTCAAAACGTGCCTTTCAGAAGTTGGCTTGCCGTTTTTATGGACCGTATCTGGTTGAAGAAAAGATTGGGAAATTGGCTTATCGCTTACAGTTGCCTGCGGAATCCAGAGTTCACCCAGTTTTTCATGTCTCACTACTAAAAAAATATGTAGGCGATGCTGCTCCAATTTCTTCAGATATTCCACAGCTTACTGATGATGGGTACTTTGTTTTTGAGCCTGCTGCAATTTTGGATACGAGATGGGTGCGACTTGGTAAACGCTTCACTGAAGAAAGCTTGGTCCAGTGGAAGCATTTGCCGAAAGAAGATGCCACGTGGGAAGTTACAGCGGATTTGTCCGCCCGTTTTCCACACTTGAACCTTGAGGACAAGGTTCATTTTGAAGGGGAAGGTACTGATAGGCCACTACGACATACCAGCAGAGTCATTATCAAAAATAGAAAGTATTTGGATAAGTGCTGATATTATTTACAGAAAGTATTAGTGCTGATATTATTTATTTTTACTGCATTTGTTTTATTTTATTTTCCTAGTCAAATGGTTGGCAGAAAATCATGGAATAATATCTCTTTAGTGCCGAGTTGTGGCCAAGAGAATAGGACTTAGTGGTTGTTTCTCCTTTCTATTTATTACTTGTATCTGCAGCATTGATGAGGAATCGAAAAAAATTATCAGAAACTTCTTATTCTATTTCTGTTCTTTTATTGGCTTTGACTGGGACCTAATATAGTATGATCGCCTCGTATTAACCTCAAAAGATAATTTTCTCAATCAATCTTTTAACGAAAAAACAATAAATGAATAACTCAAGTGATTAAAATAACAAAGAACGAAAACTAAATACATTTGAGATAGGTAGAAACGACTTCTCAATAAATTCAGCTTCCAAGTTCTAATCTATGTTGGAGAATTAGAGAAGATACCAAGTTGATTCACATAAACACCAACACGAAGCCACAGTTGCACTGATAACGCATTCATCAACCGAAATATACGCAACCTGTAAGGAAATCAATTAATAATCGTTGTTGCCTAAGATAGGAGTTGTACACGCACACTACATGCAGCCAACCAAACACGATTCAACCAATAAGTTACGCACATCCAACTAAAAACAATTCAACAAAAAAATCATGCACAACCAATGAAGGATGATGCAGCCAAATCACACATACCCAATGTATCACTGCCTTTGAATGTTTTGTACTCCACTATAACGTGATTTACTTAAGCACCTGTGACCAAAGGCTGCACATACACTAAGTCCATAGGAGGAGTCGTGCACATATGGAGTCTCACACGTCCAATATCCTCCTATCTCATAATTTTTTGCACTTTAACATTATTTGCCCATACATTAAAAAAAAATTCTTCCATACGCTGAAATTCCAACAGTACACCTATTTACATCACTCACGTAATCCATCATACTTTTTGTCAAGATACACATTAATTAAGAATAAGATTCTATCATAACTAGAACATTATCTCTAACAGCTTTTTGAATCAAAGTCATTATTTAATTAATATTTTATATGTTCAATTAATAAATAAGATTCCAAAACTAAACAAAGAGAAATATATTATATATCTTAACAATATTAATCATAATTATATGCTTAAATTGATATCAATTGTAGTTAACGAAAATCATAATATTAAAGTCAAAGTCAATATACTCGTGCACATATTCGAATCACAAAAAGAGCCTTTTTGTAAAAATATAAAAGGAAGACTGTGTACAACGATTGGAATATTAAGTAATTGGTAAAATTTAAGAAATAAATTAAATTAGACAGAATTAAAAGGTTTAATGATTTAAAATAAAATAACCTTTAATTAAACGACTCAAAAAGTTAAAAATAATCAAGTTATAATTTAATTTAAATACAAGCATCCTCAAATAATATAGTTAAAAATGTATTAAATTTTTTTAGGATTAAGTGATTGATAAAATTAAGAATAAAATTAGAAAATTTAATAGTTACATTTAATAATTTAAAATAAAAATAATATTTAATTAAAAGATTCAACAACAACATTCAGTAAAAATTTCGCTGAGATGTAAGGTCTGGGGAAGTTTAGTAGCATGCAGCCTTACTCCTAATTAGTAGAAATACTATTTTAAAATGATTTACATAAATGAATGAAAATATAACTAAGTAAATAAATAATGATTAATAAAATAATTAAAAGACTCAAAATATACCTATTTGAAAAAACACTAAAAGATAAAGTTGCTGAGTTACCATAACTCCATAAGTGAAGGAGCTAAAGTGGTGGAGCCGACCATGTTCTGTCTCCTTCATACATCACACCTTACAGATAGTAACCACTTGTTGCCCGATTCCACGACCAAGTTTCATTTTCTCTTTATTACCCTTCTAGTTTTCCTAACTTTACAGTAAATTAGCTTGATTTATGCTTAAATAAATAATGGAAAGTAAAGTTTTCTACTCCCTCTGATTCATAATAAATGTCGTTTTAGAGAGATTTTAATTATTCAAAATAAGTGTCGTTTGTGACTTTTTATGCATATTTATAATTTTACTTACAAAATTACTCTTTAATTTTTCTCACATCTTAATTACACAGATTATATTTTTAAGGCACTTTAATATGTAATTAATAAGGGTATATAAGATATTTCATTAACTTTCTTAATAAATGTGCATTCCTCTAAAACGACCCTTATTATAAATAAGAGGGAGTATTTGTTTTCAAAAGTTCTCTTTTTACTCAAATAAAACTTATAGAATAAGCAATAATTAAAATATTGATCAATCTGTCAAATTTAATTGTAAAAAAATTAAATTGATTAATTTTTTGGTCCAGTTTAATTTGATAATATTTATTATTAAAAATTAGTCAACTTATTAATTAATCATAATAAACTAGTTAGTTTTTATTTAACAATTTTTTTTTTTCCTTTTTAGCTTCTTAGGGGGTGATTGAGTTGGTAGAGTGAGGGGGCATGGGGTCAAAAGGTCCTGTATTCGAATTCCCCTACCTACGTTCTTTCGATCGAGATTGTCATACATGACTTGTCTAGTACGAAACACCTGATTGGTATGATTTGTAAGTTATTGCGTCAATTCCGAAGTTTACCCAATATGTATCTAAAATATAGCAATTGCGATTTCTTCCATTTAAAAAATATTTTTTAATTAAATTTTAATTTGTTTTATTGATAAAGATAGTTTTTAAATTATATTTATGCTCATTATATATTGATTTAATATTGATCGAAATTTTGAACCTTAAAATTTATGTTTTATTTGTCTAATTTCGGTCTAATTTTTAAAATATTAATAATAAGAGGCTTCAAATTTTGACATATGACCATTTGAGTTTAATTTAAAATTAACATATTAAATTTAAAATGAGCATTAAATAATGAAGTTTGAGGAGCTCAAGACAAGGGCCCTCTAATTTAGGGAAAGGGTTGATCAATTCAATCACCATGTTGTTAAATTTTTTATTACAATTTTGTCCACCGTAGAAACTTCTTCCTAGGAAGACCAACTACAAGCGTGTCTGGTCTAGTCTTGGAATTGCCACTTTCGTTGCATCATAGTCAACAACCTTTGGCTGAATCACTCATTTTTTTGCATTGTCTGTCTCATCACAACACATCGTTTGGAGCATTGCATGACCTTGTTCCTGCCTGCCCTTGCATTTCTATTCGACGCTCCGCCACAGCGTGAAACTGTGATGGTCGGCTCGTCCGATTCCTGAGTCATTGTAACTTTCCAGGAAGTTGATCGAGTGTGAACGGCCCAGATTAGTTGACAGACCACGTGAACGGTGCACCTGGCTGTTGGCTTTTTCAAACTTTGTCATGATTACACATCTTATGCGAACATGTCCTCTACTTTACGACATGGACTCTTCTCTCAATCCAACGGCTGGACTGACCCAGAAAATGATCCGACGGACGTAACCGCAACCTTCCTAATTGGACGATCGATATTGCTTAGTTGTGGCGGGAAAATCCGGTGGAAAAGGAAAAAAAGAGTAGGATAATATTAAATTTTATTTCTTTAATAAAAAATTTACAAGTCAATAAAGTAAAAAATAAATAATAATTCAACACCGACGGCAGGTAGCGCGTCCACGGCCCACACGTGGGACCCCACTATGAATTACGGGGCTTTTACCGTTACATCATTACCTTTTTCTTTTTCTTTAATTTTTTTAATAAGACTTTTATTCAACGCACATAATAATTTACGTGTAATTAATAAGTTATTTAATAAATTTCTTAGGCCTAAATAATTTATTTGTTTAATAAATAATTAATAATTAATATATATATATACATATAAATTGTGTTTATTTTTATATAAATTTTATAATAATTATTTGCGACGAATTAATTAATTTAATAATTATTTACTAAAATTAATAGGATAACTAGTATTTTAATATTTTAAGGGTTAATTATTGAAAAACCTCAAATTTTACTTAATTTTATAATCCTAATATCAACATTAAAAAGATGGTCTAACTTTCAATTTTTAGCAAAAAATAGTTTGAAATTAAGTTTTTTATTAATTTAAGTAATGTGACAAACTGTACCAAATTAATATTTATGTCACGTGACTACTGCATATTATATTTGTATCACAAATGAATTTTATTATTTAAAAATTAAATAATAACAACAATATTTAAATTAGAGGTCTGAAAAATTTCAGTAATACATAATTTTACTTCTAATTAATAGGGAGAGTATTTTTAAATGACTTATTTAAAGAGAAAAATAAAAATATCAAACATTCTAAAATAATTTTAATTTATGAAAGAGTGTAAATTTTAATTTATAAGTTCAAATTTTAATTTATGAAAAACAAATTTTACTAAAAAATAAATTAACAATTTTCCTTTTTTCTAAATTTATAAAGACCTCACTCTTACCTTAGTCAAAGTGTCAACTCCTATATATTTATATTAAAAAAAAGGAAAAGAAAAAACAAAACAACAACCGTACTGGTTTTTAACAAACTTTGAAATCCTATCAAAGCAAAGTAGAGAGAGAGAGACCATGATTAACGAGAGAGGTCATCACTTAAGCCGTCCTGTTGCTCTCTCTCTTACGTGTCGGTCTCTTATTTGTCAACACGACCTCGTCGGGATTCATAGCAGCACACAACCAATAAACACACACCAGTCACTCTCATCCTGTCTATCTTTCTCTCTCTGTCACTCTTTCCTTTCTGTGCTTTTTCTCTCTGAGAAAATCCCAATTTTCTCTTGATTCTTCCTTCTTTCTCTATCTCAAACCGCCATGGACGTACTCAGCAATGCGTGATCTTCCTCCCAAATGTGGTTTTGGGTATTGACGCACTGAATTTGGGGGGGTTTTGTTCGATTTGTTTGAGTTGAAAAGGAAGTTCCTTTCTTCTTCTTTTTTTTCTTCCTTTGTTGAGAATGTTGGAGACAGTTGAGAGTTCGGTGAATGGAGGGTTTTCTTCACAGCTGCAGAGCTGTGGAGATAGTAGCGAAGAGGAACTTTCGGTGTTGCCACGTCACACTAAGGTGGTGGTAACTGGTAATAATCGGACCAAGTCGGTGCTTGTGGGTCTTCAAGGTGTGGTCAAAAAAGCTGTTGGCCTTGGAGGATGGCATTGGCTGGTAATTTAGCTTGGGGCTTTCTGGGTTTTCTTAAATATTGCTTGTTTTCAGTGATTTGAATTGTTTGTGGTGACATTTTGATCTTTTTTTTGTTCATGGAATTTTCCTGGAACTCTTAAAATGAGGTTTCTTTTTGGCAATGCGGATTTGGGTTTCTGAAAATTGCTCAATTGTTTGCTTTCTAGATTGTTATAGCTTCTTTTATCTGCTCGCTATTCAATTTTATGATTTCAATATGGTATGTGGTTATTGGGGTTTAATTGCATGTGAAATTTCTTCAACGGATCTGGTGTCTTAGTGATTTATCTTCAGTTTCTTTCCTTTTGTGATTGTAGTTACTGTTTTGAAGTTTGATTTTCAGATTGCATTTGCCTATTTGGGGTGTTTTGCACCTCTGCATGTTGGCTATATCTTATTAAGATCTTATACCTACTACACATTTATTGTCTAAACAAGCTTGATTTCTTATATTTCAAGGAAGAACATTTGCTGTTGGGTCAAATGGAAATTTTTTTCCCTCCTTTCTTCTAAACCACAGTTTGATGTATTTCTTGTTCTGATTGGTTTTCATGTTGTTCTTCGAGTTCTCCATTTTTTATTTTAATTGTTCCAGTAATGAAAATCTTGGTTTTTATTTGTTAACCTAATTTCTGGTGAAGACATATTCATATGTTGATGTTGATCAGATGAAATTAATATGTCCTATGATGTGGGTAGGAGACAGTAGGCCTGGTTTTGATGTTAATCTATTCGCTTTTACATGTTATACCTGTTGGTTCACATTGTTATTTTCTAATTGAAAATTCAAAGATGCAGTTTGAAAATCTATGCATATTTATGCCTTTTCATATCTGAATGATTAAAAAAATCTGATTAATTTAACTGGAATAGCGTTTTCTGTTCAGTACCCTTTATTTATAGTATCTTATCTGGATGTTATGCTTGGCAGCTCATCATCTAACATCATCCACTCGATTTTCATTTTCTTTTGCACTAATTTATATGCACAATATCTGAAAATTGCAGGTGCTTACTAATGGCATAGAAGTAAAGCTACAGAGGAATGCTCTTAGTGTGATTGAGGCTCCCACTGGAAATGAAGATGATGATGACCTAGAATTTGAAAATGCGCAGTGGAACGGATCCGACATGGGTGAGTTGCCAAATTCTTAAAAATTGGTTCATGAGAAATTTTCAGTAAGGATGAATTGAAGTGTATCTAGTTTTTGGGACATGCTGATTTTGCTTTTGGGGAGTTCTTTTCATTTATGGAGCCAGCTGAATTTAGTTTAATACCATTTCTGTATATTGGTTATATGAACAAGTTCTGGTTTTCTTTTTTACTCACCGTAGTTGCCAAATTCATAATTGGAGTTAGACTTTTGAAGTAATCAAGTGTTTGCTTGGGCTTAAATTGTGGCTTTGTGGTAGCATAACTCCTTGTTGAAAAGGGGTCCGAGTTTGGTACATAGGATTCATTCTGTCTTCAAACTTTTGCTTTCACTATTGCTGAAAGCTCTCGTCTGATTTCTTTCTTTTTCTCCTTTTGATTGGTCCCACACCCTTTTCAATTCTGGTGCTCCTATCCTCGACTTTTCAGCATCCGATGACACACAAAAGTCCCATAGATCAAGGCATAGGACACATAAATCAACAGGATCATCTCACAAGACTTTTAGCCGGTCTCTCTCATGCGACTCTCAGTCTAAGGGTTCTGTTTCTACGCCTCGTGGGGCCACGGTATGTTGCCTTGAATCTTAATTGCTAGTTCCATATAATGTCAGTTAACTTTTACTGTACAATCTGTTCAATCTGCCAATACCCTTCACTTATCTTTTATATCTATGTCTTCCTGTTATCAGAAGGTTGATCTAA
Organism: Erythroxylum orinocense; assembly: GCA_025531955.1. Lineage (NCBI taxonomy): Eukaryota > Viridiplantae > Streptophyta > Magnoliopsida > Malpighiales > Erythroxylaceae > Erythroxylum > Erythroxylum orinocense. Next base: position 2,597,605 of record JANZLX010000006.1, read on the forward strand.
GCAAGTTGGAGATGGCTGCTTTATGGAGATATTGGCGACACTTCAATCTTGTAAGTTTCAGCAGAGGAAACTTCATAAGATTTTCCTTTTTTCAGCGTCTTATTGACTTGGTAATCCTTAACTTTGCTGGTTTATCTAGATGGATGCTTTCCCCAACCCATCAAAAGAGCAACTAGTTGATGTTGTTCAGAGGCATTTCATGTCTCAGGTAGTTGTCTGAACCCACAATTCTTCCAATACGTTTCATGTAACTTAATAATCATGATCTAAAATTAGTGTTCTTTTGCTCCCGAAGCAAATGGACGAGTTGCAGGTCATTGTGGGATTTGTTCAGGCTGCAAAGAGACTAAAGACTGTCTGCCGACCGAATCGAGAGTGAAAAGAGATACCAACGGAGGTTCGTGGCCACCGCTAACAGAAATCGGTTTACCTGGATGTCCGCTTCCCTATTTGTAACATATGTATCCGTGGCTTGTTTATGATTTTATCGTTTCTCCTAGTAGGCTAGTGTCTACTTTTAGCTATAGAGGATCTTACGTTTTAGTAGTTGTGTAGCTATGTAGATAAATCATATGTATAACTGGTGGGCTAGACCTTTCATTTAAGCTTTTGCTTCAATGTATTGCTGACTTGGGCGGGGGAAGTGGAACTTCGAAATGTATATACTCATTCTCTACTTTGTTTTCACCTTCAAGGGTCACTATCTATGGCGGTGCGCAAGTGTCGAATCAAGACCCGTCTGGTTCCATGCATCGTAGGCAATCTACGCATGAAGATTTTCAGCATCCAAAGTGGACCCAGTTGCATTTATCATAACAGCAACATGACTTCTCAAGTAGCCACAAAAATAAGCAAAGGAAATGAATAGATCGCTCTAAATTCACAAGCAAGCGGCTCCCATTGCTAAGCTAAAGAAAGAAAAAAGAGAAACAAACTTGTTGTCTGCAACAAGGTAAAACTAAAAGAGTTTACTTCTTAAAGCTTCTCATCAATGGTGGACTGTCCAAGGTATACAGTGACTATGACAGGAGACCTTAAACTAGACCCCAGCAAATCCCAAGAATAGAATCGTTGCATGCTATTCTAAGCCTGACAGCAATGCTTAACCCTCAAGTTAAAAGGAACAAAGATTGTTCCCTTCACCTCAACTGTTCCAGTAAGAAAGAAAAAGGGTTGGCCTGGTCCAGTGAAGTTTCAAAACACCCCCACTCGTCTTGTCACGCCAGTAAAAGTTTGGTCCCTCTTGTGAAAAATCTCGATATCAGTAGGGCTTTTGCCAAGCTTTCTTTCACTTCAGGATAAAAAGTTGAACATAACTCCTGTTCCATTCCTACTCTCTATCTTGCTTAAAAAGTCTAAACATCCACTTCAAGTTCAATTCTTTTATAACCCAATTTTCATGCCAGAGTTAAGCCGGAGATAGTACTAATTATATGTTAACATTATTAAAATAATATCCATTGCTCTATTAAAGTGGTAATAAAGATAACGATAAGAACCTATTTAAGCCTATCATGAAACGCTAAAGCGAAAATTATACTTTTAATAAGTATTTAAAGAAATCAATTAGATCATCTCATTATATGACCTAGGTTCAATTTATGACTAATGTACTAAAAATTGTTAAAATTTTAACTCTATTACGATTTATGGTGTTATCAATATTATTTTATTCGAAATAAGTTATGCATGCTATTATGTACTAAATGGTAATGGTTAAAAAACTCAACCGGTTCGACTGGATTAAAAGTAAAAACTTTGAACCGTTTAATTTTTTTTTGAATAAAATCAACATTAGCGCAAAAAACAGACAAGGGTAAGGAAGGCAAAGAAAACTAACTCAAGCTAACAGACTTATCCTGTACACCTGGAACCTAATAGCCTTTCCCCCTTAATAAAAACAGAAGCCGAACAATCTAAATTTAAAATGGAGGCTAAACAAGAAGGACGACCAGTCCAGTGATGTAAGTTTGCATGTAATAAGGCTATCTTGGCTAAAGTATGAGCCGCCTTATTGACAATCCTACGCGTCCATTAAAAAGACAAGTGAAGGAAATGTCGCTTGAATGATAAACAATCAAGGGTCAAAATTTCAATCTCAGGCCGATTTGGCAAAGGAGCTAATATTGATTGGACAGCTGCCAAACAATCCGACTCCACAATGACCTTGGCAAGCTGTTGGTCTTTTAGCCAAGAAAGAGCTTTCCTTATAAACATAATTTCGGCAAGAAATGGGTCAAACAGGCCAGGGAAAAAACTTGAAATAGCAGTCACAAACCTACCTCGTGTGTCCCTAAGAACCACAGCAAAGTCTTCCGTCTGAACATCCTCTGAAGAAACAGCAAACTCACTGTCTTCTTTCTCCCGAATAGAGAGCCTTTGCAACCCTGAATCCATGAAGCTAAAACGAAAATCTAAGAGAGACCAACGTAGAAATAATACCTAGACCTCACCTTGCACATAAACGGCAAGACCAACACTTGCACTCGTAGAGAGAGAGAGAGAGGCAAGACCTAACTGTCTAATTTGTTTATTTAGTTTTCAACTTTCCAGTTCGATATATTTTAGTAACTCTTGTTGTTAAAAATTGACTAATTTATTAATTAAAAAATCTTATAAATTAAAATAAATCAATTGATTTCCATTTATCAATTTCCCTTTTCAATTAAATTTTAAATTTGTCGATGAATAAAGATAATATCTTTTAATTATATTTAAAATTCTCTAATTTTATTCAATCCTTAGTTAATTTTATAACTGTTTAATACTAGTTGAACTTTTTAAACTTTAAACCTTTTCTCTTCCCTATTTAGTTTTTAAGTCGTCACTAAACGAAACTTTTTCTTTCTCAAGAGTATGCTATGCCATACTTGAATGACCCATATTTAACCTACTTGTTTTGTCCCTTTCCTTTCTCTTGAACCCATTACTCATTATTGTCACCTTGCAGTATTAAAGTGGGATTGGGACCACTTTGTTGTTAGGAGTAGGAAGAGGAGATGGATTTGGAGACGAATAAAAACTGGACACCTCCCTCACCAGCATGCCTGCTTCTGCTAACCAGCAACCACTCAAAAGGGTACTTGATTCCATTATTCATCGGTTACCAGATGCTCATGTACAAGCTGGCATGGAGACCATCTCTGTGTGTCTCTCTCAGCAGCTTTTGTCTTCTTCATCAAAATTTGGCAAATGGGAAAGAAGTCACATTTGAAGTTATCACACAAGAGAGGAAACACATGCATTCACGCTGACTATGTTGATAATCCTTCGATATGCCCCCTAGATCTATGTAGAGGGCATTTTATCAAGAAGTTGAGGGCATTTTGGGTTTTTTTTCGTAATTTGATATTATTATTATTGGATAAAAATATGATTTAATTATTAACTACTAATAAAAATATTATTACTAATATAATTTAATTATTTAATAAATCAAAAGAAAAGAAATGGAAAAAAAAAAGAAATGAATCAAATGACTCATAGATCTCAAAATAAAAGTTAATTCTGAATTAAAAATCAATTAAAATGTTTTCCTGATAAGATTTTAATTATATAAAAATTAGAAAACAACTAAATTCGCTATTTGTAAGTATTTTTAAAGTGTTGAATTTAATCTTTAGAATTTACATTTAACTTTATGTAAATTCTTCTTGTAATTCTCTCAATTGAAATATAACAAAATTTCAATACTTTTTGACTAATGGATAGTTGTAACTAAAAACTAGTTTGACTGAGGGACTAAAATTCAAACCGAAAGTTAAATCGATAAAATAAAAAATTTATAGTTAACGGTTATTAAATTGTCATTAAACCTATTAAAGATTGAATGAAATCAAAAAATTTGAAATATAATTGAAAGATAATAACCAAATTTAAAGCTTAATTAAAAAAAGACCTTTAAACAAAATTAATTATTTAATTTATAAAAATTAGCCGATTAATTAATAAATTAATTAATTTTTAATAAAAAATAATAAAAGTAAACGAGACAATTTAGTTTTTAGCCGATTGGATCGGTCAAGTTTCTCGCAGCTAATCTCAAGTTTTTCCCTTAAAATGGGCCCAAAGAAGTACATTGAGTTTGCCCACTAATCTATCATGCAGATCAGGCCCATATTTTCAACGTTTATAACAGGCTAAGCTCTCAATATTGCTTTGTTGGATTCAAAGGGCTTTCATATGAAAACAGGCTAAAAGCTCTTATTCAAAGCCCAAGAAGAAGAGCGTATGTATCAGAGTAATATGTGTATAAAGATGGAATGTATTACAAGTAGCCTTATTATTTATATATAATGATAGAATTTAAAATTATTAATTTTAATTACATATTGAGTAAACTAACATATGTAAATAATGATTCGCCAATTATATATTCAAAGTGAATTATTTAGTTAATTAAGTATTTAAAATTAAGTCACGAATTTTAAAAAAAATTAAGGTGCCCTCTCTTTATCAAATCTAAAGCAACTCTCTAACAATAATTGGAAGATGAAACCTTTAAATTGGTAAGAGATATAAAGGATAAGTTCCACAAATAGGAATTGGGACCTCACAAATAGATACCTCTATAAGGCCATCTCCAAAGAACGACTCTAAGCAAGACATCAAAATTCAACACTAAAATAGTGTAATGAATAGTGATATACTAAATTTGGTGTGTTACTATTCATGTATTAAAAGTTGTAAAAAGATAACTTTGTTCATTTCCTTTTTAACATATTCCTTTCATTTACTTCTCACAATTTAATTTATTTATATAATTTATTAAGTATTTAAATTTAAAATATATATTACTTTACATAAAATATATCATTACAACGATCTCATTGAGACATTTAAAATGACACTAATATTGAATATAATATATTATTTATTTTCAATTCTTATTTATAAGTGTTATAAGTTCATTAATAAAATATGTTAAGAATAAAAAGTAAATTTCAAATAAAACGTAGATAAATGTAAACCACAACATTGATTTAAAAAATTAAAACTTAACGAAAATATTTG
>JANZLX010000006.1:2640663-2652867 GCA_025531955.1 Erythroxylum orinocense
TTTATCCAAATTTTTCTAGTTCTTCCGAGCAATCCCTATTTGTCCAAATATTATTGAGCAGTTTTTGAATATTAAACGAACCTCTCCAAGATCGTCTCATTCTTATAAAACCTATTACTAAAGTACACCTAGAAGAGATAGGGCTAAGCAGAGCTCTCCCCTGCGCTCGCGCGCGCACACATATATCAACAATTATATTTCCCTAAAAAACAATTATAAATTTAAAACTATTTTTCAATCAACTTGCATAATAATTTATATATATATATATAAATATATTATTTCTAACTTAAAATCAAATCTTAATTTCAATTGATTAAAAAATGTATTACACTTAGCAATTGAATTTTTTTTTATTTTGACCATTTTTGAGAAATGTTGTTATAAATAATGGTTAAAAAATTCAACTGTTTTGATTGGTTTAACTGTAAAAATCTTGATTTGTTTAATTTTTTGTTTAATTTAATAACTCTTATTGTTAAAAAATCAATCAATTTATAAATTAATTTGTTAATTTTTGTAAATTAATAAGTTCTTATAAATTAAAATAAATCAATTAATTTTTAATTAACAATCTAATTTTTCAATTAAATTTCAAATTTTAAGGACAATCTATTTTAATCATATTTTAAATTCTTTAAAATTTTATTTAATGCTTAACTGAATTTGTGAAGGTCTAATATTGATTGAATCTATTCGGTTCCATTTAGTTTAAAATTCATTAGTAAACTAATTAATTTATATAATATTTTTAAACTTTTTATTTAATAATATTTTTAATTAAACTTTAAATTTGTTGATAAGTAAAGACAAAATTTCAATCATTTTTTAAAATTCTATTTAATTTTATAATAATCTAATACTTCTTCCGATTCATAATAAGTGTCGTTTTAGAAGAATGTATGTTTATTAAGAAAGTTAATGAAATATTTGATATACCCTTATTAATTACATGTCAAAATGCCTTGAAAATATAATCCGTGCAATTAAGATGTGAGAGAAATTAAAGGGTAATTTTGGAAGTAAAATTATAAATATGCATAAAAGTCACAAATAACACTTAAATAATTAAAATTTCTCTAAAACGACACTTATTATGAATCGTACTAATTAAATCTTCTAAAGCTTAGATTACTTATGTTACTAGTTTAATTTTCCGTAGGGATTTGAAATCCATAGAAAACCTAAAGATGACGCGGTCTTAGCATCGGCATCAAAGTATTTATTGTATTAAAACGTTGTGATTTAAAATAATAAAAGACAATTATATTATCAGGTCTCCACCCACCCCCACCAATCTTTCTTTCTTTATCTCTCTTTCTACAAATTTTAAGGTTGGGTTTGCGTTGTGTTCACTGTCTGTCACTTGTTTGTTGTTTCTCTTCATTGCAAACCCAACGTAATCCTTGGATTCGAAGTGAGTACATGTTCGATGTTACATTAAAGACCACCTCGTTTTCGAGTGAAGTTTGTTGTACTAACCCATTAATCAATTCTGCGAGGCCGGAGACGGGTGCTAAGTTTTACTTGTTCTCTGTCCCCATTTGGGTATTCTTCAGAAAAGCAAGAAGCTTTAGAGAGAAAACCCAATTTGTGGTACTGCAAATTAAAGGGGTTTCCTGTTTTCTTTGTTGGATTATAGCACTTGAAATGCGGAAGAGCCAGCGATTTTTCTTGTTGTTGAAGCCGATCGGGAAATCGCCGGCGGTTTGATGGAATCGAAGTTGTTTAGTTCGGGGTTGCTGGCATTTCATGGAGGGGTTAACTCGGTGTAGCACATTTACTGTGCATAAATTAGATGCTAAGCTCAGATTTGCAGTCGTTGTCTTCCAGGTAAGTTCTTTATCTTTCCCTCCTTCCATTTTATTGGGTTTGATTTACTGTTTTTTCTTGCGTTCTTAAAAATGTGAGATTTAGGGTTTAAGTTGAGTTATGAATGAAGAAATGTCCGCCTTCGTTCGGTTGTGGACAATCTGAGTGAAATGGAAGGAAATTTGGGATTCATTTGCTCAAGTGTATGGTCAAGAGATTTATGAGTCTTATAGGTAGATATGGGATTAGGGTTCGTTTGCGACAATGAAGTTATGAAAATTATATGTGTAACATAACCACTTTTGCTTATTCCATTTTGTACTTTCTTTTTCTGTTTGTTGGGAGATTTGGGTTTAAAGATCTCCTTTTGCGAGTCACTTTTTCCTTCCTTCCTTTCCCTAAAATTTCCCTTTTATTTCAATGATTACTTCTCTTCAACTGTTGACGGTATTGAGGAAAGGAGTTCTTTTTGTCAAATTTGGGGCTGCCTGATTTAAGTTGGCTGGATTTTATTTCTTTGCTTTGGTTTTCAGTTGACGACTCAATTCAGCTTTACCGAGTTTGAAATTTTACCTTTGTTCTGGTGCTAGTTAATATGTGTTTCGTATGTATAGATTTGTTGCTTTTCTTCAAGTTTTTGATAGCATATTTTGTCTTTGCCCTGAGTATGAGGTTTTGAAAAGTTTTATGTTTAACTTTTTTTAAATTTTTTTTCTGCAGTTTCGTGTTCTTTTTCCTTTCCTATTAACATGTTCTTATTTTAACAGACTGCACTGATATTACTATCTGTTGAAGATTCTTATGCGAAAACCCAAGAGCAACAATTGCAATGGCAAGGTGCACAAAAGGAAACTGGAGGCGTTGCGTCTCATTCATGTATTCACGACCAGATAATTAAACAAAGGCGGCGACCCGGTCATGTAGTATTTTCTGTTACCCCGCAGGTTTATGATCAGCCTGAAATTTTTAAACCCCTTCATGGAAAAGGGAGGGCATTGCTTGGTATATCATCTTTGTCAGTCCAGCAAATCGAAGCAAAGCAACCAATTAGGATTTTTCTCAACTATGATGCTGTCGGTCACTCACCTGATAGGGATTGTCGTAAAGTTGGTGATGTTGTGAAGGTATGTGTAACAAGTAATTTCATCATTGTTGTGCATTTGTTAATCTGAGCTCTAAGATTGATTCTAGGTTTGTTTCCTTTCTTTTACTAGCTTGGGGAGCCTCCTCTAACTTCTGTTCCTGGCAACCCTTCTTGCAATCCTCATGGGGATCCCCCAATTTATGGTGACTGTTGGTATAACTGCACCTTGGATGATATAACTGGGGAGGACAAACGGCATCGCCTTCGTAAGGTTAGAATTGTCCAAATTGTTATTTTCTTTGATAAACCTGTGACGATATTTCCTTATGTTCTTGTACTGTTGAACCAAAATGACAAAACATGGTGAAAGAAGGTTCACACATACTGGATCTGTTTACTTGAAATGCTTCTGTACAGGCTCTAGGGCAAACAGCTGATTGGTTTAGGAGAGCACTGGCTGTTGAGCCTGTGAAGGGTAATTTGCGGTTAAGTGGATATTCTGCTTGTGGACAAGATGGAGGTGTCCAGCTTCCCCGGGAATATGTGGAAGGTTTACTGTTGTGATTGTTTTGTTCTGGTGAATCTTTTGGAGCTGTTCTGGTCCGACATAGCTCCTTTTTCTTGACATCTTTTGTGCTAATCATTGAATATCTTGTCATTTTTTCCAGAGGGTGTGACAGATGCAGACTTAGTTCTTTTGGTCACTACAAGACCTACCACTGGAAACACTCTTGCTTGGGCAGTGGCCTGTGAACGTGATCAATGGGGTCGGGCAATTGCTGGTAGTTTTCTTATTGAACACATTTTGTACAAGTGTGCGACATGTATTTGCATATTTGAAATGTCACTTGTTTTCATTTTCTAGGACATGTGAATGTTGCTCCACGACATTTAACAGCTGAAGCAGAAAGTCTACTTTCGGCAACCCTCGTTCACGAGGTCATTTTGGTTGTCAATTAATGGGATTGGGAACTTGTCGAGTTCTTTTTAACATGTATTGATTAGCATATTCTTTAACTTTCCAGGTTATGCACGTTCTTGGCTTTGATCCACATGCCTTTGCGCACTTTAGGGATGACAGGAAAAGAAGACGTAGTCGGGTAAAAACCATGTCATGTTGTAATGCATTCTCAAAAAAGTGACTTAATGGATAGTAAAAGTACTTTCATTGGCTTTGTTTATTTTAATTGCAAATCTTGCAATCTTTTATTTTTAGATCCAGTTTTTTGGCGTTCAACATTCATTTAATGTTAACATGCTGGGAATTTTAAGGTTGACATACTTTATATTTCTTATCCATTTTGGTGAAGATCTCTCAAATTAATCTGCAGCTAATAGTTGCATCCGATATTCAATATTCAGGTTACTGAACAGGTCATGGATGAAAAACTTGGGCGGATGGTAACACGCGTGGTCCTTCCACGTGTTCTCATGCATTCGCGGCTTCATTATGGGGTAATTGTCTGACAGCATATGTTTGGAAGAGCACGGTCAATTTTTTCCCCTACAATCCTTCAAATTCAACAAAATTTTTTATGTGTCTTCTATTGGCAGGCTTTCTCAGAGAATTTTACTGGTTTGGAACTTGAAGATGGAGGAGGTCGTGGAACATCAGGTTTTGCTTTTCTTTCCTGTAACTTTCTGTTTCTTGTACGCATTTTCTGATTCTGAGGTGGTTCTTTCACACAAGTTGCTTTATGTAAACCTAGTCACAAGTGAAGCGTATAACTGATCTTAATGGTGACCTTTATCATTAAGGAATAGTATTTCCGTTCTATGTAAAGTGCAAATTATGCTGATTCTAAAATGTTGTGCTAACTTATTATAAGTGTCTACTTTGTGGCTTATTCTAGATTTGCCTGCAGGGTCACATTGGGAGAAAAGGCTACTGATGAATGAGATCATGACTGGATCTGTGGATACAAGATCTGTTGTTTCAAAAATGACCTTGGCATTACTGGAAGATAGTGGATGGTACCAGGCTAATTATAGCATGGCTGATCGTCTTGATTGGGGTCGCAATCAGGGAACTGAATTCGTTACTTCTCCTTGCAATTTCTGGAAGGGGGTGTATCATTGCAATACAACTCAGTTGTCTGGCTGTACTTACAATAGGGAGGCAGAAGGTTACTGTCCAATTATCAGTTATAGTGGAGATCTCCCTCAGTGGGCCCGCTACTTTCCACAAGCAAATAAAGGTTTTCTATTTAGACTGAAACTTCTTTTGTTTACTGTAATTGAGTTATGGGACTGTGCAAGTCTATCAATTCTTGCTTCTGGAGTTTAGAAACTTTTCATTGTTTGATTATTATGGGTAAGACTCATTATGTGTTGTGATTTGGATCACCTCTACATGATGGTTTCAGTTTTTCTTTATATTCTTCCCACTGAATAACTTAATTGCCCTTAACTATGGTTCTGGTTTGGTTGATTGTTGCAAACACTTATCATTATGTTTTCACAAGATACTCATTTGACTTGATGATGTAGACTGCTAATAGACTTTGATTTGTCTTTTGGAATTAAATGAAATATGTGCTTTGACTTTTGGTTTTTCCTTTTAGGATCTTTGCGCTGCTTTTTTACTTTTGGAGATTGCCATTTCTTTATTATGTTGTGATAAAAAGGGTCAACAAGAGTACTAGTGTACTCATGTTTCTTATTTTGTTGTTGCAGGTGGGCAGTCCTCATTGGCTGATTATTGTACTTACTTTGTGGCGTATTCTGATGGATCATGTACAGACACCAACAGTGCCCGGGCACCTGACAGAATGCTGGGTGAAGTACGAGGAAGTAGCTCCAGGTGAGACTTTTACAGCTTTCTCAAGACTGTTGAGTAAAATTTACTGATAAGTAGTTTTTCCTTGAGCATATGCAGATGTATGGCCTCATCACTTGTACGAACTGGGTTTGTCCGAGGTTCCATGACCCAAGGAAATGGTTGTTATCAGCACAGATGTGTGAACAACTCTCTTGAGGTGTGCTTTGAAGATTTTGTTCATTTTATTGCAACTTGGGTGCGATAGTGTGATTTACAAAATGCATAAGTAGAGTTTCTTGAAGGAGGCTTGCTTTTATGAAGAAATTAATTGAAACTATTCATGCAATGATCCTTTGGATTTGGATCTTGTTCCTTTAGGTTGCTGTGGATGGTATTTGGAAAGTGTGTCCTGAAGCTGGTGGACCTGTTCAGTTCCCTGGCTTTAATGGTAAGTATGGGTTTTAATCTATTAAGCTGTGTTGCTTTACAAAATCATTCATGTTTATGTTCTTGTTTTCTTTTTCCCTATGTAGGTGAGCTGAGTTGCCCTGCTTACCATGATCTCTGCAGCATAGGCTCACTTTCTGTATCGGGACAATGCCCCAGTTCATGTAATTATAATGGAGATTGTGTAGATGGACGGTGTAAATGTTTCCTTGGATTTCATGGTCGTGATTGTAGTAAACGTAAGCTATTGCACCCATATCTTTGATTCTCAACTTGCTGATTATTGATATGTTTAACAAATCACTTCTTAGTTAAAAGTTCAAGCTTATTTCTTATGAAACATACTTCTTTTCTTTTCAATTGGACTGAAGATATAGTTTATTTAAATCCCCTTAACAGGTTCCTGCCCTGCCAACTGCAATGGGCGTGGCAAGTGTCTTTCAAATGGTGTCTGTAAATGTGATAATGGCTATACTGGTGTTGACTGCTCAACAGGTAATTAAAAATGTTTCTTTTCTCTAATGTACGGTTAAAAGGAATATTTTTCTCCTTAATCATATGTTCTTTTTATGATATTTTCAACTGATACTTCATTGGACCCAATTATGTTTGTGGTGGAGAGTTATAGTCGGGTTGGTATTAGTATTTTTTCAATTCTAAAAAGGGGCCAGAACACTATTAGAAATGGTTTGAGTAGGTACTGGGAATATTAGCATTTCACTAACATACGGGAAGTCCTGTAATTTACTATTGAATATAGAATGTTTATGCAGGTTATATGTGTCTCTTAAATCTTTTACTGCAGCTATCTATTATTGATATTGTCGATCGTTGTGGCTTGTCTTCCAAACTTTACTCTTTATGATAGTTTAAGCAGATAATGCTTCTAGACATGCACATTACCTTTTAATTTACCTTCTCGTAAAAGTTGCCTCTGACATTGCTCTTGTGGTACTATATACAGCTGTTTGTGATGAACAGTGCAGCCTCCATGGTGGAGTCTGTGACAATGGAGTTTGTGAATTCCGTTGCTCAGACTATGCTGGTTACACTTGCCAGAACAGCTCCATGCTTTTCTCAAGTCTCTCAGTTTGCAAAAATGTGTTGGAGAGTGACATGTCTGGTCAACACTGTGCACCTAGTGAACCAAGCATACTTCAGCAACTGGAGGAAGTTGTAGTCATGCCCAACTATCATCGCTTGTTCCCAAGTGGTGCCCGGAAATTATTTAATATATTCGGCAGCAGTTACTGTGATACGGCGGCCAAGCGACTGGCCTGCTGGGTAAATTCTGTTCCCTAGCTTTCGCCTCACGTCCTCCTGACATTTTCCTGATGCATGATGATCTTTTCTTTAACACGCCTTGACAATTATTGTTACTACTTGCCAGATCTCAATCCAGAAGTGTGACAAAGATGGCGATAACAGGCTTCGAGTATGCCATTCTGCATGTCAGTCTTATAATTTAGCGTGTGGAGCATCGCTTGACTGCTCAGACCAAACCCTCTTCAGCGGTGAGGAAGAAGGTGACGGCCAATGCACAGGTTCCGGTGATATGAAAGCGTCATGGTTCAATCGGTTGCAGAGTAGCTTATTTTCAAGTAACACTTCGAACATGGGAACGTCTGTAAAATATAGGCAATTGTAGTTATCTTTACCCTTTTTATGTTTTAATCTTTCTTATCTGCATAATTTTTTTTTTCGCTTGTAATCTTGCTAGGGCCCTTTTTTAGGAAAAAATGGTGGGCATTTGTATTTGTGCTCTTAGGTGTAGGTCTTCCTGGTGCTCATCCCAAATGTCCATTTAAGAGAATTGGGGTGAGATTTGGCTTTAAAAGATGAAAGCCACTTGTAGAGAAAATTTGGAAAGGTATGCTTTAAAAGGAAGTTGAAAAGAACAGTGGACTGTAGAAAAAAAAAAAGAAGGAAGAAAGCTTGTTGACTAGGGAAGTGATCAAACATTCGGCCGAAGGCCTTGAAAGTATCAGAATCTTCAAGTTTTTCATGTTCTTTTATATAAGGCTTTTCTCTAAATTCAGTTAACTTTACACTGTTATGTAAGTCATGAATGGCAATTCCAGTTGATATGAACGTAGTTACATAAATTGCAGGATCAATATGATATTTGCTGTTGATATGAAAGCATTTCATAAAAAGTCTAAATTCTGGGAAAATTGAAGTCTGCCCTTCTTTGGAGTTTTGTTTGGTGAGACAGAAAATAATTTCTGGGAAAATTGAAGTCTGCCCTTCTTTGCATGATTACGAGAAAATACGAACCTTTTGAATTGAAAGTATCATTCACTTCGAAGGAATAAGTCGGCAAATCAAAAAAGGAGAACATTGACATTAGCAAGTCATCCGGACCCGGTAGGACAAAACGTTATCGAATAATCTGACCCCGAACAAGTACAAGTACTGGACGCATCATCGTAAGCATAACTATACGCCGTCGGGCACGCATTCTTGAACATCACCGAGTACTGCGACGGCGAACAAGTATCCGGAGTCGCATGGTCTCCGGTACAACAAAACTCCGGAGCATTAAACGCCGCACAAGCGCTCTTACAAGCAACAACCGAACCCAAATCCGTGACCCGTAACTCTTCGGGACATTTACCGTTAAGATCCGCGACACAACCCGCGTATTGACAGTTACCGTTGCCACCTACTGCCTTCACACCTAAGCCAACGTTGTAACCGTCTACGAGACTCACGTCGTAAAAGTCTTTGTCGTTAGGGTTTGTGGCGATAGTGAATTCTGCTAAGGTCACCGGAGGAGTGCCGCCGCCGATGCACTTTAGGGTGCCGCCACAATCTCCTGTGATGCATTTGCCGGCGCCGGAGTCGTCGAATATGCAACCGGTTCGTGCCCAGAACCTGCCGGACCAACCTGGTGGTGCTTGGATTTGGACGGAAGACTGCGGTGGCAATGCAAAACCGCCTTCGCCGAGAGTGGCGGCATTGTTGCCGGAGAGGGTTCCAGGCCATACTGTGTAGGTGCAGAGGTTTTGGAGAGTGAAGACTGTTGCTTTAACTATGTTTCCTGCGAGTGTTTTGAGTTGAAAACAATTAGCTTATCAAATTTCGGAGAACAAATGATGAAGTTGATGCCACTGAAATTTCCATATTCGAATAATACAAAAAACAATCTGTGAAACGTAAGTATCAGATACTTCTGGAACGATGAGAACAACTGAAACTCCAACATTATACTTCAGGAATTACGTGTTTAATCCTAGAACTCTGGAGACCGAAACTGCATGCAGTTGTGCATGAATATTGGTAAGTACCTATCGAGAATAGAAGCATAAGAAGATAACACCAGGAGCTAACTGCCATTATTGGTCTTTTGGTTCTTGGATCAGGAAGGAGATGAAAGGAAGAGAGAGGAACTTTGGAACTGAGAATAAAGAAGACAATAGGATGGTTAGGTTGGTAGTTGTTGTTAGGACTCTGAAGTAACTTATAGCAAGGTTTTGAACTTTGGATCTACATATGTACTAAATGTCCTATCTTTTCATGATCGTTACAAGATTCAGAGCTCTCTTTCTAAGCATCTGACAGTAATTATCTTACTTGATATGAGTATTTCATCATGTTTAAGCAACTTATTAAGTGGCCCTTCCTTTTCATGACTAATTATAGATAAATTTAGAACAACCATACAAGTTTGGAGCAATCTTTGCGTGATTATAATACAAAGTGAAAGCTGATATTACAATCTCCCATGCATTTTCCCTTTGTGTTAGTTTCACTCTATACGTCCCAATGTACTCTTAAGACATGTAAGAGTTTGTGTTTGAGACGTTGTGTACTAACATGGGAAATGGAAGACAAACTAAGGAAATTAAAAGATTCCTCTGCCAAGGTTAACGGGTCTTGAGGAGGGTTAAGAAATTGGATGCAACACAGGAGTTTAGCAGAAGGGTTGCTCGATCATTGCAGAAAATGGAATCAACTCACATGCCACTCCAGGGTAGGAATTAATGAAGAAAGGAATGGCATTGTGAATATTGATCGAAACAAATTAAGAAATGGTGAGTCCTGGATCACATGGCAAACATCACCTCACAACTTCCCACTTTCGCACTTCCTCAGGTGGTTAAACTTGCACGTGCTTCCACGACTCCCCAATGTCACACTAGATTCACTCCTTGACTTCATATATTTCCATTACCAATTTTGGTTTCTCATCTTCTTCAACTCAATTTGCTAGGATTGTAGAGGAATACCAAAAATGATTGAACAAGATTCGGTATAACTAAGTTAACATTATTAATTATCTATATATCTTAAAATTGCAATACGATAACTTATATATCTTATACAGAGGAATGTATAAAAACAAAGTACTCTCTCTTTTTCTTGTAGGTCCTTGATGTAGTAGTAAAGGGATTTGGATTACTAGGTCTCAAGCAAGAGATTAACGTCTGGTCAACTATCACAATTGTCGCACAACAAGAACCGAAAATGCCTTTTTTCTCTTTTTTTTTTATGATGTTAAAAACGTAATAAAACGTTAGGGAGGGAAAAAAAACAGAGAGAGAGAGAGAGATTGCAAGTTGCATGGTTCCTTGAATTAAAGAGGTGTTGTCGGTCGGTGAATCAGATGGAGTTTCAACTTTCGGTTCAACCAACCCAAAGTCGCCTTAAAATTAGGGATCAAATCTTCTGATCCGATTACATGATGTTCCTACCATGTTCTATTAAATCTCATCTACACATTTATATAGACTACATATAAAATATGAATGTGATTTAATAAAATAGAACAAAAGATTTAATGTGATTAAATTATGTAAGCATTGTCGTCAAACCACGTCCATCTCATATTTAAAATTGAGTGTAATTTTACAGATGGTTACAAAATTCAAAAATTTAGAAATGTTTAATTTTTCGATTCGATTTTTAACATTATAATTCAGTTTATTTTAAAAACTTTTGTTATTTAAAATTTATCAGTTTATTAATTAATCGGTTAATTTTTATAAAATAATAAATTCTTATAAACTAAAATAAATCAATTAATTTTCATTTAACGACAATTACTTTTAATTATATTTTACATTCTTTTTATAGTGATTTGATACCAATTGAATCATTTAAAATATTTAAACCTTAAACGTCTTATTTAAGTATTCTTGCTAAGATTCGTAATTCAAACAAAGAAAAACTTAAGACTGTGAATAGTAAAATTTAGGTTTACTTTCATGAAAAATGTAAAAAAATTATTAGATAAAGATAAAATTTTCGATACCTAACGCTTGTAGGTTTGAATTTGCAAAGAGAACCTAACACACGCAAGGACATCAGGCAAATGTTTTGGTCGATATGGTTCCAACCAGACTGGATGACGACAATTGAACCATCCGTCTTATCTTTAAGGTGAGTTCAATGACGACTAACTACTTACTTTCTTTTTAGTTTCTATTTCTTCATCCAATGATTTCATTATTTATTTTAATTCTCTTGTCTTAAAAATACTATTTACTCTTATGATCTCACTTAGATATCTCAAACAATGTAGGTTGTTCCACACACTTCTTAATCACATTCAGAAGTTGACCCTCAGGTTGATGACACGGTCAATAATTGTACCAGTGAGATCACAAATAACTCATAGCTACAAACCTACTCCATATTCATGGTCATGGTTCATTTTTAGTACATGTTTAGTTGAGCTTTTTAATGGTCAATAAGGAATTTTTTATCGCAAAAGCCTCTTTTTTTTTTAAATAAGTGTTTGACTGAAAAAAAATACTTTTTTAGTGGATATAGTTTTTTTATAGCTAAAATACAGCCTTTTAATAAATTCAAATTTGAAGCTTATCAAAAAAACGCTTTTTTAATAAAGTTTTCATATTAATTAATAAGCCTATTTTTTACTCTCTTTTGTTCTTATGTTTTATACATAATTCTCACAACACCCACAAACTCATCTTCACGTTTATTTTGAAAATTATATAATATTATTTGACTTTTTTATATGTTTTAATATTAGTTTTGTTTATGTTATAATCCATCTAAAAGACTTGGTTAGATGTATTTTTATTTATTTTTATATGGTTTAAAATGATATAATAATTAATATATTGTACTT
>JANZLX010000006.1:2665668-2677917 GCA_025531955.1 Erythroxylum orinocense
CTTTTCTAATTTCTATTTTTTATTTATCCTTTATAAATAAAAAATTTAAAATATAGTAATCACTTCCATTCCTCTAGATTATGGGAGGAATGGAGGATTGCCCAAAACCAGGGAATAAAACCCTTTGCTCTTCAATGATAGATTCGTACTAAACCCTTAGCTCTAGAGTATAGGGCGATGGTAATAAGAATACGAATAAATATAGTGAGAAATGAGAATGAATATTATAATAATAATTATGAGAATGATTACCATCACCATTGATAGTAGTTGGTTTATAAAAATATTTTAATTAATTAATTACAAAATGAATTGTATTTTAATTAATGAATGAATTATATTTTAATTAATTATAATATTTTAATTAATAAATGAATTACATTTTAATTAATTATATTATAATTATGATATTTTAATTAATGAATAATTATGTTTTAATTAGTTATATTTTAATTAATAATAATACTTTAATTAATGATAATGTAATTAATTAAATAATAATATTCTAATTAATTATATTGTAATTAATTAATTAATTATAATATTTTAATTAATGAATAATTATATTTTAATTAATAATAATAATTTAATTAATTAATTAGTTACATTATTTTAATTAACGAATTAATTATATTTTAATTAACTACAGTGTAATTAAGTTTTTAATTAACTTCACCATAAATTTAATTATTGAAATTAAAGCTTTACTTATGAAGTTATTTGGCTTATAATTATACTTTGATATTTTTCTAATTTCTACTTTTTATCTATCCTTTATAAATAAAAATTTCAAAATATAGTAATCACTCTCATTCCTCTAGATTATGGGAGGAATAGAGGATTGCTCAGAAATGAAACCCTTAGCTCTTCAATGATAGGTTCATACTAAACCCTTAGCTCTAGAGTATGGGAGAATGGTAATAAGAATATGAATAAATATAGTGAGGAATGAGAATGAATATTATCATAATAATTATGATAGTTAGTTAAGAGAAAGGAATGATTATCATCACCATTGATAGTAATTGGTTTATAAAAAATATTGTAGTTAATTAATTACAAAATGAATTGTATTTTAATTAATTATAATATTTTATTTAATAAATAAATTATATTTTAATTAATTATATTATAATTATGATATTTTAATTAATGAATAATTATATTTTAATTAATAATAATATTTTAATTAATGATAATGTAATTAATTAATTATAATATTTTAGTTACATTATTTTAATGAATGAATTAATTATATTTTAATTAATTACAATGCAATTAAGTTTTTAATTGATTTCACCATAAATTTGATTATTGAAATTAAAACTTTACTTAAGAAGTTATTTGACTTATAATTACACTTTGATACTTTTCTAATTTCTACTTTTTATCTATCCTTTATAAATAAAAAAATTAAAATATAGTAATTACTCCCATTCCTCTAGATTATGGGAGGAATGGAGGATTGCCCAAAACGAGGGAATGAAATCCTTAGCTCTTCAATGATAGATTCATACCAAATATCAACTTTCATTCCATATTTGTATATTTTTTTCCGGACATTCCAAACAAGCACATCCTCAAATTTTGCATGGTTCTTGGTTTAAGAATTACTGGGCAAGATTGTCATTAGAAGCTGTAAGAGAAAAAAAAATAAAGTCCATAAAAAATTAAAAAAGGTGATTAAAAATGACATTTACTGCCTAAGTTCTATTATCTTAATAACATTGTATACACTTTGAAGTTGGTAGGAGAAACGTGCCAAATCCTTCAAAGGCCAAAATCACCTCTCTTCTTTAAAGAGAAATGTGCACTATCCTTTTCAATTTCATAGCAAGCAATGGTGGAGAGAGATGTATCACCTTATTATGGGACCAATCTCACCCAAATAAATATATTTATATAATAATTCTTTATTGCGTAAAAAATAAATTGGAATTAAAAAAAAAAAGGAATTCCAACTATTCCCCTCTTGGAGCAGAACTTGACCAGGCCAGAGTCTCTCAAGTATCTCCTCTCTTTCTGAAACAAAACCGTGTTTTGGTGACGTAATAAAAGCTTGAGACCCCATTTCCTTTCTCTTACACACACACATAAAAGCTCAAAACACGCAGACACACCCTTCCATTCTTAGTCTTCTCTTACTCTGCAACTCAAATATCAACACATCATGCCATTTTCTCCATTCCTTAAACTGACAACGCTCTTTACATTTCTTTTTCTCCATGTCTTTGTGACAAACTGTGCTATTTCTACTATTAGTCAACAATTCAAAGAAGCCCCCCAGTTCTACAACTCCCCAGATTGTCCTTCCATCGCTCAAGATGACCCTGAGCCTGACTCAGATTCATCTGACGGTGACAACATCTTCTGCTCCGATCATGCCGTTCATGTGGCAATGACCCTTGACGCTGCCTACATCCGCGGCTCATTAGCAGCAATCCTCTCTGTTTTGCAGCACTCGTCTTGTCCCCAGAACATAGCTTTCCATTTCGTCGCCTCTGTGTCTGCCTCTGCCAACGCGTCACTTCTACGCGCCACTGTCTCGTCCACCTTTCCTTACCTCAAATTCCGAGTCTACACTTTCCAAGACTCCCCCGTCTCAAGGCTTATCTCTACTTCTATACGTTCAGCTCTGGATTGCCCTCTAAATTATGCTCGCAGCTACTTGGCCAATATTCTTCCCTTGTGTGTCCGACGAATCGTGTACCTTGACTCCGACCTTGTCCTCGTCGACGACATTGCGAAACTGGCTGCAACCCCACTTGGGGACAAGTCGGTTCTTGCAGCTCCAGAGTACTGCAACGCAAATTTCACCTCATATTTCACACCAACTTTTTGGTCAAACCCTTCTCTGTCGTTAATATTTGCGGATAGAAAAGCTTGTTACTTTAACACCGGGGTGATGGTCATTGATCTTGATCGGTGGAGAGAGGGTGATTACACAACTAAGATTGAAGAATGGATGGAGCTTCAAAAGAGAATGAGAATCTACGACTTGGGTTCATTACCTCCATTTTTGCTAGTTTTTGCAGGCAATATTGTGCCAGTTGATCATAGATGGAACCAACATGGACTTGGTGGAGACAATTTTAGAGGGTTATGCAGAGATTTGCATCCTGGTCCTGTTAGTCTCTTGCACTGGAGTGGTAAAGGCAAACCATGGGCAAGGCTTGACGCGAACAGACCATGTCCTTTGGATGCTCTCTGGGCTCCATATGATCTGTTGCAGACACCATTTTCTTTGGATTCCTGAGAATGGTTCAAATACGAAGTACATGGAAGTGTATCGTTTAAGAAGCAACTACAGTTTCGAGTTTTAGGTATAAGGTTGTAGATTATCATACAAGTGTCTATATACTTCCAACCCTTTTCCTTCTTCTTTTAATTCTTGCCTGTATTAAAACAGAAAAAAAGACTTAATCTTTCAGTTCTGAAGTAATAATAACAATAATAATGAGAATCCAGAAGGCAACCCCAGAAGCGCAGAAGGCGTGAAATCTACATGTCTTGGTTATATGTATCAAATCTTGGAATAATGGTAATATCAGCGGTTTTGAGTTGTTCCATAAATCGGTATTTTGTTTAATAAATCTCTGGCTTTCACTCTTTTGTTTTCTTTCTGTTTGTTCTGTACTTAACATGCCAGACTGGACGAAGTTGCTGATAACATGCCAGACTGGACGAAGTTGCTGATCTTTCTGTAAGTAATGACCAAGTACCTAGCTACAGTATTATCTGCACCGCAGAATTGGATTAAGAAATGTTACCATGTTAGTTCAGTAAGCTTTCTTTATCAGCAGAATATATACACATATTATCTGTTCTTTCCCTTTCCAGAACCAATTTCTAAACTTGGACGCAAAGGATCAACCTCCCTTCTTCAAGTGGAAGTGATACTTTCTTAATAAAGTGACCAAAGGCTGTAGAAAGATAAACTTGTTAAGCCACTACTTAGCTTACACACACCGTCACTTTTCCAAAGAATACTTCTAATTAAGTGGTGAAGCTGAAGATCTGCTTCCTATTGAATTGACTTGTCGTTATGAGATGGGGAAAAAGCTGGAAAACACAGGAAGGGAAGATAAGAGCAGACACTTTGCTGCCACTTGCCAAACGCAGTGCTCATCAATCATCCCCATGTCGTGCAATCGTGCATGCCAGCTATTTGTGATAATTACTTACGAAAAAACAAAAGCAACCAGTCCTAACATAGATCATTCAGTCCTGACTATATTTCAAAATATTTTGACATGTGCACAGTCCTATTTTAATATTGAAAACGAATTATATTTTACCTGCCTAATAAATATTGAGAATTTAGATGAATTTTAAAATTTTAAGATATCGAAAATAGAAGGACTTTCAAAATGATCATCGACAATTATCTTTATTTTATATGGTTTATACATATATATATATATATATATATATAATATTAATACAAAATTAAAATTCGGCTGAAGTGCAACATACGGCTTATTGTCTGTTTAGATGGGCTGTTGAAAACTAATAAGTAATTTTCTTTATCACAAAAGTTTTTTAAAATAAGTATTTGATTATAAAATAAAAAAGACTTATTTATTAGATATAACTTTTTTTGGTAACTAAAATACAACATTTTAAGACGTTAAAATTTGGAGCTTCTCAAAAAAGTCTCTCCACTGATTTTTTCGGATAAAATTTTCAGATCAATTAACGAACCTATTTTTAGTCCCTTTTGTCATTATATTTTACACATAATTCTCACAATATTCACAAACTCATCTTCTTGTTTATTAAGTATTTAACTATTTACTCAATTTGAATATTTATTTTAAAATTTATATAATATCATTTGATTTTTTATATGTTTTAATATTTATTTTCGATATTAGTTTTACTTATGTTGTAATCCATATAAAAAATTTGGTTATATATGTTTTCATTTATGTTTTAAGTGGTTTAAAATTATATAATAATTAATATATTGTGTTTTGCATATTTTTTAATATACTTTAAATAATATTTATATGCATAAATAATTTTAATTATAAAATAAAATATAGTTAAAATTAAAAGTGTCTTTTATTTTTATGTTATCAAACAATTTACTGTATGAAGCTCTTTTAAAAATTTTTTTTTAAAATAACAATCAAATAGTCAACTGATTTTTTAGAAAAGTACTTTAAAAAAAGACTACAAAAAGAAGCTTTACTGATAAAAATTCTACTTATATAAGCCCAACCAAAGAGAGACTTATTCTTAATAAAAAGATTATTTTTGATTAATACAAAGCGTTATAAAAAATTATAAATATATATATACGTATTTTTGGTGCACCTAAGGTATCTACCGACAAAATCAGTGACTAATTCCTTTATTACGGGAACATCTCTAATATGAAGGAACTACGTCTAATCTTAGGAGCTAGCTGCATTTCTAAGGATAGGATTTAAACCCCCAACCACTTGGTTAAGCAGCGAAGGCATGTACCTGCGCCGATCCACTAGGTTATACATACAATAGAATAATTGCAAAAGAGAAAACGGACTGTCGGTAGACAGAAATTTAGCTGCATGTCTTAGATGAATCACCAGTGTGACACGTGGCACACGTTTTAAGGACAACTGCAACGTACGGCAATCATCCGGTTTTAGAAACTTAATAAAGTCTAAGGTATGTGGGCCCTACTCCTAATTTTGGTCCTCCACTCTCGGGGCTTTCTTAATTCTGACATGACACTGGACCTACGACGTGCATTGCATAGATTTTTGGCTTGTACATATGTCGTTTAAAAGACTAAAAAATTAATGAGTTAATTATCAGAAAAAACTCAAATTTTGTAAAATTTTTAATTATATTCTGAAACTTAAAAAATAGCAATAAAATATTTAATCTTTTAAAAAATTTTAATTATAGTTCAAATTTTAAAAATTAACAATAAAATATTAAAATTTTCAATTTTCTTCAATTATAGTTTAACGTTACTTGTTGTTCTCTTGATGTCCTTAATCATTTATTTTATATTTGTTTTTTTGACACTTTGAACTATTATCACATTATAGTGTACTACACTAGTGAGTTTTTTGTTTTTAATTTGTTCTCCTAATGTCTTAAGTGTAAAGGCATCGAAACCGCATAATCTAAAATTTGAAGGATAAGGATGTCGAGAGAACAAATTGAAAACGAAGGGAAAAATTGAAATTAAAGCGTAAGATAATCGGGGCTGCATAATTTGATTTAGGTCATTTTTAAACGATGTCGTTATTTTAATTATGTGATTAAACGATATTGTTTCATTAATCATTATTTGTTGTGTTAATTTTGGTTGACGTGTATTAATAGTTAAGATTTCTGAAACACGTAGTAAGTCACATAAGCAAACTTAACGAAAATATTAACGTCAGGTTAGAATTGAAAAAAATTGAAAGCTTAAGCATTTTATTACTTCTTTTTTATATTCACGCTAGAATTGATAAAAACTGAAAGCTTAATCATTTTATTGCTACATTTTAATATTTGAGTTATAATTGAAAATTTGATGAAAGTTTAGTTTTTTATGATAATTAACCCAAAATTAATTAAAAAAGATATTTCACTTAGTTTTAAAATTATTTTTATAATTTCTAAAAAATTAATATTTACTTATGAAAATAAATTTCCAGATCTTTTATTATTCTAAGGAAAATAATTTAAAAATCCGTGTATTTGAGCTCTGGCAATTAATTTCGTATAAAACAGAGAATGAAGTTTCGCAGTGTATTTCCTTGAAAAAGTAGAAGTCAAGCTTGCCAGCATGTCAAGTTTTGGCCTCCAGCCTCAGCGTCCATTGTTGACCGACCTTCACATTTATTTACAGATCCATATATTTAATTTTCCAATGCATTTATTTAATTATATATCAATGTTAGATGTCAATAGCATTTAATTTGATTTGCATATATTAGATATCAATATTGGCTTAAAAAATTCAACCAATTTCAACATAAAAATTTTGAAGAGTGCAATTTTTCAATTCAGTTTTTAACTTTTAAGTTAGATGTATTTTAATAAATCTTATTATTAAAAACTGATCAATTTATTAATTAATAAATTTTTATATATTAAAATGAATCAATTAAATTTTAATTTTTTTCATAAATATAGATAATCTCTTTTATTCATATTTCAAATTCTTTAATTTCATTAAATTTTAAATGATTTTATGAGAGTATAACATAAAATTTACTCAATTTTTTAAAAATTAAAAACTTTAAACTAATAAGTATTTTGAAAATTTTGATAATCTTAATTTTTTGAATAATAAAATTTATATATAATACAAATACAATATCTAATAGTCCGGTGACAAAAGTCATGCAAAGATCATCTTTACCGAATTTTGGTTGAGTTTAAGCCATTTTCAATAGAGTTAAGTATTGGATTACATTGACAACGAGAAATAATTTAAATGGTGTAAACTTTTCACTTAAAGGTATTTTTTACAGGAGATCTTGAGTTTGAGTTACGTAAAAAGAACAAAAATAAGAAAATCTTCTTATTAATATTCTCTAGCTTCCTGCGTAAAGTTTCATGATCGGATTAATTATAGACGTCTCGCTTCCAACAATAATGTAAAAGTTGAAGTTAAGAGAAAACTTAAAGGCTACTGAAAACATGATGCTAAGTAAGGGTTAATGATCAATCAATATTTAACCAATTAAATATGTTACAATGTTTTGTACACTTTATTTGTACGTAAAAGTGTACAGATTTACATTAAGCATACGCCTCGCGAAAGTAACCAGTGTGTAGATCATTTGACTTATCTCACTT
The DNA here is from genome assembly GCA_025531955.1 of Erythroxylum orinocense. Lineage (NCBI taxonomy): Eukaryota > Viridiplantae > Streptophyta > Magnoliopsida > Malpighiales > Erythroxylaceae > Erythroxylum > Erythroxylum orinocense. The sequence continues at coordinate 2,673,466 of JANZLX010000006.1, forward strand.
CAGCTTCCCCGTCGGGACTGCATATTCTTTAGGAGCCGTTCTGGAATCTTTTAGATGCTCTTCACCGAGACATGCAAGACACTCTTTACCCGTAATCCCTTCGTGCGGGATTCATCTTTGGGAGTTAGTCCTTTAATTTTTTTTTCCTTGTACAAAAAAGAAGTGTATAGATTCCATAAAAATCTGTCCAGATCTTGGATTACAGAGTTACCTAGCCTCCCCGACGTCCATGGCTTGCGTTCTGTGTTCTTTTCTTGATTGGTAAGACGAAGTTTTCTTGGGTCATAATCATAAGTAGTGATTAAGACATACTGGACCAATGACTCTTAATAGCCAGCAGAATCTGTCAAATCATCATAGGACACTGTGGAGACATCTCACTAATATGTTTAGTTATTTGTTAAATCCAACATAATTATTGTTTGGTCAGTTAGGCAGATTCATCCAAACAAATTATCCACAACACCCAACTAATTGAATCCAAATTAATTAAATATGCAACAAAATATCTATTTGTAATTTTTGTTTAAATTTTTAATTTATATATCTTATTGAAATTTATAAAAATTTCAAATTTCATTAACTTCTTATAAAACTTAACCAATTTATATAATGTTTTATGAAACTGGAGATTCAATTGAATTGTTGCATGATTGAGTATAACACATTTTTGCTCAATTATTGTTTAATAATCTTCTACTTTTAAATCAAAATGGCATAATTTATCAATAAATAATTTTGATTTTGTACTAAAATTAGTAATTAAACCTAACGTTTTGATCTAAGATTTAAAAGATTTAATTAGTGTTAGACAATCATAAAACTGATAAAAGATTAAATAAAATTGAAGAATTTCAAATAAAATTAAGGAAGCCTGTTATTACTTAGCTTAGATCTCTATAATTAGATTAGGTACCATATGATCTGAGCAAGCTTGATATAAAATTTAATTGAAAAAATTGTTAAATAAAATTTAATTAATTTAAAAAATTGATCGATTAATTAATAAATTTAACAAAATTATTTATTAAAATAAATCGAATTGAAAATTTTGTCAGTTTAAAGTTTTCACGATTAAATAACTTAAATTAGGTTCAATTTTTTAATCATAGATTAAACCCTACATAATTCATAATATTTTATATGTTTATTAACTTAGTTTTAAAAAATACAGTTTGGTTGTATCAAAATTGAAAAAGTTTAGTTCTAAAAATTCGAGAATTTCATATTTTTTCTTATTTTGTTTATTGTTTGATCAATCTCAATCTATGTCATCTTCTTCATCACATCAAAAGGACCACTTCCCATTAAAACGATGAAGGCTACCATCACTCCATATCGTAGAGATGCAAGGACAGTACGTAGTAGTTTGAGTTTGGCGGTGATATTATATTTCTTTATCGGTAGAAACTTTAGTACTTGGTCGTATAGTTTGTTTTTTGGTAGGGTTTGTTCTATCTCTTTCAGAGTTCAGACCATTGCAGGTAAAGGACCACTTCCATCGATTTCCTCGTGTCCTTTTGAAACGATGTTCATCTAAAACTACCTTCATTTGATTAAATAATGTAGTTGCTATGTTTCTTCCTTCTCTGGATAATGATCTCTTTTGATACATTTAAACTATGGTATATACCGATATGGTTTTAAAATGTGCTCACATATAGGCATGACAGTAAGTTTTTCAACCTGATTAATATCTGCACAATCTGACTTGAAAAAATAGATATGAAAACTAAAAAAATAAATTTTAAATAGGTGTTGATAAATGAATGTGAATATAGATTTAGATACGAGTCTAATGATAATCCGAACCGATAGATACCTATTTTTTACTCGTTTTTTATTAACTCTATTATTTTAAATATTTATGATTAAATCTAATAAAATATTAATATTTTCTTAAAAGAAACAGGTTTAAAATCCTTCCTTTAGTCCTCAATCTTCACCTTTTTTCATCATATTTTATTTTCTTATTAGATAATAACAATGCAAATAATATAGAGATGGAGTTTTAAATGTTATGGAGTTCACGCAAAGACAATTTGAAACTTTGGGTGTTTCAATCTTTGTTCCAGTTCTTGATTGTGAAAAATATATATTGTCTTTGCACTAGATATAATGATTTTTATTATTACAATTTTATAATTTTTTAAAATATACAAATCAAAATCTTGACTTATTATTATTAAAGTAATTTTGATTTAGAGCATTCTCAAAAACATGATATTTATATTTTCTATTTAAAAGTTGTATTTTTATGTGCTTTACAACTCAATAGATATCCAAAAACTTGAACAATTTAATGGATTTAGATATGGGTAGTAAATTGTAAAAACTGATAGATATAGATATGGATATAAGTTGAGTCATAAAAAATAAATATAGATACGAGTAGAGTAATATTTGAACCGAACCCTACCCATTGTCATCCTACTCATAAGCATTGTAATATTATAATTATGATTTCGTATTAATTATCCTTTAATAACTTATAATTATGTTTATATTATCTAAATATACAAAATCGCGTATTATTTAGCGGATCAACCAGGCAACGAAAAAATAAATTTAAATCAATAAAATTTAAAATGTGATCGTTATTATAATTATGATTCATGCTATTTAATGTAATTATATTTGAATTATTTGTAATTGTGATCATAGCATATGTGATTATACATATATAACACGTAATTATTGTAATAATTCATAATTACAACTAAGGCTATTGTAATTGTACCCAAATAGAGAGCTTTTGCAACCCTGAATTTATGAAACTAAAACGAAAATCTAAGAGAAACCAACGTAAAAATAATACATAGACCTCACTTTGTACATGAGCGGTAAAATTAACACTTGCACTCGTAGAGAGAGAGAGAAGCAAGACCTAAAACAAAACATATGCTAATTAGGGTTGTTAATATAATTAGTATTATAAAAATTTTCAAGTACGTTTTAAATATTTCATGTTTATTATTTTATATTTCATCCTACATTTACAGTAAAATTTCATTGCAAGTCACCCATCTTTAAAAGAGAAGCTGTCCTTGGTCACAAAACAAAGACAAGGTTGCACATGGTCCGGTTGGAGATTTGAATATTATATGTCAAAGATTTTGAAATTTTAATTTCTACAATTGTATTGTGAATAAAATTTTCTGTTTTATATTAAATTAGAAAATCGGTATAATACAATTTAAAAATTCAATTCCTTCTAAATAGTAAATAATATGTTTTAAATGGTACAGTTGAAAACTAAAAGATTAAGATATTTGCAATCAAGACAAACTTATTTATGCCAACAATTTTACAAATAAAAGATAATGACCAATAGAAGATAATCAAGAGTCAATCTTTAAATAAAAGACAAGAATTTCTCAAAATTTATTTGAGTGTCATAAATTTTAATCGTTATTAACTTATCATCGTCATCACACCCAGTTGAATCTTGCACGAATGCAGGATTTAGAAAAGTCTGGTAGCCTTTTTCTTACAGAGTAAATAGGTTATTTTCGATAGACTCATATGTAAATTTAACATGAAAAATTAAAAAATAAAATAAAATAGCTAGGTAGATAAAAAAGATAAATAATTAGAAAAAAATTGAAGACAGAGTGATTAAGAAATATCTATCTGATATGCTACAGAGTTCTGCTTACCATGTTTAAGTTACGTTTAGCATCCTTATGCAGGAGCCATGTGAATATACTTTGTAGCATTTCAATATTATGGTATGTCTATAAGCAGACAACCGGTAGCTATTGCGTCCTAATAAATATAGGCTAATTTGCTACTATAAGTTAACAATGTGGTTTCTTTCAACACACTAAGGTGAAACGACAAACTACTTCACTATTAAAAGAGACAGAATGACTTATCCATGACTAGCAACTAGATAGAAACAAACTGGACAATTGGGCGAGACTTCCTAAGAGGTAGAAATGACGCACAAAAGTCACAGTATACAACTTTATAGAACTGGTACGACCGCGTCGACTCACTTTAAAGGATATTCTTTAGTCATATCTCAGTACGCCAGAGTTTCTTATTTCTGGCCAAGTCCTCGGTAAGATCAAACTGTTTCATAGGCCATGTTTGGATGTTGGTTGATCAGTTATAAAATAGCTGATTGACAAATCAACTATTAATTTTGTGTGGTTATTAGTTGATTGGATTGGCTGATTCAACCTAACCAGCTAATTTTATAAAAGCTGCTTGTGAGTAGCGTTTCCATAACAGCTGATTGATTTTTCCTGTAATGTCCTCAAGGCATCTCCAACCATTGCACCAAATTTTTACAACAAATTTAGTGCAAAGTGGAATATTCTTAGAATCATTTTACACCAAATTTTTTGTTACTCCAACCATTTTACATCAAATTTTTACACCAAATTTTTTTCAAAGAATCTACCACAATAATTTAGTTATTAACTCAATTAATTTATATTCATA
>JANZLX010000006.1:2687132-2699727 GCA_025531955.1 Erythroxylum orinocense
CACAATTCGTTGTTCCTTACTCCCACTAACTTTACTATTTTCAATAAATTTTGCATTATTTGTTTTCACTATTCTTAAACTATGGTTTGGATAATAAAATATATAACTTTAGATCTCCTCGGATAACCAATAAAGTAACCATTAACAGTTTGAGAATTTAATTTTCTTTCATGTGGATTATAAACTCTTGCTTCTGTTGGGCAACTCCAAACATATTGGTGCCTTAAACTAGGTTTCTTATTTGTCCATAACTCAAAAGGAGTTTTTGGAACTACCATACTAAGAACTCTATTCAGTAAGTACATGGTTGTTTTTAATGCATACATCTACAAGGATTTAGATAATGATGAATTAATCATCAGGCTTCTAACCATATCCATCAATGTTCTATTACACTTTTCTGTCATACCATTTTGTTGAGGTATGTATGGCATAGTGTATTGTGCAAATATGTCATGTCTTTTAAGAAGTTTAGAAAATGAACTTAGACATTGCTCTGTTTCGTCATATTTTCCTTAATATTTACCACTTTTATCAGACCTTACACTTTTCACTTTCTTGTCTAATTGCCTTTCAACCTCATTAATGTATACTTCTAAAGCATTCCCTGTTTGAGATTTTTCTTTAAGCAAATGGACATATCCATAAAATGAAGAATCATTAATAAAGATGATAAAACACTTTTCTCCACCAAAAGATGAATTATCAAAAGGTCCACATACATTAGTGTGTATAATTTCAAGAAGTTGAGTGCTTCTTGTGGCTTCTTTCTTGTTATGCTTGATTTGCTTTCCTTTAATGCAATCCACACATAAACCAATATCAGTAAAATCTAGATTTTTGTAGAATCTCATTTTTTACTAATATTTGTAATTTTTCTTTGGATACATGATCCAAACGTTTATGCCACAAAAAATTGAACTTTCATTAAGCATACTATGCTTAATTCCAATATTTTGATGCACAGTAAGGATTTAGAAAATTGATCATCAAGTTTCAATTTATATAAACTTTCAACAAGACTACCAGAACCGCAATAAGTTTACAATTCTTATCTAAATTGAAATAACCATGTCCAATATTAAAATTAATACCACAATCATCCAACTTTAAAACATAAATGAGGTTCCTAGAAATTAAAGGTACATAAAGATTCTTTAATATGTCTAAATAATAAATAGTATCTAATACCAAACGATAAGTCCTTATACCTTCAATTTGAGCCTTGTTACGATTTCCCATATATAGGAAATTCTTAGTTTGGTTTGTGGCTTAGATCATAAGGAATCTCTGCATCATATTGGATACATAAGTAGTAGCTTCAAAATCAAATCACCAAGTATTATGAGGAACATCGATTAAATTAGATTCGAAACATACAAAAGTATTAGATATACATTTATTTTCGAACCATGTCTTATGTTTAATGCAATCTTTCTGATAGTGTCCTTCTTTCTTACAGAATCAACACCTATGATCATTATGTTCCTTCTTTTTAGCTTAAGGTGCTTTAGCATACCTTTTATTTTTCTTAAAACTTTTGGCTTTTACCTTTGGTGCTTTACTAGCTCCTTGAAATGTAAGGTTGATTTAATGACTTCCCATATTCTTTAGTATATTTTCCTCTTAAATAAGCTTTCCAGTCAATTCATTAACAACTCACTTTTACTTAATAGTGTTATAGTTAATTTAAAAGGCACCATATTCAGGAGGTAGTGAATTCAGAACAAACTGAAGTAGAAAGAAGTCATCTACAACCATACCGAATTTCTTCAATAAGTCATCTACAAGCATATTGAATTTCTTCAATCTTGCTACAATATTAGTCATCTCAATGTTATGTTCTTGCACACTTCGCGACATATTAAACTTCATGCACACTTCGCGACATATTAAACTTCATGGTCGTGAGTTGTGCTATTAGTGTACCAATAAGTGACTTATTTGCAAAACGAAAGTGTTCTTCCATAAATTTTAGGTATTTCTTTACATTTTCTATTTTTGGAATAATAGTCTTAATGTTATTTGCTATAGTCACTCGCATAAACTTAGGCTCGGTCTATTTAAACCATATCTAAGCTTTACATTTAGACTTCTCTTCCTTAATGTTTAAATTAGTAATAACATCGGGGTTTTCTTCCAAAAGTCTCAAGTCAAGATCCAACATACCTAAGTGGAAATTGACTTGTTCATTTCATTCAGAGAAGTTCAAATTATTAAATATGGTACAAAAGAAGTTTACGAATGAAGCGAAATTGCTGCAAATAAAACCTAGATGTTCATAATTAATTATATTATAGATTCAGATCGAACATCATAATATATTGTAGAACACCTTTGGGTATATACTAAAACACGCAATCATAAATAACTGCCACTTTTTATCATTAGCAAGAAATTAAAATTCTTAACCAAACACATATGCCAACTTTAGATAAATAAAATATATTTGACTTAAGAAATTTAATTTCTTTAATCATGCTCATTGATTATATAATAAATGATTTACCTTTGGGCAAATCCTAAAGTTCTAAGAATCAATGAACGTCATTTATTCATTAATTTTCTTAATTGACATTTCAAGAGTGTCACGAATAAATGACTATTTTATGTATGATATTTTAATCATTCTAGCTTGGTCATTTTAGTGGTCACAAATTATATATTCTAACAAAAGATCATGCGTATAAATCATAATTTTTCATTTAAATGCATATAAGACAAAAAGACAACACATAATAAATATAATAATTCTTAAGTATTATCATAAGGAGAAACTTGCTACACCCAAAATAATTAATATGGGTACATCTTGGGAATTGCATAGTGTGAGAGAAACACATATTATAAAATTCGTAGCAATACTATCATACTTCTTCATACTATTACATATGAAGAATTTATATCCCTCTCCTCTTGCATTTATGGACAATTATTTCAGATTTCAACCACATAATTTGCAAAGATGATATATAGGCAAATTTCATAGGTGAAAGACATTATTCATCATAGATAAGTTCTTCAACAATAATTATTCACTATTAAAGATGGAAAATTATAGGTTTCTAAACCATGCTCTGACATTACGTGTAAGGAGAAATTGAATTTCTTTACATTATAAAGGTTCTTGAAATCAATAATTTTCACATAGTTGGATATGATGAAAAAGACATGATGTTTGATCTTGTTAGCAATTACCTTCTTTGTGCAAAAAAATTAGTTTCTCTCTCCTTTTTCCTTTCTTTAGTTTACACGTTCTTTTCAAATGGATGCGTAAGTTTTTCTTAACCATATAAATTAAGGCAAAGAGAGGACCAATTTTACGTGTGTCTTTCTTTTAATATGATACATCCATCAAATATTAATGTGTAATTATAACAGATGAGAATTCTCTATATTAATAATTTTTCCTAATAATATCATAGTTGAGTAGATGGATCTGAATAGGAGGTTATTAGCCTCAATCTTAATTTTTAAGTTGCTTGAGAAAGTTGCCTTATGGCAACTTCTAACACTGTGATCAAACTTTAGGTTATTTCTCCTTCCTTTGATCGAAAAGAATAATGCGTTTAAAGCCTTTTTAAATAGTGAGAAGTAACAAATTACTAGAATTATTCTTGATCTTTGCAAACTTTTCTTGCTACAATTCAACTGATAGACAAGTTAAAACAATTCACTTAAAAGAAAGTATATTGATATAGCTTTCATGATATATAATTTTAAAAATATATTTGGTTGGAATGATTTTTACTTTTGAATTTGAAAATAAAATATGTGTTTTTTAAAGGTAATTTTCAAATTGACTACATTCAAACACTCTAGATTGAGTCAAGTATGGCAACATTGTATTTTATATTCACCAATAAGTTTTTTATTTTCTCTTTAATAATAATAATAATAATAATCATCATCATCATCATCCTCGTCGTCGTCGTCGTCGTCGTAATAAATTAGTCAGACACAAGGGTTTGATTGCTCAACCTTTAAGTTGAAAGCAATTATGATTATGGATCAAAAGAATTAATTTCATTGATTAATGTAAACTGGTATGAAATTCATATCTAACTCTTATGACTATATTTTTTTTTGTTCTAATCAAATTTTCAATACTTTTATAATATTTTTGTTTTAAATTTAGAATAATGATAAATTTTGTCTTTTAATTTTAAAAAACAATTTTTTGAAAATTACTTTTAAGAAGTAGTTATGTTTCCTAATTTTAATTTATTAATTGTATCAATAATTTTAATTAATTGGTCAGACCAATTTGAATTTTTTGTTTAATAATGTCAAAAGCAGTAAAAAAAGAGTAAGTTATATTAGTTTTGCTATAATTCATAAAGCATGTTATAACTCTTTATGTATGTGTTTTAAAGTTATTCTAAGAAATGTTTTCAAAATCCAATTAAAAAATTAAACTGACAATATAAGAAGTTTTAAGATTTAAATGTTTAACCGATATTTGATCATTATAAAATCGGCATACAACAAAGGTTGAATAAAATTGAATAACTTAGAAATAGAATTGAAGAAGAAAATTATCTTTGCTTCACGAAGAGGTTATGAAATAGAATTGAAAAAGAAAACTATATTTGCTTAACGAAGAGGTTAGAGTTTAATTAAAGAAAACTGTTAAATAAAAACTAACTGATTAATTTTGGTTTATAAAAACTTATTAGTTCATGAAAACTAGAGTCAAAAAATTAATAATCGATCAATTTTTAATAACAAAGGTTATTAAGATAAATCAAACTAGTAAAATATTTTTTTATTTGAATCGGTCGAACCGATTCAGTTTTTTAATCGCTGATTTTAAATCTACTTTTAACTAATTTAATCTTAATATGAAAATTAAAGGATCCAACTTTTAGCATGTTGACTATCATCTTAGATATCTTTCCCTTTTAATTTCTTTTTAACTAAACATCAAGAATTATGTTATAAGAAAAAGGATTGAGCTACGAATGTTCTTAGTTACTATAGTTGACAAAAACATGAAGCATGTGTAGACGAAGTCAAAGCCAGCAGATCTGGCTCACCTGAAATCCAATTAGGTGTGCATATATTTCTCAGGAAAAAAAAAAAAAAAGAGCTTCGTATATATTAGGAACAGCAAATTTTAAAGCAACAGTTTTTTAATTTTTCAATTTAGTGTTAAAATTTTTAAAAAAATTCAGTTAATTGATTAAATTTTAAATTTTATTAATTCGATTTAAAATATTAGTTCATTTAATACTTTGCTAATGTAACTAAAAAATTAAAAGGACTTTTGGCCATGATATATAGGTAGAAAATTGATGGATAAATAGGCCTCCATCTAGATTAGCACACAGTCTATAACCTGAGACCAGATCCTCTATCCAATGTTATAGTGTTTTATTGTTTCCAATAAATCTCGGCTATTTATTTATGTAGGTTCCGCATAAGACCCGCGTAGATCCCGCAAAATAAATGGATAAGATTTCATGAGACAGAATAAGACAGAGTAAAATTAGACAGAGGATCTGGATTCCTATAACCTTACCCTTAAGGCCATAATATATACCTTATAAATATTAGTTTATGTCATTGTAATGATTTCCATATCATATCGGTCAGAAAATGGTATAAAATAGAATGTTTCAGTACTAAATTAAAATGTCGGTCTGTTTCACTATTTTAAAAAAATTAAGGGCATTTTTGCAAAAAATGAAAATTTTTAAAAACTCACCCTCTCATCTTAAATAGAGATTAGATATTCTGTTCCGGTTAACCAATTTCAGCTATGTACTATTAAATCTTATTTACTCATTTATGTGAAATCCACGTAAATGTGTGAACTAGATTAAATAGAGCATGGTTGAAACACTCTAAGTAGAACATGGTGCTCCATCCCCCCAAGTAAACCTGCTCCCTTCTTCTTTCTTTATTTTTTTCCTCACACTTTCACTCTCTTTTTCACCATCATCTCTTTCTATTATTAGTAATATAATATTTAAATTCATATATTAAATAATAGTTATATTTTTCTACAAAGAATAATTAAAATATGTTTAAATAAAAATTAAGAGACCCCAAATTTTTGTATTTCTTTTAAAATTTTTTAATATAAATATAACAATATTTTATTATTAATAACAATTACATATTAAGATAAAATATTTTTTATTATTGAAATTAAATATTAAGATAAAAATTATATTTATTATTGATAATAATTATTCTTTTTATTTGATATTTTGATGTAATTATTAGTTATTATATGATAAAATTATAATATTTTAAATGCTTTAAATTGTTCTTAATTTTATATTTCTATGATGATAAAATAATATTTTTTATTTTAATTGTAGTTATTATTTATATGTGAAATATGTGAAAATAATATTAAGAAAAATAAATAAATTGTTCTTATTTTAAATTTATATTATTATAATTTTTTTAGACAGATTGATTTGAATTATACAGTACAATATTCAAGGATTATTTGCAATTTAAAAAAATTTAAAGAATATTTTATAAATTTAAAAAATATCCTAAATAATATTTGGTATTAATCGATATTAGTATAATATCTAATCTATTCTAGTAATAGGTTCGCTACGTAACGTTGGTTTATGTGATGCCTACATGTTAACTTTTTTACGGGAATACCTAATTATCATAATTTATAATTTCATAGTTTAGATAAACTTTTAACAGAGGATAAGAGTGTACTAAAATTATTTTTCAATTTATAAAAAATTATTCTCCAATACTCAACTACAAAGTTGACAGGCAATAAAATATAAATGAAATTAAAATTTAACTTAATATTCAATAACTTCCCTTAAAGTTTTTCTTTGGATTTTGACGTTTCAATTATTTAAAAAAAATTTTACTTTCAAAAAAAAATTATTTAAAATTTTTCTTAGGATTTTGATGTTTCTTATTGGTTGGGTCGGTTGTGTTAGGTTCAAGTCTAATCTCAGAGCGGCACACAAGCCGATCGGCCCACTCTCATATGTTGACCTAATTCCTGTAGGTATTTACTATATAAGTTCATCACCTCATCATGAAAAAGATATGACTTTAGAACCCTAACATTTTTTATTCATAAATACCAAAACCTTCGCAAAAAGACTAACTTGAGCATCAGAGGGACCTATCGACACTCAACCTCCGGTGTGCCTTTTACTGTTTTACAGATATTTCTTAGCTGAAGTTAAACGAATTTATAAATCCAAACAGCAGCCTCCAACCCTACCAAAATCAGACAAAATCACTCATGATACCCCAAATATTAGAGACATAAATTATATGAGGTGGGGACTGATTCTAGTACCCAAAAAGAAAAACAAGAAAACAGAATTGAAAGATGGAATTAGTGTTAATGAATTGAATGGAAAATTTGGAAACTTGACGACTTATATTCACATGTCACAATTCTGCATTGGGTCGCTCGTTGGGTCTGAGGCAGATGTGGGCTTTGACAGGCTTGTGATCTGAGCTGTAGATGTTATCGACTGATTTGTAAGAATGTACAATAGCACTAATCTTATCGCTGTCCTCGATCCTGAACAAGATCCTATCGGTCCACGATGGAACTCGCACCTGTTAAGGTCCAAGGATGTCGCAGAATCATATGTCAGGTCATAGGTATCTAATGATCATTGCATGTTTGCGCAAACCATGCAGTGCTTAATAAGGTTGATGTAGAAAGAGCAAGATAATTTCTTAACATTAATATATTAAATTTAAGTTAATTAAATTTTTATCAAATTTAAATTTAGAAAGATTTATTATAACTAATTTAAAGCCGTTTAAATTGAAATAATAATTTTTATTAAATTTAATATTACATTATTCAGCTATTTATCGTCCATTGCTTTATTGTTTCCTGAATGATAAAAGATACTCAGAACTCAGAAGCTGATACCTTGTAGCTTGTGTCATAATTACTGCTTCCGATATTGTACTTATACGTTGGTTTAAACGACAGTGTCCCTTCGCAGAATCCGCTGAAAATCCTCCCTCTTGCAGCTTCTTGTAATAGCTGATCTTTGCTGGTGAGCAACTGCCAAGTCAAAACTCAAAAGTCAAACCTAGTACAAATGTTTGGAGTTAAGGAATACTAACCATGAAAAGAATAGGTGTATTGAATTAAGACTGAAGAAACTGAATGGATATAAAGGCGATGAGCTACTAAAACCAACTCACTCGATGAAGGTCTTTGTCTATCAAATTTCTGGCAGGGTATGTATCGATCCCCTGAATCCTGAAGTTAAGATCGCCTAACCAGACTGTGATGTGTGCTGGTCGAGCGTAAGGGTTCAGGTTCTTGGAGAACAGGTTATGTGTGATGTGTTGGCACTGCCAGTTTCTCTCTTCTACGTTGTGAGCATGAGCTGACCTCTCACAAAACACAAGTCAAGAATAAGAATAAGAAGTACATATAATGTGAAAACCAAAGCAAACAAAAAGAAGAAGAATTAATTAAAAAATTACCAGAAAGGTGGCAAGAAATGAAGACCATTATAATTCCCTTGTAGTTTATACGAATTGCTGCAGCTCCTTTGTTCCTCCTAATCAGTCCACCGAAGCCACCAAAGGAATGCTTATCAACTGTCAATTCTACAAGAAACCAGTTCAGAAACATTAACTTTGGGACTCCAAATCCAGTATCGAAGAAGGTTGAGAAGACTCTCTTACCTCTGATGAATAAGCCTGATTTCTGTGGCCCAAATACGTAGATCTGAAGAGATTGCATTAAAGCCTTCCCGAGAAGCCTGCATCTCAACGTATAAAATATGTAAAAACTGTATATAAATGATCATTTTCCTTGTATTTTGCAATGGACACCACAAAATATTAAACATGATTATGTCTCTTTATTTATAAAATGCCTTTGCAATAAGATTCCAAAGTCACATTCATGAGAATAATTAACTTTTAAAATTTTTATATGTGAACCCTAATTAATTGGTCTTTTATTCAAATTTGGGTTAAATATAAATTTGTATATTATGACCATGTATATGACATTATTATAAACTTAAATCTTTTTAATAATTTTGTTGGTTATAATATAACTAGAGATAGTATTTTTAAGTTGTCTAATCTTTGAGAATTTCTCGATTAGGTATCAAACTTTCTAAAGTTTTTAATTTAGTAATTAACATTTCAAATTTAGTACAAATTAAATCAAAACATTATTTTTACTTATGTGACTAATAGATGGATATCTCGTAATATTTAATACATCAGTCACATAATTAAAACTAATGTTTTAATGTAATTTGTACAGGTTTTAAACGATTAGTCATTAAATTAAATTTTTTAATAAAAATAATTAAAAAATAAAAAAGATAGACACTTTTAAATCTATTATTCTCGTATTATTGTTCACTAATATAAGATTTAATCTGAATCATCTATAAAATAATTTGAATTAAACCAACAAAATAAGTCATCATGTATAATATTTATATAAAATCTACAAGTTTCAATGATAATAATTACATCCTCTAATCCTAATATTCATAATTGGAGAATTCACAACTTTCAATAACAATTATGTCTCTTAAATTTAAAATTCCTAAAATACAATCACTTCCAATTAATATATGAAATTTCTGGATTTTTATTTTCTTGACAACTAAAAAGAAACACAACTTTAATATTTCTATGGAAAAAAAAGGTTGGAAGTTTAAGAAAATTTTAGCAGATAAGGAAGGACAGCTAGTTTGGTCTTACGTGTGGGTATCTACGACAGCTGCCTGTAATAATCTAGCGATGTTCCTTCGAGGTACCTATTGCAAACCTACAACAAGTAGATCAAAGTTTCTGCTTCTCCCAAATAGTTCCACCAAGTCCTGGTAAGATACCTGAAAGGACACCGCAGATATGAGAAACTCACACGACATTAAGATGTTCTCAAAGGGTTTAAGGTGGCGGTTATCAAACAAGAGATGCATGGTTTCACCTGTCCATTCATGTTCCATGTCACCACACAGATGCAAAGCTTCGAATTTCCCGATAGGTCACAGAGATTTCCGACACTCATACTCTTTATTCCTTCATGTCGTTCATTCAGGGATTCCATTTGTTTCATCATCAAGTTGGATCTTCTGAGCAGAAAACAAGAAGCATTATACATCCCAATGTTTATCTTCTGATATCATGAAACAGTAGAAAAGCAAAAGAAATTGCAGTTCGGATACCCTTTAATCGCTCGAACATTCAGACAGTTTCCCATTTTCTTGTTTCGAGATTCGATTAGACATGAATCGCTGGGCCTGGAACCTGGTAGACAACACAAGATATTGATAATGAAGAACTGGTGTGATAGAGGAAGAGAGAAAGCAATAGTTCCTTTTGACTTGGACCTTCTTAATGAGATTTTGTTTAAGCACGGAAGTTGCTGTCCTTTTGGCGGTGAGAATGGGAATGAAAAGTCAAACATCTGCAATCTTCGGTGACCTCTCTTGTTTCTCTTATCCATCAGACATGTTTCTCAACGAGTTAGGTTAGGCAACATTGACAATACTTGCAAGTAAATATAACACTTCACCTCGCTTAAGAAAGTGTTACTGAGAGGGGTGCATGCATCAAAGAATCAGAAAATTCAGGTTTTGACTTTTCGTAACTGGAAACTTGCCATTCTTGGTGGATAACCTTTCCCGTGTCAACGATTCCAGGTACCATTCCATACGAGCAAAAGTAACATTCTATATCTTTTAAAATGTAGATAAGAAATTAAATAATAAAATATTTAAAATTTAAAAAAATTCACCATTTAAATTAAAATAACAGGTTTATTTTAATTTATAAAAATCGGTTAGTTTAAAAAAATAAGTTAATTTAATTAATAAACTGATATATTTTTAATAATAAATATTATTAAAATAAATTAACTGATTAAAAACATTATAATTAAATTGACCAAATTAATTAATTTGTAATAATAAATAATAAAAATAATCAGAAAAAAATGAGAAGTAATCCTCTAAAATTCCTGAGTGGATGAACCATGCAAATAGGAAGCAAAATGATCAAATTTGGTGCAACACATTCTTATTCAGTATTCCCACTTATTAATATCATTAACATGTTTTTGCTTACCTAATAATTGCGTATCTATTAGAGTGTTTAATTTTGTTGTTTAAGTGGATAAGTCCTCTCGTATTTTAATAGACTGGATCGAATAAGTAGTCATAAAAAATATTTAAACTCTTGTGCGACCATACCAGCACTAATGCACCGGATCCCATCAGAACTCCGAAATTAAATGTGCTTAAGCGAGAGTAGTACTAGGATGATTGACCTCCTGGGAAGTCCTCGTGTTGCACCCTCCCTCATATCTTTTAAATGTCAAAAATAAAATAAAATAAAATAAAATTTAAACTCAATTTCGGATACTCGATTGAATTTGATTACTTTCGAGTTGAATTAGACTAAGGTAACAATAAATACTAAAATTCTAATTCTAATTTTAATTTAATTAATTGAGGGTTTAAATTAAATTATTTTATCATTTTTAATGACAATACAAAACTTTTTTATGAATGTAATAATAATTAATAGTTTGACTTTTATTTATACGGTTTGATTGTAAAAATTCGTTTTTGATATGTAGAGAATTTCATTATTATTTTGGATATAAGATAACATATTTTAAAGTACTAAATTTTTTGAAAAATTTCAATTTAATGTTCAAATTTTTAATTTTTCAATTAATTCATTTTTATAATCTTAACAACTTAGTTCAACATGTAATTAAGTTATGTTCAATGTTTTAGTTTCAGTAAATGATTAGCTGACAATTAATCTTTGACATCAACATTTATATGCCATGGATAAAACAAATTTTGTTAATCAAATCAACAAAATGCTAACAAAAAATTGTTTTTAACTGAGTTGTTAAGGTTAAAAAGAATTGAACACTTAGAGCATGTTTGGTTGAGAGTTTTCTTATAAAACGAGATGAAATGTAACACACTTCTATCATTTGGAAGGAAGTTTTATAATGGAATGTAATGAAATGAGATAAAAGTTGAAGGTTTTATGTTACGTACGATTCTATCATAAACAATGAAAATAAAAAATTTCCGATTCGAGAGGTTTATGGGCGTAAACTAATAAATATATACTACCTAATATACTCTCAATAATTTTTCGTAACACTGACTGTGACCAAGTATAATATTATATTAAATAGGATTAATATATTAAATAGAATACAACAATTTTTAAAATAATAAATTTTATTAAATAATTAATAATAAAATTGTATATTAGTAATAATAAATTGTATATAATTAATAAAAATAAATAAATTTAATAAATTTTTTATTGAAGAAAATAGAAAATATATTAAAAAAATCATTCTTTCATTGTTTGTATATATTTCTATATAGATAAAAATATAAATAAATTATTTTAAAATAAAAATCACATGGAATAAAATAAAATATATTAAATAATTAATAATAATATTTTTATATAATTAATAATAAATTTTATATAATTAAAAATTAATAAAATTTTTATTAATGAAAATTGAAAAAATATATAAAAATATTCTTTAATTGTTTGTATATATTTCTATATAAATAAATTATTTTTATATATAAAT
>JANZLX010000006.1:2717796-2728470 GCA_025531955.1 Erythroxylum orinocense
GTTAGGATACCTGGCTTTCACCCAGGCGACCCGGGTTCAAATCCCGGCAATGGAATCATAAGTACCGATTAAAAATTGGGGCGGTTTTTTTTGTTTAGGGGTTTCAATTTTCAATAAATTAATAGAAGGTCCCTAATTCAGTTTTTCTTTTGCAAACCTGTCCTTAAATTTGTGAGGCATCTTGTCCGGGAAGGAAACGAGGGAAAGAAACCGAGGTGGGTTATGATTTGACGGCATCCAAAAGGAGTGTTCTCTTTCTAACTCACACTCGCAGATTCCAAACTTCATCCATTTATCAACTCCTTCCTTTCCAGGTAAAAGATAAGAAGAACAATATCGCATTTTGCGCATTTACCAGTCGTATGGTCTTAATTCACAGGTTTTGACAGCTTCGGATGCTTTTGCGGTGAATATGACTAACATGGTCAGCTACCGATGTTTTTGGTGGATTCTGCACTGTTTTCTTTAATAATGCAGAGTCGATAGTTGTAATGTCTAAGCCATGTTTCGAAGTTGATACGTTCTTAAAATCTGTCTGGGTGCTGCAGTTCGTTTGTCAAGAATTATATATGTTCTTTGCTGCGTGTGCTTTGTATCGGGTGAATCACATTCCTGTCTGTACTACTAGGCTATTGAATCTTGTTGTGGTTCAAATTCTTACACATGCTTTCTGGCTTCTAATTTGATTAAATAAATTAAACATAGAGATTTGCATGTTGAGAATTCCACGCCCAGTTCAAAGGGGCATACGAGTAATGTTGATATTAAGAGCTACTGCTTTATAATTGATGGAATTAATCTTCTGCGTGATATCCCCCACCTTTGTTTCTGGAAATTTTGCGCCTTCATGTAATTTACAAAATTAAGAGTTTGTTTCTACTTCTTTTTACATGAATTTGTAATTTCTTTTTCACTTGAATTTTACATGCATAACACTTACTAAATGTATCTGTCCACGGGAGTATCTTAAATTATGTTGACTGTCTCTGCATCACTTCCAGATCATTGAAAGTGTTTCATAGTGATTAATTTATATTTTCTTGATTCCCTCTGGCCATCTTGTTCGATTCATGTTGCAGATAAAAGAGGTGAAGGAAACAGATGATTTACTTCTGAGATAATATATTGGGATTTTCAATTGTAAACTTGATTTAAATAAAAAAAACCTTTTGTTTTTTAGTTGATGCGTATTGGTAATTATTCATAAATGGCCAATGTCTTTTTAAGAATTCATGAAGGTCCTTGGCTTTCTTTCATATTATTTATTCATGCTTTTAACTTCCTTAACTTTGAATATATCAGATGCATAGAGATCCACCCAAGTTCCCATGTGACACTGAGACAGAGCTTGACAGGATCAGCAGCCTACCTGAACATATTTTAGATCAAATCTTGTTGCAGTTGTCACTTAGGGACGCTGTGAGAACAGGCATTCTATCAAAGAAGTGGAGGTACAGATGGGCCAAAATCCCACATCTTGTGTTTGATAATAACTGTCTCACATTATCTACCCAAGACCAAGGTCTTATCAAGAATAAGCTTGTCAATGTTGTAGATCATATCCTCTTACTTCACCATGGCCCAATCTACAAGTTTAAACTTTCTCATAGAGACCTTCTCGGAGTTCCTGACATCGATAGATGGATTCTTCATTTGTCAAGAATTCCGACCAAGGAGTTCATACTTGAAATATGGAAGGGACAACGTTACAAACTGCCTTCATGTTTATTCTCTTATGAGAATTTGACTCATTTGGAGCTATTCAATTGTTTGCTAAAACCACCACCATCATTTAAAGGCTTCCGAAAGTTGAAGAGTCTCGACCTTCAGCACATTACCTTGGCTCAGGACGCATTTGAAAATCTTATTTCTGGCTGCCCTCTGTTGGAGAGGTTGACATTGATGAACTTTGATGGTTTCTGTCATCTGAATATAAATGCGCCAAATCTTCAGTTCTTTGACATTGGAGGTGTTTTTGATGATGTTAGTTTTGAGAATACGTTTCAGCTGACCCTAGTTTCTATTGGCTTGTATGAGAATGTCAAAAATGACTCAAGAATGGCTCATGGAGGTTATTGTAAATTGCTAAGCTTCTTTGCCAACCTGCCTCGCATCCGAAGACTTGAGGTTCAGAGTTACTTTTTACAGGTAATGATCCCTTCATATAATTTGTCAGATCTCCAAAAGTTGTTTAACTCATAGTTTATATGCATTCATTATCTTTGTGACTGCAACAAAATTTATCTGTTTCTCTAACACTTATTCTCTTGTCATGCTTTCTGATTATTTAGCTTTCTTCAGTCATCATTCTAGTGCTTTTAAGAACAATTTAATGAACTATTTGAATTCCTAATTTTTGGCATTTGTTTATAGAGTACAGATGTATGCTTTCAACTGAATCTGTTGTTTGTTTCAGTACTTAGCTATGGGAAACATACCAAGCAAGCTGCCAAAACCGTGCATTGATCTAAATTACCTTTCCATACGAATTAACTTTAATGATTTGGAGGAGAATTCAGCTGCGTTATGCCTCTTAAGAAGTGCCCCTAATTTACAAGAACTTGAGATGCTGGTAAGCTCCATTTCATGTCCTTGTGTGAAGATTTTGATTTGTGATTTCTTATACTGTAAATTATATCTTGTCTTGCTTTCTTTCAACTTATCAATTTTGTGAACCACATGATTAATTGTAAATTTCTGACATCTTGTCGTTTTCTTTAGGCTCGTCCTGAGGAACAGAATTCTGCTGTCACAGTGACTAAGTTTTCAGAAGACGATAAATGGAACTATCTGTTTGGCCAATTGCAATTTGTAAAAATAGTCGGCATATCTGGTGTTAAAGCTGAACTTGACTTCATTAACTTTCTCCTTTCAAACTCTCCTATGCTCGAAAGAATGACTATTAAGCCAGCCCCAACTAATGACGGATGGAGGATGGTAAAACAGCTGCTCCGCTTTCGACGAGCCTCTGTGCAAGCAGAAATCGTGTATCTGGACCCCTAACCTACTCTGTCCTTATGCTCGTGAAGGCTGAAAAGCCATTCTCCTCTAATATTATGTAACTTTTCTATGAGTCTTATCCACGTTCTAGCTTTACTTGATGGCACCTCTTTGAATGACCTACTAATAGGAATCCTGGTGAGGATTGCTGGTTCAGTCTTTGTCTATATTCATTTGGTTGGGTGCATAATTGAGCTCCCTCCCTTTTGTAGCCGTCTTCAAGACATGAAAAAGGGTATTGCGATGTGTGAATTTTCCTCAAGCTCTGGATTCTAGGTTGGTTCCCGTCTCACTATCCATATATTTTACCTGTCCATCCATTTTGAGTACTTTCTCACATGGAAATTTGAAAGTTAGTTTCCAAAGACCATCTTCCAACTGGAGTCAGCAATTAATTGTGTTGGATGCCTAATAGTAGTATCAGTTTTTCAAATCCATCGTGTGATCCTTTTCCCGTATGGAATCTTTATCTGACTTTTACTCGTTCCTGGTGAAAGAAGAAAAAAGTTTCAATGGTACTTGTAACACTTATCGCCCAGAATTACCTTTCCTGACTAGGTAGCTCTGTTCACAAGGTGGTTGCAAGCTTTCAGAAAGTTGAGCGATAAAAGTTTCAATGGTACTTGTAACACTTCTCGCCCAGAATTACCTTTCCTGACTAGGTAGCTCTGTTCACAAGGTGGTTGCAAGCTTTCAGAAAGTTGAGCAGATTTCCCTCAAGACCAAATTTATCTTTTACTCGATGGATTAATTGTGTGTAACAGGTGCTATGAGAATTGTTAACAGCAGATGATAAAAGTATTTTTTTTACGATGTTAAAAAAGAGTTAATTTGAGATCAAAGTTTTGCCTCCCTCAAGAGACCTATTTGGTTCAAGCGAGAATTAGTTTGAGAGTGAACGATTTAAAGGTGTCTTTTTATAATTAGGACCTGAAATCAAAAAACAAAAAAAGAGTTAATTTGGTGAAATAAATTAAAATAATATAATTCAAGTAAAAAAAGTTTGGGTCTAAATGAAATATACTCAATGATGATATGAGTTTTTGTAATAATTCATATGTACTATTTTTTTCATTAACTTGTGAAATCACACGTAGATAATAATCAGAGTAGTCATTTCCTAACAACTTTGATGGATTTCATAGCCAATTCAGCACTAAACACCTTGGCATCTTCGTTGGGTGATTTCAGTGGTAGAAAACTCCTAAGCTAACAAGACAAAGAGATTGCGTATTTGTTTTTTGTTTTGCTACTTACTAATTTCAACCAACGAACAGTGCAAGTGATAATAATATATCTGGGTTTGGTCCCCTCAAGAGGCTTGTGTCAGGAAAGTGACTCCTACTACGACATGGTCAACCGGCAAGGTAGTTCTAGCGTTAATGAAATAAAGACAAATCTATTTACGCGAGTAGCAATAGTCCATCCCGAAACATCAGATTCGTATATATACATTATCTTCCTAGTCAACATATAAAACCTAACCAAAGGCGTGAAAAGGACAAATCCTGGCATTTTATATACAAGAGGGAGAGATATTGGCCATAGTGTAGGTTTCAGAGTTTGCACAACGACGAAACTAGAAGCTATGGCCTTGGACGCTCCGCTGCTTGATGAGAACCATATCAACGGCCACGAAGAAGGACGTTTCACTGTGACTGCCAAAGAGTTCGGTGACGAGTCGAAGAGGTTATGGAAGCTTGCAGGTCCGGCGATTTTCACAGCCGTCAGTCAGTACTCACTCGGGGCACTGACTCAGACCTTCGCTGGTCTTGTGGGAGAGCTTGAGCTGGCTGCCGTGTCCGTTGAGAACTCGGTTATTGCAGGTCTAGCCTATGGGGTCATGGTGAGTTCGACCATATACCCTCCTACACATGTCCTTGGAAGATATAACTTATGGAGTCATGACAGTGATAGCATAGTTTTAGTTTTGTAAGGAAAATCAAACCATAGATCATAAGACCTAGTATACTCTTGATTGATCATGCAGTTGGGAATGGGGAGTGCCCTGGAGACTCTGTGTGGCCAAGCGTATGGTGCAGGAAAATACAGAATGCTGGGTATATACATGCAAAGATCATGGGTCATTTTGGTGGTAACTGCCTGCTTTTTGCTTCCAATCTATGTGTGGGCTCCTCCCATTTTGAAGTTATTCGGAGAGACCAATCAAATTTCAGACGCTGCTGGTCAGTACTGTTTTTTTATTGTTATCTCTGCTTCATCCTCTACTTCTTCCATGGTTTGATTCTGGTCCAAACAACGAAGTTTAGGTACCTTGTATATAATATCAATGTCAGAGATGGTTTGTCTGTCGAACAAGTCTTGACCTAGATCTATTAAAAGTTCGTGCTTCATAGTACAAATATCGAATCTTATAATATTTTTATTTAAAAATCAACGCAACCATTTAATAAATTGAATATTCTTAGTTTTTTTAAAAATGTTTCACTAATATAATTAGCAAGCCGTTGATAAGGTGTATGTTATGTGCAATGCCAATGTCACGGTGTCACTATTTTGAATGTAATCAGTTGACTGCTGATAGTAAAATACGAGTTCAGATCCTTTGTTCAATTTTTATAGTGTCTTATTGTATCCAGTGAATCTCAGTCATTTATTTATGCAGATTTCACGTTTATTTATGTGTAACTCACGCGGGACTCACATAAATAAATAGTTGAGATTCACTGAACACAATAAGTCACCATAAAACTGGACAGAGAATTTTGTTCCGTAAAAGACGTGCCAACTTGATTACTTTTTTTTAAAAAAATAATAATAATTCAATAAATTAAATTATGATTCATTAGATCTTGAAAAGCAAATTAAGTTTGGAGTTGATCAAAGGAGGATGGATTGTTGATATTAGACACATCTATCGCGAAGGCAATTGATGTGCGGATCGTCTTGCTGATTTGGCGCATTCCTCTCTGCAGGAACTTACTTATTGTGCCGACCCTCCAATTTAATCACATCCTCTTCTCGTGGAGGATCGTGAGGGTATTGGTGTCCTCCGACCGTAACTTTTCTTTTATGTTCATTCATAGCTAAAAAAGAATATACAGAAATGAATTTGGCCTGCTATTTAACAAGTAGGTCTTAGGCCTTTTTATAGCCCAAATAGGTTTTCAGTTTCCTATAGCGCCAAAAACGGTTGCTTACCTGTCTCAATGGTTTTGTGCAGGAAAGTTTGCTCTATGGATGATTCCACAACTGTTCGCTTATGCATTCAATTTTCCCATACAAAAGTTTCTACAGGCACAGAGGAAAGTCATGGTTATCTCCTGGATTTCGGCGTTGACACTGGTCTTACACATATTTTTCAGCTGGTTGTTAATACTGAAGCTTGGATGGGGCTTAGTTGGAGCAGCAGTCACTCTAAATGCTTCATGGTGGCTTATAGTTATTTTGCAGCTGATTTACATTTTCATTACCAAATCAGGTGGTGCTTGGAGCGGATTTTCATGGTTGGCGTTTGCAGATTTGTGGGGTTTTGTCAAGCTTTCATTAGCATCTGCTGTTATGTTATGGTAGTAGTTCTCCTTCGGGTTATACTTCTGGTTGGTGGGTTATTTGAACTGCAAGGCTGATATCTGTTGCTAATTAATTAAATTTCAGCTTGGAATTTTGGTACCTGATGATCCTGATTGTGATAACTGGTCATCTGCCGAATCCTCTCATAGCAGTTGATGCTGTCTCTATCTGGTAATATTTACGAACTTAATTACCTCATATTTATGGTTTCTTTTTAACTTTTTATTGTCTTAATTAGAACTGAGTATTAATCTGGATATTATGCGTTTCTGAATCAACTTTCTATCGCAATTTTGCAGCATGAACATACAAGGATGGATTGCAATGATATCGATCGGATTCAATGCTGCAATAAGGTGAACTCCCTGCCCTTTTGTTAAGAGTTAGAACAGCAGCCTCCAGGCTTCCTGAAAACCTTGAATATCTCATATAGGCATGACAATTTTGGCCTGACTCAGACCTGACTCGAATCGATCCAGAATAAACCAAACGACTAAAATGATGTTATTTTGTTAACTCTAGGATAATTTTATCAAAATGACATTGTTTTGATCTCCAGTTTAATTGAACTACAAAATTTAGGATTTGAGCTAACCTATTGCTATCTTTTATCCCATAAATCTAGGCTCTGCACAATTCTCAGTTAAAACATGGAAACAAATGGTTGCAAGGACTTTATCGTACTTATCAGGTGAAAAATGGTAACATTCTTATTTTTTTTTTAACAGTATTAGAGTATCAAATGAACTTGGAGCTGGCAATGCTCGTCTTGCAAAGTTTTCAGTGGTAGTGGTCTCCATCACATCATTGGCTATAGGTGCTATTTGCATGACTCTTGTTCTATCAACAAGACAGTATTTCCCGTACCTCTTCACCAACAGTGAAGCTGTTGCCAAGGAAACAACCAAACTTGCTTTGTTGCTTGGGGTCAGTGCACTTCTGAACTGCCTTCAACCTGTTCTATCCGGTCAGGACAAAAACCATTGAATTCTAGAACTTATGAACAAGTCTAGCATTTTACAAAATTAAGAATCTCCATTCCTCTTCAGGGGTTGCAATTGGAGCTGGATGGCAAGCTCTTATTGCATACATCAACATTGGATGTTATTACATAGTTGGATTGCCTGCTGGCATACTCCTGGGCTTCACTTTTGCTTTTGGAGTTATGGTAAATCACACTACCCTTCCTTTTTCTCTATTTGGGAGACAATACTTTATTTCTTATATCTGTGGAATCTGCTTAACAAGTTCGTAAATCACGTAATTCGAATAAACTACTTGACGGACAGTAACAGACTCGATTTAAATAGAGTTTAGAGATCTTATAAGCCAATACTTTTTGCTAGAGCATGAATAGGCTCGTATACCAACTGCATTGATTGTTTTTCTTTCACCTAATATAAGTATCAACTTGTGTTCTGCAGGGTATATGGTCAGGCATGATCTCAGGGATTGTATTACAGACAGCAATTCTGATAGTCATCATTTCACTCACTAACTGGAACAGAGAAGTTGGTGCTTCTATTCATTCTGGTTTCCTGTTTTATTTCTGAAATCAGGCTTGTGATTTATCTGAGCTTGACGATTTTTTATGGGATTTTCAGGCCCAACAAGCAGAAAGCCGAGTTAAGAGATGGGGAGGAACGAGTGGAGAGCATTGATAGGAATGGATTGGAATTTCGAGAAAGTAAACAAGCCTTCTTGGATTATCTAAACAAGTGGTCTTATCTCAAGTAATTTCACTTGTTTTTTAATTATTGACACTAAATTGGTATTAATAAGCTTCGAGTAGGCTTACAATAAACAAACACCATTAAAGGATCATTTTCAAAATCATTATTTTTAGAAAATAGCCTTCAAAATTAAGACTTAAATTATCTATTTAATAATCATTAGTTATAACTTTCTTTTAGATTTTCCAAAAACAATTGTCTAATTTTATGAATATTAATAGAGCTTGTGTGACATCTAGGGATGGCAACGGGCGAGGCCTGAGTCCAGATCGAGCCTTAGACAGCAAACCCAAGCTCAAGTTTGATTGAGCCTTAGACAAATCGGCTAAACCCAATTTCGACTTGTTCTAGTCCAAACATTTTCTAAAAAAGTTAAAAATCCAAAATAACATTGTTTTCATCAAACAATTTCGTTCTATTTGTAAAGGTCAGACCTCAGGATTTAAGCAGTCCAAGTGCCCAACTTGGGGTTCCTTTAAAAAAAAAAGATCCAAAATTCGATTAACTCAGATTTCTAACTTTTTGACTCTGCATCGAATCAACAGATCAGGTTTTATCCCTAATTACGTTTATGTGGAGGAATACCTCAATTAGTGTATTGTAACATTTAGGTAATGATAGTAAAACGTTTAGATGATAATGCACAATATTATTACCTTAAAAATGGTGAGATCCAATAATTCCATTTTTAAGAATAAGAACATATCTTTACCATGAAATTAAATTGAGTTTGGTGCAAACATTACAACGTGTTTCATATTTCATGATAAAAAAAAAACAGGCCCAGTCCGACACGGAAAAGAAAGTCAGAAACGCGTTATCTTCAAGCATAACTAATTAGACGACTCCTTCCTATACAGATCAGAATTAGTCACAATTGATCACAGCCGTTTAAAGCCACCGACCTTATTTCAACAATCAATCTTAACCGTTCGTGATAAACCACCGCCTCAACTTTGACCTTTGCGATTATATAAATAAGCTTCCCCACCCCCGCCAACTTAAGCTCATCCTTCTCCTTTACGTGTTGTCTTCCGGTTTGTTCTCCTGAGTTCTCTTTTCTTATAATGGTGGTTGATATGTTTAGATGTAGGAAGCAGAGGACGTTTCGATGTTTCTTTGACGAATTGCTTGGTATTAGGTCTGCGGTTGGTGTATTTGGCGGTTATTACGAAGATGAGTACGAGTTGGATTGGGAAGATAATGGGTTTTTAAACGATGACGTAATGGAGTGTGATTTTATCGAAGAGTTTGTTTTGATCATGCCTGCTGGTTCTTGTTGGAGGCCGTCTTTCTTTATAGCCTTCGGTTGATTGTTAGTTTTTGATCTTGGATCGTATTCCGGTTTTAACAGATCTCGGAACCTCTGATGGAGAGGATGTGAGATAATCTGCAATGGCTAATCTTTAATTCTACGGTCATCCTGTCAGATTATTTTTTTTTATCATGGCTACGGTTTCTTCTTAGACGTCGTCTTTCTTTTTAGCTGTCGGTTGGTTATTGGAGAGGATATTAGAGAAACTGCGATGGATGATGGATAATCGTTTTTTTGGTTTCTCGGTATATCTGAGACGCAGCAGCTGATCTGTTTTACAGGAAACGACTAACAATTGAAATCACGCAGCTGTCACGTCCCTACCTGATTTCTTTGTGATCTCTTTCTCAATCGATTATTGACGTAGCGTTGCCTCTAAGGCTTTAACCGTCTGGTTTTGATTATTTACATTCAATCTTTTTTACAGTACACGTTGAGAAACGACCCAATTATCGAGTCCTTTAAGGTCACGAGGCCCTCTCATATCTACTTGGTTTCACAAGTCATCCTCTTTCGGTTGATTCTTGATGCAATATGTGATTTTCTTTATTTGTTTATCTGATTTCGTTCTTTTCTATGTTGGATATCGGTCTTTTCATTTTGACAGAATTCCTAATTTATAAACATTGTGGGTGCTTGCTGATGTGTTGTTACTCGTATATGCCTATGGAGGTTTCTTCTATTTGGTGACCATCTGCTGCTCTGCATCTCTTTTGGTTTATACATTCTCTTGTCTCACAATGGATTTCCAGTGAGCTATTGAGGAATTTTGGGTTATTGTTTTTTATAAATTTCAGATATGGAAAACCATATTTAGAGATGGCAAGAACTTTCCTTATTCTCATCCATCAGAATTGCGCGAGCAATCGGTTAATGGGTGTAGGCAATATACTTGTTAAGATGAGTGTCGGTGACGGTGAAGGGCTTCATTAAGTTTTGTATTGGTTCTTAATTGAAAAAGGGGTTCTTGATATTAGAAACAACTGTATTCCTGATCTCTCATTCCAGAGAACAATGTTTGAGTGTGCTGACTTTTTTGCTCATCCCAAGTACTGTCCCAACATGTGGTCTGAAGCTTTTATTCCTTGTAAA
>JANZLX010000006.1:2750778-2765067 GCA_025531955.1 Erythroxylum orinocense
TGATGCAAGTGAATTTTCTCAAATTGAAATGACATGTACCCAATATTTTAAAAATCAGAATAGAAATTAAACCAGCAAAATAAAAGGTCTAATGCTTAAAAGATTAAACTAGTATTAAATTATCATAAAACTGGTAAAAATTAAATAAATTTAAAGAATTTAAAAATAGTTAAAGAAAATTACTATGAATTATCGAAAAGTATAAAGTTTAATTAAAAAGAAGGCTATTAAATAAAAATTAAACAATTTATTTTAATTTATAAAATTGAATAATTTATAAAAATGATCGATTAATTAATGTTGATAGATTTTTAATAAAAAGATTATTAAATTAAACTAAACTAAAAAGTTGAAAATTAAATTAAAAGATTTAAAATTTTTAATTTAATTTAATTTTTAAAACATCTCAAGTAACAAATCATAATGCCTAAATTAAAAAAGAAATGCCAAAAGGGTTAAGACTTAAGAGCCAATAGTTAAAAGAGTCCTTATTTTGCGGGCTCGATCATTTATTTTGCGAGCTGGATCACAGCTACAAAATACCTCTTAAATTTGAGTTCAGATTTTCTGTCCAGTTTTACTCTGTCTTATTCTATCTTATGAAATCTTAATCATTTATTTTATGAACCTCACGCGAGTTTTATGCGAGACCTACATAAATAAATAGCTAAAATTTATTGGACACTATAATATTAGAGAGAAGATTTAAATTTTTCAAATCTTCTCTGCCATTAACTTTAGCCCAACTCAATGCCACTTCATCTTAACCATTTATTTCCCCGCATAAATAGGTCGTTAGAATGAAGTAGCAGATGAAGTAGCACAAAGTTGCGCCAGGGTTGAAGTCACAGAGGATCACATCCCACAAAACAGCGACTCGGAATAGTAGGACCAAAACCGAACCCGTCAACCGCCAATGTAGTCGTCACGCATGTAAATCAAATCATTGATGTTGATGCGGGGTGAAGGCGACACCTGTCGTCATCCAGCACGTGAAATGGAGGAAAAAAAAGAAGGAAATGGAAAGAGTAAAATTCTAAAACTGGAAACGTAAAAACGGGAAAAATGCAAAAATTGCTGCTCTAGTCTCTGTCCTCCCATCTCTCTACCTGCCTTTGAATCTGTAATCTCTCATCTGAGACTCGCTTTCTGACACAAGAAATGGCGAAATCGAGTGCCGACGACGAGGAGCTAAGGAGAGCTTGCGAAGCTGCCATCGAAGGCACCAAGCAGAAGGTCGTCTTATCCATCCGCGTCGCCAAAAGCCACGGCGTTTGGGGAAAATCCGGCAAATTTGGTCGCCAAATGGCGAAGCCTAGGGTTCTTGCTATCTCTGGCACGTTCCTCTATGCTTCGATCATTCTAATCCTTTGTTTTCCTCCATTTTGCATCCGTTTCTTGTGTGAATTCTTATTGCCTAGCGCATTGCAAAGAAATAGAGCGTTATCGTTTGTAGAATGAGCTCTAAGGTTGAAAAAAATGTTCGTGTTGGACCCATGTAGCAGAAAGGCTTTGTTTGGATAACACACGTTTCGTTGAATCTTATGTTTGGTTGTGAACTGTGCACATCAAATTCAGCTCTTTTATGGACGAGATGAGCGTGTAGCAATAGTGTTAAGTTGACGTGTATATGGTGTACTACTATTCTCGGAGTTGCATATAATTTTGTTGAATTTACTGTTTTCGGACATACTGTTACCTGCCTAATAGAATTTTTATTCTGGAGTAGAACTATTTTAATGTTTGTGTAGGGTACGTATGGCCAGCGTAATGAGGCTTAAGGAGTTTTAATCTACCTTTTTTTATCTTGAAGCCTTGCTTGCCTGGATCAGCATGGGAAGAGGGTCTAATTTGGCACTTTTCACCTGATGTGATCAATTGTTTTTGTTTTAGAATTCAGATGCATGAAACTCGTACTGTTGCTTGCTTGGAGTTTCATTACTTGTTGCTTATCTTTGTTGAAACATTGCTTCATTGTTTACAGAATAAAGCTAGAGGATGCCTTTCTTGACCGAGTGAATCCTCTATTTTGTTATGCTGATTGTTTATTCACTTCAATTTTGTTGTGACAGCGATTGTATTCATCTTCTTTAAGCTTTCATAGGTTCTGTTGGCAATATCTTGTCTTTTCATTTGCATGGTATTGACAGTGAGATGCTTCATTTGTGCAGTGAAATCAAAGGTCCAAAGGAGTAAAGCATTTCTTCGAGTCTTAAAATATTCCACAGGAGGAGTTCTTGAGGTATGATTAGTTTATGTTATTGTTTAAAGGAGTTTCAGGAAGTTCAGACAATAGGATAAGAAAACAAAAGAAGAAGGCTGGAAAATTTCTATGGCCTACAACTACTTACTTGTGGGCTTGAGGTGTTGCTACATGGGCAATTCTTTTACCCTGCCTGTCTTATCCATAGATGTAACAGTTAAAAATGGGCTAAAATTTCTGATCTTCTGATGCTGATAACACTGTACCATAACTTAAGTGTTCGAAAAAGCTAAGGAATAGAAATCTGATTTATCCTATTCATCTGCTGAAAATTGTCCCATAGTTTACTACTGTGGATATATTCAAGTCATTTAGGTTAGTTAAATAAAACTTGAGTAATACATATCACTTTCTCCAAGGAGCAAAGATTGCTATATCCTGAACTGATTTTGGAATGAATATGAAGCTGTAAATGACTAGGACAATATAATGTCCTGTGAAAATATGATGGGGAAATGCTTTAGATAATGGACAAGTAGTAACTTATTCATTTTGGTGAAGGTTGTAACATTATGTTATTTGGTGATCTGATCTTGCAGCCTGCAAAGTTATACAAACTCAAACATCTCTCTAAAGTGGAAGTTATAGCTAATGATCCCAGTGGTTGCACATTTACCCTGGTAATGCTGCATCCTTATGGTCATGGCAAGCATTGTGCCAAATGTGGGTTTGTTGCTGAGTGACTATACTAGGAGCACTTGAGAAACAAAAAATGCAGCTTCTGTTGCTTTGGACTTTGCATTTCCTTATCTCCTCATGAGATGCTTTTGACTGAGCTTTGTGCAGGGATTTGACAACCTAAGAAGCCAGAGTGTTGCTCCTCCTCAATGGACTATGCGTAACATTGATGATAGGTAGTTAGAATTAACGCTTGTTGCTCTTTCATTTTGAGTGCAGAACTGAAAGGTTTATGCGTCCTAGTTGCTAACTTTTTATGATTGTAGTTATTTGAGTATATGTTAATCTCAGTTACATGTTTTATGCTGTATATTATTACAGGAACCGCCTTTTATTTTGCATCTTAGACATTTGCAAAGATGTCCTTGGGCGGCTTCCAAAAGTAGTGGGGATAGATGTGGTAGAGATGGCACTTTGGGCTAAGGTATATCAAATTTTCTCCTTTTTCTTAATGTGTGTACTTTCTTTCTTGATGTCCTTTATGAGTATGATGCTCTATAACTGCAAATGAATGCCATTACTTTTTCCGTAGATGAATATTTGTTGTTAGAGCAAAGTATATGTTATATGAAGTCTACTTATGAGGTTTATGGTACTAGCAAATTAAAACATGACAGAGTAGACTTCAAGACGAAACTAAACAATTGTAGCACTGAGAGCTGATGTGTTCAATTTGGTTTAGTTTGCAACTTTTTGGTAAAAGTTGGATGCCTGATTTTTTCTCTCTGTCTACATCAGCATGCAGTTTAAACTTTTTGAATAAGTTGGCCAAATGTCTTGGATTATTTTACACGCTTCTTCTTTTCTTTGCTATATTAGGAAAATACATCGACAGTTAACAAGCAAAGGAATCAGCAAGAGGGGCCTGTTGAAGCTACAGTGGAAGAAAGTGATTTGAAGGTGACTTTTGAAAAGGAATTAGTTTCCCAAGCTGAGGATGAGGACATGGATGCTCTTCTAGACACGTATGCTTTCTCTTTCTCTTCTGGATTTCTCTTTCACCATGATCTGTACTTTGGTATAGTCAGCAATATATTCAAAACACAAGGACGTGGAACTTGAACAACAATCTTTCTGTGAATTTTGGTTGAAATGGATGAAATTGTCGAGAAGTTTGATACATAAATGATGAAAGCGTCCAACTTCTTGACCTGTCTACTACATTTTACCACTTCTAAATTTATACGAGTGAAGAATTTATTGTAGTTGTAGCTTTTAGGTGAAAAGCAGACCTACATGGCACATAGCCAAATCATCTTGATTCGATCTTTGTAAGTCATCTGGAAAGGGATTCTTCTTCTCTAGTTTGGAATTTGTTGGAAGTGTCAGTCCCTCGTATTTGGTATCCTTTGTTGTCAAATTTGGAATTCGTTTTGCACATTGTTTTATTTGCTTGAAACAAAGGCACCTGTTATATGATGAAATTGATTTTTTGCCACATCTTTTACCCTCTCTTTTTTTTTTTTTTGAACTGTAGATTAAAGTGACTGATCCTGATATTTTTGTCATTCAATGGTATGCAGTTATGCCATGGGTATTGGTGAAGCAGAGGCATTTTCTGAAAGGTTGAAAAGAGAGCTTCTTGCCCTGGAAGCAGCAAATGTCCATGCCATTTTGGAAAGTGAGCCCTTGGTAGATGAGGTAATTTATTTAATCCTTGATAGAGTTTCTATCTACCTTTTCTTCTGCTTAAATCTTGTTTAAACTTAGTGCTTAAGCCATGCTTTTGTTTTTCAATGATATGGCGCTATGTCATCGATGTATCTTTGCCAAGTTTTTTTTTTTAATCTATATGCTATGGTGCTTTCAGAATCTTCTTATCTTTGATCTTTTCTTGAGCTTCTTCATTAGTATGACATTGACTGTCACTGCATATCCTCATTAACTACATTATTTCCTCTGGGAATTACAGGTATTGCGAGGACTTGAGGCTGCTACATATTGTGTTGATGACATGGATGAATGGCTTGGAATTTTCAACGTGAAACTTAGACATATGAGAGAAGATATTGAATCGGTATGTATGTGCTGACACCTTTTTCATAAGTCTTCTTGTGCTGGATGTCGTCAACAATGTGCGTAGATTTGTTACACTAGTATTATAATCATTGCAAGTCCCAGATTTGACTATTTAATCTTCTGCTGATTTATCTGTCAATTGCTTGAGGTGTGTCAAATCATATTCTTGAAATGAGTGCCAAATTTGTCTTCGAATTCACAGCTAGAAAAATAATGCAGAGAGATTGTGTTTTGTTTACTTTCAAATTTACTATTCTCTGCATTAATGTTCAAGGTTCATATTACTGTTGATGTTACTGTTCACTTTATTGTAACTATGTAATTTTAAGATTTTCTATCTTTAATTTAGATAAGCAAGATTAGTTTATCTTTAACAAATGAGATTCTGTAGTAGGTGGCCTTTTAAAGGTAAATTTATAAATGTTATGAGTTAGGGTTCTGATGGTGGTAGAGAATTTTAGTTGACAATTTTGTCATCGCTTGTCTTCTAATATAGACTACCAACTTTGGTTTAGTGATTGTTTTTCTCTTTGATTCAGTCTAGATGTAAGATTAGTTGATCATCTCTTTATGTTTTATACTAAAAAGAGGCTTGGCATGAATTCATAATCCAAATTGAATGCCTTATTGATCTGAGGTTGGTATTTGATTATTTCCTCTGATGATATTCAGATAGAGACGCGAAACAACAAATTGGAATGTCAATCTGTAAATAACATAAAACTCATTGAAGAGCTTGACAAGCTTCTTGAACGATTGTGTGTCCCTTCTGAGGTATGTTATCCATTACTTTCATGCCTACTTAAGATTATTAAGTTAGTGAAATGCATTTAAGTCATCTTGTTCTAACATTGTTCTGTTGTCTATAGTATGCTGCATGTCTAACAGGAGGGTCATTTGATGAGGCTCGCATGCTCCAAAATATTGAAGCATGTGAGTGGCTAACTGGTGCTTTGCATGGTCTTGAAGTACCAAATATTGATCCAGTCTATGCAAACATGCGTGCTGTATGTGCTTTGCCTCCTTTCTCAATCAATTTTCTATGCAACTTAAACAGAAAGTTGCAATGTGATTGGTGTTATATGCCCCATGTTCATAACCTGATATTAGCCCATTTGAGTTGCTAGTTTAACTCTAGTTTTATCCAGGGATCATATTGTTTGTTCACACACAAAAATCCCTATTAAATTGCTATATGTTTTCTTGATCAATCTTTAAATATAAACATCCTCCTAGAGGTAGATTGCAAATTATATCTTCAATCTTCTTATTATGTTTTTTCTAAATTCAACAGGTAAAAGAGAAAAGAGCCGAACTTGAAAAACTAAAAACTACTTTTGTCAGGAGAGCTTCTGAGTTCTTGGGAAAATACTTTGCTAGTTTGGTGGATTTCATGATAAGTGACAAGAGTTACTTCTCACAGGTATTGTTAGGTTGTAAGTATTTATCTTCTTCTTGATGAATGTTAATGCAATTAAAAAGATTCTAAGCATTAATTGTGTACTTGCATTGAAACAGAGGGGACAACTGAAGAGGCCTGATCATGCCGACCTAAGATACAAATGCAGAACATATGCTCGCCTACTTCAGCATTTGAAGGTTGACTTGTCAACAGATATATTTGACTTCCATTTATACTTTTATGTGTCCGTACTTATCCCTTTTTGAACTTCCTCCTCTGTTTCAGAGTCTTGATAAGAATTGCCTGGGTCCTTTAAGGAAAGCATATTGTAGCTCCCTTAACTTACTCCTTCGCAGAGAGGTTAGAAGCTCACTCTTTGCATCAAATGCTTTGTAGCTAATTGTTTGTTTATTTGAATTTGTTGGTGTTATGTTTCCCTAGATTGTTCTGTGGCTTTAGAAGATGGCTTGGAAAAAAATTTGCTAAAAGTCTTGAAACGTATCCTTTCACAGGCTCGTGAATTTGCTAATGAGCTCCGTGCTAGCACAAAAGCATCTAGAAATCCTCCAGTTTGGCTTGAAGCTTCTTCAGGCTCTAATCAGAGTACAACTGCAGATACTTCCGCAGTTTCTGATGCTTATGCTAAAATGCTGACTATTTTCATCCCACTCCTTGTAGACGAGGTCATACTTCTTTACATGTGTGAAGTGCATTGGTTTTGTTCATGTTTTGTACTAATTTTTTATCTTCTATGGCTTATACGGCAGAGTTCATTTTTTGCACATTTTATGTGCTTTGAAGTTCCTACACTTGTTCCTCCAGGGGGTTTTGCTAATGGCAATAAAAGTGAAAGTTACCATGACGAGGGGAATGATGAAGAAGATGATGATTTGGGAATCATGGATATTGATGATAATGACAGTAAAGCTGGTAAGCCTTATTGGATTCAGCTGCAGTTGGTTTGAATTAAAATTTGTCGCAGAAATTTAATGATAGGGATTTCATTTTGAAGGTAAAAATTCTGCAGAGCTGGTAGAATTAAATGAATCTCTTCAGGATCTACTTGATGGAATTCAAGTAAGCATACAATCTATCTTTCTATTTTGTGCATTTGTCTTGACTCTTAGTTGTAACTTGTAAACGCTGCTTTTTAAGTTCTACGAGGGTAAGGGAGTTACAGGTTTAAATTGTTTTGTTTATAAGATTTTGATTAACGAAGATACAGATTGATCTTTCTATTTTATTGATATTTAAAAGACGCACATTCCTTTGAAATTTTAAGAATTCTGAAATTTAGAACTTGTGGACCAATTGGAGTGTCCACATGCCTTTTACTGAACCAAACTTGAGTCATAATGATGCTTAGCCCTGCTCTAGCAGGTGGATTGATTCTCAAATAAATAATCTTTGTATCATTTGGTTGTAATAATCAGTGGGTAGCAAGAATGGTAATTGGTTATGCAATTCCGAGATTAATTTCCTATTCTTTGATTTTGACTTTTGAGAGGTTTTTATGTGATGAGTTTAGGAAGACTTTTATGCTGTTGTTGATTGGGCCTACAAGATTGATCCTCTGCGCTGCATATCAATGCATGGGATCACAGAGCGCTATCTGTCTGGTCAGAAAGCTGATGCAGCAGGATTTGTGCGTTTGTTGCTTGGTGACCTGGAGTCAAGAATTTCTATGCAATTTAACCGTGTATGTGCTGACTTTGAGAAGAAAATAAATTCCCATCTTACACTTATAATTGTTTCTTTAGATATCTACTTTACGCTGTCTTCTCCTTTGCAGTTCGTTGATGAAGCTTGTCACCAGATTGAGAGAAACGAGCGCAATATGAAGCAAATGGGGGTCTTATCATACATCCCAAGGTAATATTTTTGAGAAGTGCCAGATTTGCTGAAGTTGTGACTGCTGCATGAATATTGCAAGTTGTTTTTGGTTTTCTGTGTTCTTTTCTTATATGGACCTTTTACATGAGCGGCAGAATGAAATGCAACGTATGACCTTGCAAAGATAGTAGTAATATTTTCTTACTATTGAATGTGTAGGCAGATAGTTTGTTGACTACATAAGGAAGTGATTTTGTAGGTGCTTGTTCTCACTAGACGTAAAATTTAGCTCAACTCAATATCGTTGTGAGACAATTAAGAACAAAATAGGTGAAATAAGCAAATAATGGGTTTCTATGTGAACAAACAAGAAAAATAAACAGATAAATAACTAGAGAAGGTATTTAGATGGAACGTATGACATGCAGTTGGACCCAAAATCAGTTCTTGAGCTTCTAGATCCTTGGGAGGCATGAGATGCAATCTACAATTTTTTTGTAAATGTGAGATGTTGTGATAAGGTGCTGTTGTAGACTAGCCGGCCCTAAACTCTAAATTGATAATTCTACCTGATGTTTTTACTTTATTTCTTTGGTATGCCCTCAAACATTGTCATCATGATATAAGCAGATGCACCCTTCAAGTCCTTTTTGATGCACCCTTCAAGTCCTTTTTGAGGGGAAAGAGATTCACCTATTTAGATTGATAATCTGGCATAATAATTTTATAATTGACAGCATGAGGTGTAGCTAAATGAGGTTTATTAGCTAGATGCTGCTTCTTGTTAAAATACTGGTTTCTTACATGTTCAATGTTTTTCTGCTTCTACACAGATTTGCAACGCTTGCAACTCGCATGGAGCAGTACATCCAGGGACAATCAAGGGATTTAGTCGATCAAGCTTATACCAAATTTGTAAATAATCTTTTCAAACCTTTTTTTTTTCCATCTTTTTTTTTTACCACCGTGTTTTTTTTCCTGTTACCATATGCTATTTTGTTTTACAGGTGAGCATCATGTTTGTGACGCTGGAGAAAATTGCACAAACAGATCCAAAATATGCTGATATTTTTCTTTTAGAAAACTATGCTGCATTTCAAAACAGGTTTTCTATAATTCTTTTTGTTAATGCTTTTGAAACGTTATTAAATGGTGGTTTTAGTTTTATTGTGAAATGTTTTATTACTATTGTTGTTATTTCTTCTTGGTGGTTACGATTGTGTATGATGGGGGTGTTTCTGCTTTGATTTGTAAGCAGTAACTATCAAGTCTGCTGATTGGAAACACTTGCATGCAGCTTGTATGATCTAGCAAATGTGGTTCCTACATTAGCTAAATTTTATCACCAGGCCAGTGAAGCATACGAGCAAGCTTGTACATGCCATATAAATATGATTATATACTACGTAAGAAATCTTAGCTGCTGATCCTTTTGTAAAAATAAAATAATAAAAATTAATTGTTAAATTGAGAGCGGCTAATGTTGCCGAATGATTTTTCAGTTACATTCTGGTACTATTTGTGCTCACTGAGTTTGCCTATTGCAGCAATTTGAACGCCTTTTCCAATTTGCTCGCAAGATTGAGGATTTGATGTACACAATTCCACCAGAAGAGGTCAGATTTTGTGATCATGAATCATCTCTAACTAATAACTTCTGTATACAGTTGATAGTACATAGTTTAAACCATTTGACGTTTGCTTGAAAACAATATTGTGGGATACTATTCCACGCAAAATTATGCTTCCAGAATAAATATCTATGAGTAATTCTGGTTAAAAATATCAGGAATTATGCTCCTCCTGATATTTTGAGTAGTTTGCTCCGTAGATTTGTCGTAAATGTATCTCCTTTTTCTGAGGTAAGAAATAGAAATGCAATGTATGTGGATGTTGAAATATGGATGAAATATGGATGCCAACCGCTCTCAAGCTTTTCTGCTTAATGTTGTTTATGGAATGTATTATTCTAATTAAAGCATGCATCTGCTTATCTCTTTTACATACATTAGAAGCATGTGAATTTTCGAAAGCTTTAAAAGCTTGCATGCCTTGTTCTGTATATAAATTAAGAAAATTGAAATAAGCTGGCAAAATTAGTGTGCTCACAAATTTAATAGAAATGTAAAAATTCAAGCCAAATGATAGAATAGTAAACTAGAAAGGCAAAAGAGAGAAGCTTTGCTTTCTCTTAGGCCCTTACCATTCAAATGCTTTGTTGCTTGCTTCTATATACGATGGTTGTTTTAAGCCCACTGCTTCGCCAATATGCATCAAAAGGGTTTTATACCTTTTGAGTTAATAGTTTAAGTGAAAAGGTTGCTACCGTTGAGCTAGGAAAAGCTATATAATGTCGTTGCATCAGTATTAATATTAATCTATGCTTTTATCAAGTAACTTCAAATTTTGTGATTTTTCAGATCCCATTTCAGCTTGGGTTGTCAAAAATGGATCTGCGGAAGACGATAAAGGCCAGTTTATCCGGGGTAAGTCGGTTAATATCTCCATATGTTATTCCTGACTTCAAACAAATATGTTGTGACTGCTGCTTCTTTTCTCCTATACAGGTTGACAAGTCCATTAGTGCCATGTATAAGAAGTTGCAGAAGAACTTGACTTCTGAGGAACTGTTACCTTCTTTATGGGATAAGTGCAAGGTAAAGTCTGGACCTAAACACTAGGTTCCATGGTTGGTGAAAAGCTTTTCCTAAGAAGACGCTTAGCAAATGCACGTTAGTTGGATTTGCTCCTAATTTAGCTAAAAATCATTTTATTTTGACGGTCACAGAAGGAGTTTTTGGACAAGTATGAGAGCTTCGTACAATTGGTTAAGATCTATCCCAATGAGACGATCCCATCCGTGGCGGAAATGAGAGAACTTCTGGCCTCCATGTAAGCTTTTGTAAAGAGAGTTTCTCTTGTATAAAAATGAGAGTAGTAGTTGTATTCAAACTGCCGTGAGTGTTCTTTTTTGTTATTTGTTTTATTTCTGATATTTTTGTTCGTTGTGCAAAAGTTTTGGCCGCATGTAGCTGAATTAAATTATCAATTATAAATATATTCTTTTTATTATTTTATTAAGGGTATATTATTCGATTTCCTGAGTTCCTTTAGTTTTTCTTTTTTTTTTCTTAAATTTCTTAGATTTTGATTAAAAATAAAGAAGAAATACACATAGAATGAACGTTAGATAGACGAGAATTAATCAATATATGGTAATTTAATTAAATTCTTAAATTTGACTTCAATTAATTAAATTTATTTTAAATTAATAATTTGAGTTTAAAATTTCATATAAATTATGTTTGATTAGTCACATTTAATGTTATATTATGTGTATTTTGTTGATATTTTTAACTAAAGTCTAAAAAAGGGATTTATCTGAAAAATTAAAATTTTTCTGAGGTTTTTAAAAATATAATCTTTTACCCGATAATCAATTTGGTTAAGCTTGGCCTTTTCCCTAAATGCTTATCTTACCTGTGACCCACGTGACGAATCTCTGCCAAATGGGCAAGACAGAACAGCTTCGGAATTTCCATAACCAGTAGTGTTCTTTCTCACTACATTTCGCAAATGACATAATACGTCTTGTTCAATGCAACTAGTCCAATTAGCCTTGTTATATAACAAAACAAATCCCATTTGAAGCCTAAGGTCCCTGAAACCGTGAACAAACATAAAGGAAATAATCAAATCCTCATTGGTGAAAAAAAATTATAAAATTACAATTATTTTGGTGACGTTAATGACTATTGCTATTAATATTATTTGTTTTTGTCTATCATAAATAATTTATTAACATTAAAAAATAATTAAAATAATATAATTCATAACTATCGTAAAAATTAAAAAAATGAAGTCGACAACTATATTATTTATTACCTATATACCTATACAAGCTGTTTTCGAAAGCAAACTGACATTGGACAAAACCTTCATGATAAGCTACCTATCCCTCACACAATCCCACCAATGGAAAGTTTAGAGAGGATGAATGTACAGGCCGAAGAAACTAGCACAGCACCGGCAAAACAAGCAAAATCCAAACAACTTGCTAACGTTATATTCTTGAATTTCTCCAGCAGACCCACCTGTAGTATCATCATCACTGCATGCACAATCCTAGACTTTGCTTTGGAAACTGATTCCATTTCCACCCATGTTGGAAGCGACTGAAATATATTTTAAACCATTGCAGAAATATCAGTTGATGAATTAGCCACTGAAATGAAGAAATCCAAACTTTTTTTTTTATTTATTGATTTCGTTTCTTATGTGTTTTTCCTGTTTGATTGTATTGTGGAGTATAAACAATCACCTTCAGGTAGAAAAGGCCACACAGGTTCGACCCTGGCAACCATGGCCCTTTACCATGCGACTCCTTTGATGCAACAAACATGACATACAGTCCAACCCCAAACATAAACAATGCAATTCCAATCAAGATCATGTCTGCAAAATAATCCAGATATCAAACATTTCATGGAACGTGGCGAGTATTTTACAATGCATACACGATTGGAAACGAATAGAAATATATATGTTTATACCTATGGATTCCATAAGTGCGTTTATGATGTGTACTCGATGCGAACTTCGAGACAAATAATCGAAATAATGAGAATAAGACACTGAAATCAGAAAGCAACCCTGCAATAGGGTGTGAAAAATGCCTGGTCAGAATTTAGATACGTACGATCTTGAAGATGCCCTCCGAGAGTTGAAGATAGCACCTCCTCTATGCAGCCTGTCGAGCAAGAATGATGGTTGAAGCAAAACGTCGAACACCTTCTCCACTGTTCACACAAGCTTCAGCTAGAAGGAAATTTGGAACTTCTGATCTTCAATTTGTCATCCGAATGTGTCACCTAATTTGTAACAAGGACTCCTCACTAGTATGTGAATGTGAGGCTAGAGATTTGTTGTAATTGGAAAAAGAATGTTGCTCTCACTTGAATCCAAACTTTCAGGATTTGCAAGCTATCGGTTTTGTATGTAAACTACTGCTGCTATGCACTCTTTAAGGCTAAGTTTACTTCTGAGACACAAAGCTAAAATGATAATACAAAAACAAATCTGATGAGCTAAATGAAACTTGTATGTTAATAAAATTTTGTGGTTTCCACCCTCAATCAATCCTAAACCAGCGTCAGAAATTTTGCAAGAACAGAACATCAACTACATCAACTAATGCTTCTGCTCCACTTCTGTTATGCAACTTCAAAACTTGCTACTTGACATCAAAAATAAAATAAACCATAACATGAATATTGCAACTTGAATAGATAACTTTGTATTGAAAGTTTTTCTAATTTTCATACATAATCCGCAGATGAAGAATGAGGAGCTTTATATTTTGCTCTATCTCATTCGGATACAACTTGAAAACTAAACTGAAGGACAATAGCTTAATCTGATGAATAAAACTAAGCTAGTATAAACATTTCCTGTTTTGGCAAGACACAAAAGCAACTTCATTTGTCTTTAGCCTAACTGAAACTAACATTTGCAAAAACTGAAACTTCAACAGCATGAACAGTAAAACGATTTTTAATAGCTACTTGATTCTTCAACAACCAATATCCTGACATGCAAATCCAATTGTCAGCCAAGAGATTGAGATGCTCCAGCTACACGTGTATTGTTTAGCTCTAACAAGACTTGATTACACTAATTAATCTTCCTGAAACTACTCCTCCTGCTTTACATTTCATCTTCTCTGCTATGCTCTTCTTCATTCTGCATTTTCAGAATTTTGCATATCTGCTTTCATCTTCTCTTCAACTTCCTTTTTTCATTGAATTTCACTCATCAAAGTTTGATCTTCATTCCTTGGATCCATGCACCCTTGAATTATTCCAAGTATCATCATTTTCAATTTCCATTTGCTCCTGAATTCCTTCGACTTTCCCTTCAGCTTTCTCTTCTTTCTTACCTTTACTGTCATTGCTAGCTCCTCCACCAATTTCAACACTTCAGGCTGCACAAGACAACTCGATTCAACAGCTCCTCCTTTGTCTTGTGGAGCCTGCACTCCAATCATCTTCGTAAGTGATTCAAACCTCCACATTGGTAATGCTTTAGTGAACAC
>JANZLX010000006.1:2784175-2794672 GCA_025531955.1 Erythroxylum orinocense
ATGATTGATAAGTAGGCATTAGCTGCTAATGCCTACTTATCAATCATTATCGAGTACTTCCCTGCCAACATTTCCCCAATTTTATTTGTCTGGATGGCTTTTATATTTCTGCTTTTGCTTAAAGTTTTATGTGCCTCATCAAAAAAGTAGGACTAGGAAAGCATGGAATTCATCATTCTCCTAATCATTTGGTTTGGTCTTTTACTTCAGGAGATCAAAAATTGGCAGCAATTGGGATAAAAGTATCCAACTGGATTACATACCACGGTTTAGCTCTGAATGTAACTACTGATTTGACACCCTTTGATCACATCATCCCGTGTGGAATCAGGAACCGAAGAGTTGGAAACATCAAGCGTTTGCTAGGAGAAGCTCAGTTGTCGGACGTAGTTGGAAATGTTTGTGGGGGTCATTTTAGTGATTTGCAATTGCTCGAGTTAGCTTGCCAATCTTTAGTCAAGGAATTTTCTAAAGTTTTTCAAGTTGAGATCCATTCCACAAATGTATCAATGTTTGACTTTCCAAATAGAAACAGAAAGATCACTCAATCATCTCTAAAGAACAATAATTAATTTTGAGCTGAAAAGGGGTGTTTCACTGACAAATGTCATTCTTGAGTTTTTTTACATAGTTCCATCATTTTGTGATTTTGTGAATTTTATTTTCTTATCAAAATATCCTTTGAGATGAGTAAGGTGCTACACATGAAGTTTAGACCATAGTGTACAAATTAGGATGAGTTACTTTACATCACTTGCCATAGTGCCACTTGCTTCGGAGAAGTAAGCAAGATTAACTATCCTAAACACAACCTTTGAATCACAAGATAAAGTCGGTGAAACACTAATTCCACCATATCATCATGGCTATCATTTAGACCATAACGTCATCTCTCAGGAGGAAAGGATGAAACGATCACGAAATGGATACTGCTTTGTGAAAAATACAAGTTTTTCTTCAAGTTCCAACTTCTAAAGGCACGAAACTTAAATCGAAACATGCCAGGTTTTCCAGATCAGGAATGAAGAATGAATTCATTGCCACTTCCAAAACAGTCACAAAACGTGTTTGATCTTTTCTAAGAAACCTTCTGTATCATGAACTCCTATAACAAAATCATAAATTCCTATTAACACCTCTCAAAACGTCCACCGACACGTTTCACCTCCTAGCATTAGGCTCCTCCAGGATGAGAAGCTACTTAATATCTTTGATTGATCACTATTGCATGAAGAAAATCACATCTACCGAATTCATTCTGTGCAGATGGTTGATGCCATATAATCAAAGAGAAGACAAGTAGGACATAGCTAATCAATAGTTCTCTGCTACAGGTCTAGAAGGAAAAAGCCTCAATAGAAACGTCAATAGTGACCAGAGGCAAACCACACCAAGGACTTGGAAGGTCACTATCATGGCAAATAGGGCACTTTGTCTTTCCATCAACTGTGCAGATTCAGGAAGGCTCCTCAAATTGAACATCAACTTTTCAATGAAAAAAGCAGCCTTTGTCAATTGATATATCCTGTAAACCTGTGAAATCAGTTTTAAAAGAAGCAATAAGTTCCAATATAAGCACGAAGAGTATCACTTTAGAAAGGATGAAAGCGAAATTGCTGTGTGTTGAGTTATGCACCTCAAAGATAATAGGTACTAGTGGCCAACAAGATGAGCCATGCTTATCCACATAAGCTTCAAATGCTCGTTGAGAAATGCAGCCTACTAAGAATGGAACCACAGCAACCAATGCCGGCAGACCAAGCATAGGCCATGTAACATATACCACGAAGAGTGGGACAATGACTTTAAATCCCATGGCAAAGAAGGCAGATGTCAAGTATCCTCTCAGGCCTGTAATAAGACTCCACCTCTTTGGACTGAACTGTAGATATGGCCTTTGAATTTGATCAGTTACAAGGAGGAAAGTTGCAAGACCAACATAAAACATGGCCTCGAATGATAAAGATGTAACGATTTCTGCATGAATAATTGGTACCAATGATGAGTTTACTTGTTTCTTTTCTCAATCCAAATGAATAGCATGCACGGACACGGACCAAAAATAGGCAAAATGATGAACTATGTGAAGAAAAGAGTGATATTTTCACAAAAGGTGTAAACAGAAAACACAAAACATAACGTGCAACAATAACCAGCAAGGTGCGCCTAGAAATCCTCCAAAAAAGAGATTTCCTCGTCCAGGTTTAGAGTAGAAATGTCCAACTTAATGTTGAAGAAAAGAGTAGGATGCATGATCATTAAATCACAAATAGCAAGGCCACATGGCATAATCACAACGAAGTTAGCATGAATTAGACAGGTAAATTATGCACAGACCAGTTCTTTCAACTCATTTCCAAATCTCCCTCGAACGTCAAGCTCCTGATCTTAATTTTCCAAATAGAAAAACGTAAAGAAGAAATTGAAAAAGAAAGAAAAGGTTCCAAATTCGATTGATACCAGTAAAAATCGTATCTTTTAGGAAAGCTTCAATAGTTTGGCCAAGAAAAAACTGAGGAACAATCAACGAAGCAATCAAAGCTACTGGACCCAACAGCCAAAGGAATGAGCTTTTATCCACATTAAACGGGGCTGACATCAACCCTCCTTCCTCTACCGACTGGTGAGTCAATCCACAAAACGAAACCGAACCCGATTTCCCACTAAATGACTCCACTCCGTCATTGTTAACAGTAGCAGGCACGCCATAGACCTCCCTGTCCAAAGGCTTCAAATCTGTCTCATCACTCGAATTTGAGCCAGAACCACTCATTACGACTACTCTTTTCAACATTGGCATTGACAACCCTCTTAATCCACCCTTCAAAC
Organism: Erythroxylum orinocense; assembly: GCA_025531955.1. Classification (NCBI taxonomy): domain Eukaryota; kingdom Viridiplantae; phylum Streptophyta; class Magnoliopsida; order Malpighiales; family Erythroxylaceae; genus Erythroxylum; species Erythroxylum orinocense. The sequence goes on from JANZLX010000006.1 coordinate 2,787,005, forward strand.
CAGACTGCATATACACTGAAAATTAACAAAAAGCAGAGTGAACAAAGCAGAATTTTATAGGAATGTCAATCTAATTGCGCCCATTCCGAAAACAACAAGATTAAGACCGATGCGCACATTTTTGGGCACTTCCCAATTGAAGTGCTTGATCCTTGAGTCTGACATGGCTTGCAAGAACCTAAGAAACACAGAGGATTAGTTAAAATGCTTCTTTTGGATGTACGAAAAACCTTCACATTCAAACCATGAAACCAAGATAGAATTTTAAGGATGTAAAGTTACAAGTTTACGGGACAAGAGACGATGAGCAGATAATCTTAGTTTCGGAGGAGGAATCCCATGAAACACCGATTGCATTTCCATGTTTAGGGTTTTAGTAAAAACAGTAACTGAGGTTTTACCTTCTTATTCGCAGAAGGGTTAAACCTTAAACCTTAAAGACAACAGTAGTATGAGTTGTGTACTTCTTGTGTTAGCTTAGCCCCTTTTTTCCATTTATTATAATTTTTTAAATTTAATAAAATTTATTTTATTTGAGTTTTTTTAATTGTTAATTTTATGAAAATTATAAAAAATAGTTTTTATTTTTTATTTGTATTAATTACATATTAATTATTTAATATATTAATTATTAATAAAAATTATCTTGATATTATATTTAATTAATTAAAATATGAATATTTTAATAATTGATTTAATTTTATAGTTAAATTAAAAAAATTAATCTAATAATTATTAATAAATATATTTAAATCTAAAATATTTTCAATATATATAAATTTGAAATAAAATTTTAATTTAATAATTAAAATATATTTAAAATAAATATTAATTTTATTTATAATTTTATTAATAAATATTATATAAGAGAATAAAATAATTTATTTTAAAGTTTTATTTAATATATAATTACCACCTATGATAAAAACATACATTAAAAATAGTTTTATTTTTATTTAAAATTAAAATAAAAACTATATTAAAAAAAACATAAATTCAACCTTCGACCCGTAAATTGTCATCAAAGATGTCAATTGGGCGGGCTAGGCTGTTTCTTGTTAGGCCCTAAGACCGCGTGGCTTGTAGCTTATGGCCCAACTCGAGGCCCGCAATCCACCATATATAATTTTTAAGAAAAATTTTAAAAATAACATTTTTTTTACAAAATGATGTCGTTTTTAAAGTAACAATCGAGTTATAAGTAGAGTCTTCCTGACTTCAACTCGTAGCCCGATCAACTTACGCCGGCCCTTTTTGATATCCTTAATTATCATGCAACGGTTGAAGGGGGTACTTAACAACAATAGTCATGATTCCGATTATGGACCTGCGTTTTGGGTTTATTGGGCCTAATCGAAAATCAACCAACTAATTGCAGCAAGCAAGAATAATTAGTACGAGCATGATTACTTGCATAAGCGGCATTCTTAAAGTCCAAGTTGTGATTATCGTATGCACTAGTTTAGTATTGGTAAGATATTTATTAATATTGAATACTGTTTAGATACATTTTTTAAATTATAAAATATAAAATTTTAAAACTTTATATAATTAAAATTTAGGCCATATTATAATTGAAATTAAAAAAGTATTTCAAGTTTTGGATTAATAACTCAGTTTATCAAAATTAATATAAAATAAATCATTTTTAAACATAATAACTATTAATTGATTTTATATTTAAAATATTTATTTTTGTAAAAGTTATCGTATTCACGGGTAGGGATTAAGCTACGCTATCAATAAAAAGTGTTATTCCATTTATTCCGCAAACAGCCTCATGAAGGTGAACTTTGTTCACTTAACCATGGATCTTGAACAGAAACAGGTGAACCACTTTTTGCTACTTCCAGTGATTTCATACTAGTAGCCTCTGTCTTCAACAGAAGCAAACTTTTATGTTTCAATTGAGCTTTCTTGATACTGAAGCTTAGTGGCGTCTCACTGGCATTGGATGAGAAAGAACAAGGAGATATCTCTGATGAGCTCATGTCGTTGGCTTCCGTGGAAGAAGCATGTCCACTAAGCAATATCTGCTCCAGTTCAGCTGCAACTTCCACCATGGAAGGTCTCATGTCTCTATGAAACGCAAGGCATCTAAAAGCCAATTCTGCCATTTTTTGCACCGAAGATAGGGTCCAGGCATCGCTATGCAGATCAATCACAGGGTCTACAATCTGTTCCAGGTGCCCATTTCCTATCCTGTCAGTAGCAAAATTAGCTAAATTAACTTCATTTTGAGGCCTACAGAAGTCCACCACTTTCATTGCTGTTATAATCTCAACAAGAACCACTCCAAAGCTATAGACATCACTTTTGTCCGAAAGGTGAAAGTGTTGATGGTATTGTGGATCTAGATACCCTGGAGTTCCTTGCGGGGCAGTTGAGATATGGGAGAATTCTGTTCTGCCAAGTCTGGAAAGACCAAAATCGGCAACTTTGGACCTGAAATCGTGGTCTAAAAGTATGTTGCTTGACTTGATGTCTCTATGGTAAATCGGAGGATCGAAGGAGTGTAGATGGGCTATAGCTTGAGCAGTTTGAATAGCAATCGCAAGCCGAATAGGCCATGGAAGTCCCTTACCTATCTCTCTTTGTAAATGCTGGCACAGAGTTCCATTAGGCATGAATTCGTAGACAAGGATTTGTTCTCCTCGTTCTATGGAACAACCTAGGAGCCTGACTAAATTTGGATGGCTCACAGATGAAATAAGGTTGATTTCATTCATGAACTGCTCAATGCTATCTGTATCTCTCTGTCTGATTCTTTTAATTGCAACCCACAAATCATTGTGGAGTTTACCAGAATAAACTGTTCCATAAGCCCCAGTTCCAAGCCTCTGTTTCTCTGAGAAACCACTTGTAGCTCTGTCAATCTCTCTGTAGGGATAGACAGGAATACTAATGTCTGTAGCCTTAGTAATGCAACATCTTTTGTAACTTTTTGCGGTCCAAATTGAATGCCTCCGGATGAAGCAGCAACATAGCCACATGCAGACCATTAAAGCTGCTGCTGTACCTATAATACCTGAAACATGAACACTTCGCAGACTTAATGTTGCAACTTATCTACCGATGTTTAACATATAAAAGTTTTAGTTCCTTCTATTTTGGTAATAAGAAAGATCACCTCCAGTTAGAACAGCGATTCTAGTTTCCCCTCCACAGTCACCAGATAAGTACTTTCTAGCGTTGCAATCTAAAGAGTTCACAGGAAAGAAAAATTAGTAAAGTAAGATAAACGGTATTAAATTGTCTAAAGCTGGATGAATACTTTAATCCTATACATGGTAATAATAGATGGTACAAACATCGAAACTAATGAGCTAATATACAATTAAGAACATAAAGATATATAGTTGTTGAAATTTGGTTTTGAAATCTTCCAATTAGCAAATTGAATAGCATTCCTAACATTGAACTAATAAAGACATCGATGTGCGTGTCAAATAGGGCCAAGGTTTTGTATTTGACACAGGATCCTCTGTCCAACTTTCTCTGTACCAACTCTGTCCTATTAATCTTAACCATCCATTTATATGGGAGTCTAAGACAGGATCCTCTGTCCAATTTTCTCTATACCAACTTTTTCCTATTAATCTCAACCATTCATTTATATAGGACAGGATTGGTACAGAAAAAATTGGATAAAAAATCTAACATCTTCGTGTCTTGGTACGAGTTGGATGAATATTATCAAGAAAGTAAAGTTTGATCATTATTTAGATCAAACTCAATTCTTGATGTTAAGTCATCAATATTTACTCAAACTTCGTACTTAAAATGATTTTTTTATTAGTGATAAGATCGGATTTTCTATCTACCAATGAGCAAAGTATAGTAAATTTCTATTTTGGTGTGATTATATTTGACTAAAGGAACATCCTAACCCCTAACCTACTATATTTCTACATAGGAATACATAATCACCTTTTGTCTTATACTAACTAATCAGTTTAATAATTCCCAAACTTTGACAAGATCCATCTTTCCCTGAAGATAGAAGATTATTTAAATCTTTCTAAAACTCTTAATAAGTGAAATTTTGTACAAAATGTTATGTCTCAACCTTGGGGCTAAAACCAAATGGTTTCACTGATGATACAATTCTATCATCTTGATAAGTCTCATTGTTAAACTTGCAAGAATAGTGGGTATTCTTGGACTACAATTATTGTGCATGCTAAAGTCCACGATTGCTTACCCTACACAAACGTGAAAAGAGAAAACATAGACCCCAGATAATGTTACTATATGTTTTGGACAACATAGAGCCACTAGGCCAATCTACACCACGATGGGAGGTCCACTTGGGGAGAACTCAGCCGTCATCCCAAGTTATGTCTAGCACAGAGTCAGAGAGAGGTTGCAAGTTGTTGCCATTATAGCATGTTACGGTGAATTAGGTGGGACGATGGGAGCGAGGTTTATATGTTTGACTCTAGTTAGAATCTTCCAAGACATGCTCTCGAGTTGGAGTGTTAGAATTTATAGATCCTTGTCCTTAACTCCAGACGAAACGATTTGGCAAAAGAAAAATAGAAAACCAAAAGAAGTTCAAGATTAAAAGTTCTAATATCTAAAAGAGAAGTAAAATCATCTTAAATCCTGAATAATGGGTTGCAAGATACATAACAATCATAAGTGATGCAAGTGTTATTAAACAAATTTTTTCCTTTTGACGTTAGTCATTAGCAGGTAGATAGGTGATGCTCATACCATTACTTCATTCAATTATGGGAACCGAACTTACCTTTCCGGCAGCCGACTCCACTGGCGTATCCATCACCGATTAGTCCATCTCTGCACTTGCATCGATACCCTCTTCCGTTCCAAGTATTGAATTTTGTACAGTTAGCATCCTTTGAACACTTGCAGTCACCTGGAAGCCACCATGTTAGCCCCATCGCCTGAACATCCAAAGACATAAGATGACCATGCTGCAAATACGCTGCAGATATCGACGACAGAAGGTGCTGACACTGCTCGAGAAGTTTAGGCAAGGCACTGTGGTTAAACAAATAATCACCTGTTACTTGATTGAAGCAACTAATATTACTATCCTGTGAACATTTAACCGTCTCAAAATGAGTCTCCACGTTTAAAGTAGTTAAATTACAGGGTGAAACTTTCGTGCAGTTATGCAAAAGAATAGCGTTTGTTGATTTTGGTTGGTAGTTTTTGGAAAAGAGAGTTTGCAGGACTTGAACAGGTCTGGTGCAACTGGTTTCAAGACTGATCTTTATAGTATCTTCATTTACAGAGTAGACAGGAAACTCTCCCATGAATAAATCGCCGGTGGAGCTGCAGTTCAAAGGAATAAGGCAACCAGATGAGAATCCAAAAGGGTATGGAAGATGTCTTTCGCCACATATTGGGTTGCACCTTGATGATGTATTAGCTGAGACTAGTGAAATAACAAGGTTTGCCAAGAAGAAGATGGCATGTGAAGCTGCAAAGGTCATGTTTCAAGTTGCATAGGTCTTGACAGACTGAACTAAAGATGTAAAAGTTGAAATATAGAGAACAAGAATGGCTTGTGGTCAAGAGATGGGAAATGATTGACTCTGAGATTGATATGTTGCCTTGAATGAACGAACTGAACACAGGCTGACTTGTCAGAAACAGAACAGCGGTTAAGGTTGTTATTTTGGATTGGAACGAATGCGTGGTAGAAAGATATATGTGGGGAGAGTTTCTTCTTTTCACACTCTTTTGGTCCTTCTGTTGATAGAAAATAGCATCACCTAACCACATTGAACTGCGAGACCCTTCATGATGAATTTAACCCTCTTTTTCTGGGAAGTTTCTCGCTTTTCCTCTAAAGTCTATATCATTTGTAATGTTACTTTTTTCATATGAAACTCCTTTGACCCTCACTCTTGGTAATGTCTTTAGCTATATGTTGTACATAACTCGTAGGAGATGTGTGATTCCATAACAGCTTTAGATGATGAATGAATGCTTGGTTACTTACTGCTTAGTAGCTATTTGGATGGGGTTTGTGTGCGAAAATGGGGCCATCCTTAAGCTTCTTGGTCTATAACTAATTGGTGATGATGAAATGTGTAAGGATGTGGTAATAATGGCAATTGACTTATACGGAAGAGGCTTTGTGCCTTCAGAAACTTTTAATAAATCAACTAGAGCATGGAATTTTAAGATTAAATTATGAAATTTCCAAAGGATACAACATAAAATGTACTTTTTAAAGCTAATCCTATGAGTTTAAAATTGAAAGAAATAGCTCTTAATGTTTATGTTTTTTTATAATTTTTTAAAAAATAACTACATCATTAATATTTATTAAATTAAACTATTGAATTCTTATTTGAACCAATTATAAGTTAAATGTAAAATATAATTAAAAATCAACATATCAAATCTACAAAACTCTCCACTTTGTAGAGTCCGGGAAGAGTCATATCGGACGCAACCTTTCTTTAGTATTTTTACAAAAAGATTATTTTTATTACTTAAACTTTTGTATTTTAAAAAAAGGGCAGCTTTACTGATTATTTCAAGACTCACCCTTAAATGTAAAATATGACAATACCTATTATTGATCAAATTGCATCCTTAATTTTGGGTACAATGGAAAACACATACTTTCTAACTTTTACTCATTTAAGTTATGAAGTTACTAAGAGATTACATTGACTAATTGACAATTACTTACGAAATAGGCATCTTTTTTCTCTGCCCCTTTCAAATATTAAGGATCATTTATTGTTTTAACCCACAAGAGATATAAACACTAGCATCGAAAATAACCTCATCAACACCTAACTTGACATCATTCTTTTCACTATCCACTCGTCCCTTTCTTTTCCATATTTTATGAGCACTGAAAAGCAAACATTATGTGACATCTTGATCTCTTCCTGCGTATGATTAGCCTTGCTTGACTAGACTGAATTCAGTTCTCGTGCATCAGAAGGCAAAGGAAAAGACTTCCATACATGTGTGAACATAAACGTAATCAAATACTAACATTCTCGTGTTCTTTATTATTGTTTTTCTATTATTGTCTTTGGATTTAATGATCGTGGGCCTCTGAATGTTAACTTATTCAGAAATTTGAATAACTTGTCATTTTCAGCATTCAATTATCATGTTGATTCTACGATTTGTTTTAGAAAATCTTATTATTAAAGCACCATTTGGAAGCCATTCTTTTGCGGACATTGGGGGCATAGACAAGTGTTCTGTGTAGATTTTGAAGAAACTTGTACGTAGAATTGAGTAGTCCGTAGGCCACGTGCTGAAACTATGGGGAGTCAAGAATTCTTACTTCAGAACTGCGTCATGCTTCGTAATAATGGAACCTAGCCAGCTTTAACCGTACTCTACTCGTGCAAGTTGAATACGAGCATACAAGCACGGTAAGGAACATCATCATCTAAAATCAGGTAAATGTTGGTTTTTAGTATTTAGGGATCTGATAAGTTTAAGGCAAAGATTTAAATAATAAACTGCGGATTATATCATAATCGTAGACAATTACAATAATTGAGCACGCATGATATAAGCCTAAAATGATTGTCTTTGATGAATACGAAGATTGGTACTCCCTCCGATTCATAATAAGTAGACCTGGCAAAATGGGCGGGTCACCCGTTTACCCGCCCGTACCCGCCCGTACAGTCCGGGTATGGGTTGGTATAT
>JANZLX010000006.1:2801665-2812992 GCA_025531955.1 Erythroxylum orinocense
CCCGTGTAGGTTCAGAACGAGGAGATTAAAGACTGGGACGAGTCAACCGCAATGGCCAAAGGAGTCTGTTTTTGTATCGTTGAACATGTTTTTAGTTAACACTTTTGGGCCTGTAATAGTGTTGAATTTCTATTTCTGACAGTATGATGTGATGTATTATAAGCACTGTTTGAGATATTGTGTGTGAACTAGTCTGATTTGAATGTACTGTCTTGGGTGGCATCTACATATCCTCCCAGGGGGTATTTGGGTGTTACAGAAAGAGTAGTGAGGGGTTTTTATAGCAAAAACAATGACAAGACGAATTAATATATATTAAAGCAAAAGAAATGTTAAAACGTTAAAGGATAGCTCTCTGTTGCCTGCAACAAATGTGTTTTCCCTGTGTGAATGTCATGCTATGAGCACGAGAGAAGAGAAGGAAATCAAGCTTATCCACGGTGCAAAATCAGATACAAGCACCTTAAAGGTAGTCCTAGGTTTGAAGACGATGAGGAAGAAGATGATATTGATGATTTGGAAAATGAGTTTGATTACAAGTTTAATTCGTTTTATTTATTGGGATTAAGTTTAAGATTTTTTTTGTTTAACATTTAATAAAAGTAGTGGGTCTCATATTTAATAATAAAATAAATATTTTTGTTTATTTAATTAAAATCTAGGTTCCATATTGCCACGTCAGCGTTGACATGACACAAGGGACCACTCATTTTAATAAAAATTAGTTTTCAAGTACTAGGTTAGTGTTGACCTGGTACTTAACAAAATCGTTTGAATTTTTTGTTAGGGTAAGGTTAAACTTTAATGTTTTCCAAATATTAAATTATAATTGTTCACTCCGAAATATTTGGGTTAAACATGTCAACTGGTGAAAACTTAGGGTTAAAAGTGCCCCTTTTACCTTATTCCTTTGAATAATTTCTCCACACCCTTTTCTTGTACTCACCCTTTCTTATGATGTAATGCCATTTTGCCCATCTCAAGTTTGTGATTCAAAATCATTGTTCTTGGCCATCTGAACCTCATCAAATGAATCTCCTTAAATAATTAACATGTATCTTGCTATCTGTTCAACCTATCTAGTATCCTATACAAAAGGAAATACATCTTTATGGAAACATTGCATGAAAAAAAGAAACATTATTCTCAAGATTATACAATTTCCAACCCTTCCAATAAAGGTATCGAAGAAAAATGCATTACTTACTCTTAGCTCTAAATATGCCTTTCTATCTAGGATTATTGTGAGCATAACAATGGCACTAAAAAATCTTAATATGCCTATATGGTGGCTTAATACAAAAGGGATCTCATATGGTGATTTTTTTATAGAGTTTAGTGGTAAGAGTCCTGTTAATTAAGTAAGTCATTTTCAAAATGCACTATCTCAAAACTCGATTAGTAAAGAAGCTTGAAAATGAAATGCCTTAGCCATCTTTAAGATGTTTGTATGTTTTCACTCAACTCTCCCATTTTACAATAGTGTCTCAACACAACTAGTCTCATGAATTATCCCATTGTCCTTATAGAATTTTTGTATTGTTCCAGACTCATACTCTAATGGGTTATCGCTATGAATTCTTAATAGTTATTTTTTTCCAAATTGAATTCTAATCATACAAAAACCTATTAAATGTTTATTAGCCTCACTCTTTTCTTTCAACAAAAAACCCAAGTTATAAAAATATAATCATCTATAATTTTATGGAAATAATGAACAGCATAAGATGAAGCCACTTGATAAGAACCCTACAGATTACAGTGTATCAAACAAATTAATTATCTCATTATTGTTAATAATAGGAAAAGAAAACCGTATCTTTTTATCTTAATAATAAGTATCACAAGCCTCGTTATTTTTAACATAATTATTAATTCCTACAATAAGATGCAAACCTCTAACTTTAACTAGTGTCCTATTCGTTGATGCCACACTATATAGGAGTCCATTATGTCTACTGGTACAAAATTTTTCTTTAAGCACCAACTTATCCATTAGTTGCACCAACCCCTTTATACGACGATCTCACTTAGATCCGTTAAAGTAAGATTCGGCCTTTCTTTGTGACTATTGACCAACCTACTTGTTCTCGAACACCTCATGACCCTCGCAGTGTTTCACTTTTACACCCTTGCAAGAAAACTACGAAAGAACTAAATATTCGTGGCAACAATAAGAACAAGAAAGAGATACAACAAAACTCAACCTTTATTACTTCCCTCAAACTATACAATGGATGCTCTCTTACATCCTAGTTTCTCCCACACTCACTTTCTCTCTCTTTGAGAAGAACAAGGCTTAAATGAGCTATTTATAGGCACCTATAGATGAACAAGTTAAAATCCTAATATAATTCTACTAGCTAAGATCACATCTTATCCTTATCAGATTACATCACACTAACCAATAGAATGACATCCCTATCTAATTAGAACTTTACCTAATAGGGTTAAGCTACATCACAATAACAAAGTAAAAGATTGCTTCTATCTTCAAATGATCCTTCCACATGATCTTTACCTCTTAGAGCTGATGTTCATCCATTGTGATCTTATTCGCCACATCATTCAAGATCTCCTCATCTTTATATGTTGATGATGAGTCATCCAAACCAATAGCACACTAGTCTATCTAATGATTTCTCATGCTAACTCCATCAGCCATGATCCATCCATGTGAGCACACATTAAGTCCTTAGTCCATAAAAAACCTAGCCTTATCTAAGTCAGCTCGTACAAGATCTGGAACTCTCCCAAAACTCGTACAATGCTTAATCTACTTGCTAAGTTACCTTATAACTCTTGCATATTTTCGTCATGTGTGTGATCCAGTTAACCTTCCACCTAATGCCCATCTCAAGCTCTCTTTTAGTCTCATATCTAAATCTTATCAAAGATTTCTACCAATGTGCACCAATACATGGCAATGCCCATGATTTTGCTATTAGGACTTAGGCGTCTAACAAACCACCCCCACTAGAAGAACTTGAAGCCCTCGTCGATATAATCTATGGACACTCCTTTGAATGTGGTTTCCTCAAAGACTCATTTGTCATTGGCACATCTCTCACATACCATATTCCTTCTCTATTGAATTTCTCCTTGCTTTTGTTCGAACACTCCTTCACAACGTCCATTGCGCCCAATATAGCATAACTATTGAAGTGGACTTCTTCGGTTGAGTCCTCCTCTCCCTCTCCTTGATCTTTCGCAACCATGGTCTTTACTTGCTCTTTACCCATCTTCCGTCTTGGGCATTCACGAGCAAAGTGCGACCCTTCACAATTAAAACAAACAATATCTCGTTTTAATTGTTTATTGGACTTACCTTAAGAAGATTCACTTACCTTCTCCTTGCCTTTCTTCGAGTCAGTCCATGTCCCACCATTCTTCTTGCCTTTGTAGCAAGTCCGAATCGGTGGTGAAATTTGGAGATCCACCAAGGCATCTATAGCTGCTATCGTGCTTGGAAAGTCTTTCACGTTCTGCCTTCGAAGCCCCATTTGTGCCCAACCTTGCAAGCTATTTATGAAGTTGAACAACTTGTCCTCCTCAGACATGTTCTGCATGTCTAACATCAAAGATGTGAATTTTCTTACATACTCCTGCATTGAGTCGTCTTGCTTCAACCTCTTCAAAGCTTGCCTTGCGAGTCTTAAAGTATAGTTAGGGAGGAACTGATCCATTAGCTCCTTCTTCATCTCTCCCAAGTGTTGATGGGAGGTCTACCTGCACTGATGTCATCGGAGGTTCTTGTTCTCCATGACATCTTTACATCCTCCATTAAATACATCGTTATAATTGACACCTTCTTTGAGTTGCAAAACTTTGCCGCCGCACCTTCAGCAAAGTAGTTTGAATACGTCCAACATCCTGCGTTGTAACAACATGCATTAGAATTGTGATCTCAAATCTAGAAGCCTCTTATGCCTTCACCAACTCTGCTATTTGATGTTGTAATTGTTGGATTCACGTCTCCAACATCTCGAATCAAGTATTATAAGACGTCACCTCTTCCTCCCCTTGAGGAATCAGCCCAATGAGTGTCTCCACTCGGTTGACACTCTCCGTCAAATTACTACATCCCACCATCTCAAACTATGGCTCTGATATCAGTTGCTAGAAAGGTTTTCCTTCAAGCACCAACTTGTCTGCTAGTTGCGCCAACTCTTTTGTACGGCAATCTCACTTTGGTCTTTTAAAGCAAGATTCAGTCTTTCTTCGTGACCGTCGCCCAACCTACTTGTTCTCGAATGCCTCACGACCCTCGCAGTATTTCACTCTCACACTTTTGCAAGAAAACTATGAAATAACTAAATATTCATGGCAATAATAAGAACAAGAAAGAGATACGACAAACACCAGCATTTATGACTTCCCTTGTAATACACAAAGGATACTCTCTCACATCTCAGTGTCTTCCACACTTTCTATCTCTCTCTCTCTCAGAAGAGCAAGGCTCAAATGAACTATTTATAGACACCTCTAGATGACCAAGTTAGAATCCTAATAGAACTTTACTAGCTAAGATCACATCTTATCCTTATCAAATTACATCACTCTAACCAATAGAATGACATCAATATCAATTAGGACTCTATCTAATATGATTAAAATACATCACAATACTAAGATAAATTATTACATTTATCTAGGAATGATCTATCCATATCCACGAAGATCTCCTCTATCTTCCAATGATCCTTCCTCATGATCGTTATCTCTTAAAGCTGATGTTCATCAATTTTGATCTTATTCGCTACATTATCTAAAATCTCCCTATCTTTATCTGTTAATGATGATTCATCTAAATCAATAGCGCACTGGTCTGTCTAATGTTTTCCCATGCCAACTTCATTAGCCATGGTCTGTCCATTTGAGCACATACTAAGTCCTTAATCCATTAAGAACCCAGCCTTAGCCAAGTCAACTCGGATAAGGTCCGAAACTCTCCTAAAACTCAAACCATGTTTGATCTTCTTGTTAAGTTATTTTAGAACTCTAACATATTCCCGTCATGTGTGTAATCCAGCTAACATTCCACCAGATGTTCATCTCAAGCCTTCTTTTCGTCACACATCCAAATCTTGCATCTTATCGAAGGTTTCCGCTAATATGCACCAATACATGCCAGCACTTGACATTGCCACGTTTTGTCCTTGCCTCCTTGTAAGTCTTTGCCAAGTTCCGTTGTTCTGCAAGTCGACCATTAGTCAAGGCTCGTTAATACCCACACAATTCCACTATTAGGACTTAAGGGTCTAACATTTACCTTCATTACCTTATGCAACTCTATGGGTTAGTAGCGATAGACCTCCTTTCACAATTCTTTCTCTCTAATCAAAATTCTTATGACATGGTCCTTTTATCACACAAAGCTTATTAGTAAACATCACTAGACAATTTAACTCATTTATTAGTTAATATATAGATATCAGATTGCAAGTCAAATTAGGAATATATACTTCCTTTTAAATCGTTCTAGGATCTAAAACGACTCCTCTAATTTTTATCGCCGTCATTCTTATCCCATTAGGCAAGATAACGAGCATGGGCACTACATCCTCAATGCTATATAATGGCTCCATCTGTTCCATTATGTGATTAGACGCGCCACTGTCAAGTATCCAAGTTGAGATTTCACGAATTTCACCTAAAGTTTCTCATCATTGTCATTGGGCAAATCTAAAAGGTTTGGCAATCGCTAAAATTGCCATGATGACATACCTGGTACGGTGCTTTGACTGGCTCTATTACTTCTAAGGATTGGTTAATATAAGTTGTAGTGGCCTGACCTCTTATACATTCGAGCATTGTTAAACTCAACCACATTCGCTGCATGACTTGCCTCGTCCTTGTCCTCTCTTTCGCCAACTGTAATGATAGCCTCAGTTCATAACAATCAAAATTTTCATGTCCCAATTTGTTACAATGGCACCAAATTTCTTGTCTTCATTGAACTGTTGCCTATTCTAAGGAATAAAATTTCCTCCTCGCTACTTGTGTCGTTAGGGCTACCGCCTCCACACGTTCATCTTGGCTCTATGCTATTGACCTTTGTCGTTCCTCAAGCATGATTTTCACGTAAGCTCTATTCAACGATGGCAAAGGATCCATGATAAGAATTTCTTTGCTTGATAATTTCCTTTTTGTGACTTATTACTTCCATTAGGCTTGTGGCATTATGCTTGGTGAATTTCTCTACTTACTTGGAAAGTATTCTTAACTACTAGAAGGGAAGAAGAAAGAAATAAGGTTAACAACAAAAAAGGTAACGTTTTAGTTCTTCTTTCCGCTCTCAGTTGACAAGCTTTGTTAACGGACCTGTGCACCGTAATTACAAATAAGGATCTTAAAAACAATTGCTCAATTCATCCTACATCTTCAATTTTGTGAAACACGCTATTATAAACATACCATATCGACAAAGTGAGATCTTCCTTTTAAGTTCATGAACGCATGACGTGTCTCCAATTAAGAATCATTATTTTAAGTCATCCCAGATTGCAAAAGCAATCTGCATGTACACCATATATAATCGATTGGATGAAATTTTCAATTGAATTGAAAACCAAAAGGTCAATATCTAGTTACATGCCTCCTAATTGTCAGCTTCTAGCGTCCACTTCAAAGTGCAACTCAATTTATCCTTAGTTTTGAAAGCATTGGCCATGGCCTTCTCCTATTGTAGTTTTCTCCGTTAAATAAACATGACAAAAAAATCTCTAATAAATTTGGACTTAACTCTACCCTAAAAAAAGTTTTGTAAGGAGAAGTTTGTCATACATTTATAAGCTTTTCTAATATTCTTTACTTGTTTTTTTAATATACTCTTTTCCGCCCAGAGTAGGGCAAAATATTTAATAAATATATTGGACAAAAGGTTACAATAAATCGGACACCGTTCCAAAATTTTGAGACAAATTTAAACTGTGATAATACATTAAATTTGAATTTAACTTTATCCTAAAAGGTATTTGGTAAAGAGAGATTCGTTAAACATTTATAAATTATTTTATCATTCTTTACTTATTAAATGTGAGATTCTTGCCCGCTTTAGATTATGTGATGAAGTAAGCAACCATCACCTTCTTTAATTAATCCGACTTGCTCATCTCTCCAAAATGTATGCTCAAATATCCTTTTCTCAAAAATTATGGTTGCCTTTGTACCACAAAGGAATATAGAGAAAATTCTATGCCCTTTCAATAATAGAAAAGGAAATTACGTTAGTATATCACAAACAACTTGCCAGCCCTAAAATTCTACTTAAAGTAAAACATTATCTAACAAATATACATTTAGTTATCTCTAACTAAATATACAATAAATATTTACTTTTCAATAAACATTATTATTTGTTTTTCATTTGTGGTTGACAGCCAATTGAGGGAATTCTAGTTACTGTATTTAAGAATTAATTGGATCCCATGCTTTAGTAAACGCAAAGATTCTCACGCGACAAAACAAACACGAATTCTCATACTTGTCAATGCAATTCTCATACTTGTCAATGCAAAGATTACAAGAAGTTACTGGACCAAGATCGTCCCGAATGCTTTTGTCGTCTTCCTGGTGCATGAAGCTTTTGGAAGTGCACTAGGACATGCCGCAGTTAATTTGAGGTGGTCTGTATGAGGGTGAATTGGGTGCTTCAAAAAGATAAAAAGGCAGTGCAAATAGGTCCCTCAGGCTCATATACACACAATCTATTCTCAGATTAATCTCAACCACAAACTTATGAAAACATTGGATGGATTGTCTGTGTGAAATTGGATAGAAAATGTTGTAAGGAGTTGAAGCTAAGGCCTTGGTTCAAACTCGAAACAGCTACGTCAAACGTAAAAAGCCATTCAGAATAAAAGCCAATATTTTATACAGTGGCAACAACTGTTAGTTCCAACATTTCAGAGCAACTTCAGCTTCTAAACCACTACATAAAAGAACTATCCAAGTACAATAACCTTATCGATAAGAAAATCTATTTACAAGCGAATCAAGGTGATAATTACTGATATGATCAGGGTGCAGAAAATGCATCATCTACCCACTTGGCAGAAACCTTGTCAGATTTCGAAGAACCAGAGGACCCAAACAGTCCTTGCACGACAGCTCTCACCTTGTTTGCTCGCTTACGCTGGCGAATCCTCCTCAGAACCACCTCTCTGTCTAGTGTTCCGCTCGAGTGAGTCGGTTTTATAAGCACATGGCTAGTCACAGAATTCACCTTCTCCTGATTTTCTTGGTCTTCTACGGACTCATACCTGTCGATGGTTTCATCTGCTTCGGAATCTTTGGATTGTGGTTTATGGGACACTAGGGAAGCCATTACTTTAGCTAAAAGAAGAACTGAAAGACGAGTGTTTGCTTAATGATTCGGCCGAAGTGAAAAGTACGATCGCTGCTATTTATTGAAATATATATAGATCGAGTTAAGCCTGGAAAATGGTGGGTTAAAGGTTAGGTCGGTAATGAGTTGGTTCTTCGAGGTCGTGTGGTTTGGCGATACAACGGAATTTAATTGGTACAGCATCCACAGTTTTTAGATATAAAGGAACAAACGAATCCATAGTTTTTGCTTTCGAGAAAGTCGGTGTCAGAAGTCTTTTCCTTATATGATTATTCTTTGTAATCTGTGCTTTCTTTTGTGTTTTTTTGATGAAGAAATTATATTTAAGGGTATATTTGGAAGTTTAAAATGAAATGGAATGTAACAGCAATTAATAGAACGAAAAAGAATGGAGTATAATAGGATGGAATGGAATGGGCCATTTCATTATTTAAAAATTTAAATAAAATAAAAAAGATTTGGAAGATAAGTTAAGCCATTTCATCCCTGACTCCTCAATTTAGGAGGTCACAAAATATTAAATTTTGGATAACAAAGGATGGCTTCTAAAGTCATTAATTACCATTCTATCCTATTTCAAAATAAATTTTCAAACAAGAGTGAAGAGTAAACTATTAGAGAGAATATAATATCTGGTGATTTGACATTTTGATTACTTTTGATATGGAAAGAAAAGACTGTTTTCGTAAAGGTGTTTAAATCACCTTAAAGAACTGGATTCCACTAACCCGACTAGACTAGAGTGTCCACTCACCACTCCTTGCTGTCTGATTTCTGATCAATAGGCCTGCCCTTGGATCTTTTATTTGTTTGAGGCAGGCCCAATAGATCCTCAACGTTACAAATTACTTCGCATTTCAAAAGCCATTAGTTGGACCGAAGGCCAGGCTTAGATTCTGGAATTCATCATGGTATTATGATTTTTTTTCATAAAAAATCATAAACCAGTAATTTTTAGGTATATGTTAAGTAAAAATTTAAGTGTATATGATATATATTATATTATTTTTTAAAAATTATTAAGAGAATAACAGCTCAAAATTAAAATGTTCCTATTCGTGTCAACTAAACAATTAATTATTAATATTTAAAATTATTAACGTTTAAACAATTTAAACCAAATTTAATTGAGTTTTATTTTATTTTTCTTAAAGTTTCCCTACTATATACACAAGGTTGGTGAATGGTTTGCTATTAATAGTAACAATTCAAGAGCTAATTTTCTCATTTTGGTAAAAAGTTTAAAGTAATTGAATTATCGATATTTGTGACTTCCTTGATTCCATGGAATTTAAGCTTAAATATTTTCAGAACTAGCATGTATCCTTAAATTGACGCCTCCTATGGCAAAGAGAGAGTAAGAATCGCGCGTGCGTTGGTTGAGATGCTCATCAAAAGTAAACTCTGTTGCAATGCCAAGGGTTTGAGCATGCAAATTACGTAGCCTAAACCTACCACTCGACTTCTAGCAATAGCTTAACAGATATCATCAGATATCAAGGTTGTCTTAGACACAACGCATGGATACGTCCAAGCCCAGATATACATATAAAAGTTATAACACAGAATTTAATTATGGACAAACGTAGAAAAATACATGTTTTGTTATTCATTGATCAATGAATAAACTGCTGAACTGTCTTACAAAAAAAATAATAATAATAAACTCCTGAACTGCTTGAAGAAGCCCCTGAAACTTTCAATCAATATGTATGAAAGTTGTATCCATATGTCATTATGTCTTTTTGCATTTTTTATAATTTGTGGGTCTCTAAATGGGTCAGAGAAATTGGGCGTCTACAAACTTATTTAAGCAGGCATTACGTGACCTTAACAGCTACTTATAGTATTTTATTGGATCTCTTCAAATACTATTAGATCATATAATTTATTGAGCTTCTTTATTATTTTTAATCCGAATAAATTTTGACTTTCTTAACCTTAATTTTATAAAAACTCATAATTAATAATTATCCCATTAAAAATCACTAACATTCTCCTCCTTAAACAAATATTAATTACAACGGTTGTAATATCAATAAAAACAATAAAAGTGGTTAACCAAAATCAATGTATAAGTCGAACAATGTAAAACATTTGATCCAAAGATAATGAAAGTCTATCATTCAATTCAGTAAGCCTTTCGATACCGAAAATATAAAATGTATGTGTCATATATGACATAGATCCAATACAGTCACGTATATCTAATACCTCACTAACATGAATGAGAAAATGAAGTGTGACAAACTATAATGATACCTTTATAATCTTAAATGTATCATTATTCTGTTTGTTGGTTTCGATTTCTTCGAACTTTATGTTACACCGCATCAAAGAAAATTTTTTCTCTCATTAAATGCTAAATTGCTTTAAAAAAACCCTTACGGAATTAATACTATTATCCCCCTATGTCTTATCAAACTCATGGATTTATGTATGTATCTGTATGTTTCCCAAAGACATAGGCTCAAGGTCAATTAATATATATATATATACCCAACAATCTTTAAAATACTTAAAATCGACACAGATCTTAAGACTTTCACTTGTATTATGACAATATATAGCAAATTGTATGATTGAGAACAAAATGATGATCATAAATATGTATAAAAATATATTGTCATAATATTTGAAATTTGTACAAATTTATAAAGAGCAAATATAGTGATCTCTAACTAATAGTGTCTAAAGACTTCAGTAATTCATACTATTCACATGTCTTTGAAAATAACTGGACAAAGTCCTTTAGTTAAAGGATCAGCAAGCATGTACTCAGTCTCCAACCCTATGAGGTTCTCATTGTTGTGAAGTGAATCACAAGTTAATAAAGCAATTACAATGCACAAGAAAGGGGGGTTTGAATTGTGTATTCTTTTCGTGTTAGACCCCTTTTTAAAACTTTGAGTACAATAAAGTAAAGTAGAGTTAGAGAAATGTTGACACAGAGATTTATCCTGGTTCACCCCAAACC
>JANZLX010000006.1:2813092-2831555 GCA_025531955.1 Erythroxylum orinocense
TTCGTTACTTCTTTCCAGACGTTCTTTCAGCTGCTTTTCATTTTTGTCTTTCTCTTTGTTTATCATCAAAACTTAAGTAATAAGTAAAGTCAGTTTTGACTTAACATGTTGTTCCTAAATCAATACAACAAAAAGATTATCACAACATAACTAAATGGGTCTAGCAATTAAATCAACCACAAAAAACTTAGAAATTAAGTTTTTGAGCCAAATTAATTATGAAGCAGCCTCATAACATGCCACAAACTCTGCTTGTATAGTCGAGGATGTTAGCAGAGTTTGCTTGACACTTTTCCATATAATGTACCATCTTCTAAGATAAAAATGTACCCTAATATGGACTTCCTATCTTCTAGGCATATAGCAAAATCTAAATCTATATTACCTTTAAGGTTTAGACTATTGACTTTCCTGAATTTCAACATATAATCCTTAGTTCCTTTCAAATATCTCAACAGTTCTTTGACTGCATTCAATGTGCTAACTCCTTTTAAATATCTCAATAGTTTGACTACATTTTAGTGTTCTATTCTTGGGTTAGCCCAATATATATTCAACAGTTCAACAATAAATGTAATGTCTGGTTTAGTGTACATCTGGGCATACATTAAGCTACCAACAACACTAGAATAAGGTACGTTCTTTATTTATAAACTCTCTCTATATCATTCTTTAAACATTGTATCAAAGAAAATCTATCACTATGAGAGACTGGTGTTGCAACTGGTTTACAATAAGCCGTATTAAACCTTTGCAGCACTTGCTCAATGTATGCTCTCAGTAAGAGATTCAATAAGTGTTGAGACCTGTCTCGGCGAATTTGAATATTTAGGACAAAAGATGCCTCAACAAAATCCTTTGTCAAAATGTTTAACTAAAAGCTGATTAACTTCATACAATATGGTCAAGTCATTTGATACACGTAAGATATCATCCATAGATTAAAGTAAAAAAGATAATATTGTTCCCTTTAAACTTGTAATGCAAACATCTTTCAACTTTATTTTCCATAAAGTCAAATTAGGTAACAACCTCATCAAACTTTAGCTATCTGAGGGCTTGTTTCAAACCATATGGATTTTATTAGGTTATAAACCATGTCAGCTTTGTCTTGATACTAAAATCCTTTAGGTTATTTCATATAGACCTCTTCATAAAAGCATCCATTTAGGAAAGCAATTTTGATATCTATCGAAAGTAGCTCTATATTATAAAGAGTCATAATTGTCTTAATCACTCTAAACACATCCTTAGATGATATAAAAGAAAAGGTAACATTAAAGTCGATCCCTTCTCTCTAAGTGAACCCTTTGGCAACCAACTGGGCTTTAAACAACTCAACTTTACCAAGAGAGTCCTACCTTATTATTCTTTATGGATTGCATCTTATCCCTCATAAAATCCACATAAATCTACATGAAGTTTAGAAATAATTTTTGTAAAAGAAATTAGATATACTACATGTCTAATATTATAATCTTGTTAACCTAAACATACTATATAATCAGATGAGATAGTATGTCTTCTTACTCTAGTGTATCTTCTTAATTGAACTGGTTTAGTATGCTCTTGCACCTCAGGAACCTTAACTTGTACAGGCATGAGTTCCAGTCCATGTCCCTGTCTCGATATGGTAATAAGATCTTGATCTACTAGTTCTAACTCTATGAGTGACGGATATGAAATAACTATGGTATCCACTCTTCTATCATATGAAGGGTGAGATGTACCACCACTATCATAGACGTTATACTCCAAAAACTTAGCTATTTGTACTTCCGTTATTCTAGATCCTTAATTTCTACAGTAACATTTGTATTCCTTCAAGTGGTTGAGATATCTAATAAAATATCAACTAGTGGAACAAAAATGTAACTTATCTTCATAAGGATTATAAAAACATACCTCGGTAGTGCAGCTCTATACACAGAGATGAGTGAGACTAGGCTTCCACCCCTTTAGATTTCAAAAAGCATTTTTGAAACCAATTTACTTAGGACTTTGTTAAGTATGTATAAGATAGTTTTTATGGCTTCACCTTAAAAGTAATCAAGTAAATTAGTCATGTTTTACGTTGACCTAATCATATCCTTTAAGGTGCGGTTTCACCTTTCAGTTACATCGTTTTGCTTAAGAATACATGGCATAATGAATTAAGCTGTTATTTCATATGATTCTACATATTTAGTAAAAATGTACCTTTTCTGATCCTAAAACCCTATGTCTGGCATAATATTAACCTCCACAATTAGATCTGTCAATCTTAATTAACCCTCCTAATTGGTTCTCAATTTCAAACTTAAAGATCTTAAATTTCTCAAGAATTTCGAGCTTGTCTTTAAGTAAGAACACATATCCATAACAGGGATAATCATTAATAAATGTTAAAAAAATCTTAAATTCCACAATGTAACTTTATAAGGTCCACATATATCTGTATGTAAGAGTTCTAATAAGCTAAAAGTACAAGTTAACCTATTTTTTCTTTATTTTGGTCAATTTACCTATGCAATAGTCAACACATATTTCTAGATCATTATAATCTAGAGTTGGGACAATTTTATCCTTAACCAATTTATCGTCTCTATCTCTGGAAATGTGCCCTAACATTTTATGCCAGAATATGTATGACTTCTCTTTTATTAGGGTTCTCTTTCTAGCAACCTATTTAGCAATATATGAATAAGCATACATCTCATTTAGGGCAAGACACATTATATATAAGTCATATGACAAGAAAGGAGTACCAATATGTTGTGCATTGAAAGATAACTTTACAAAAAAATTCTCAATTACAAAACTATAAACTTCTTTATCTAAAATAAACACAGAGATCAAATTATGTCTAAAAGACAGTATATAAAATTTTTGATTTAATACAAACTTAAACCATCTATCAATGTTCAAAAAAAATCTCCAACAGAGATTACATCAACTTCTTTGTTATTGCCTACCATTAGTTTTTCATCCTCCCTATTCAATTTTATCTTTTGTATGAATCTATGCATTGTGAAAGCAATATGATTAAAGACTCCACTATCTAGCCATTGGGAACTTGATTTGGCTATAACAAGATTAGACTTATGTATTATATAAGTCTAGGTGTTACTTGATAGATCTTGTCTTTTTTTCCAGGTTTTATATTTCTAGCATTTCTGCTTCTTATGTCCCCTCTTCTTACATAAGAAACACCTTAAACTCATGCTCTTTACAACATCCTTAGGACCTCTAATAACACTAGATTGACCAACACCTATATGTAGAGAAAATTTAGGTTTCTTACCTTTAAATTTACAACTATTACCTTTACCTTCCCATTGGTTGCTATTAAGTTTGTATGAGTTGTATTCTTCAACTGCTCTTCTTTAAAAACATAATAAGTGATCAGTGCATTTATGTCCCAATCTTCGTTATGAGAATTGTATGTGATAAACAGAATACCAAACTATGATATAAGTGTATTGAAAGTTTGATGAACTATAAAAAGATTAGAAATATAAATATTTAACGCCCTGAGCTTAGTGTGAACGTGGAACATCCTAATTATATACTCTCTCACTCCCCATGGTCCTATATATCTCATTGAGTATAATTCCTTTAACAAGGTACCTATTTTAGCATTAGAAGACACCTTATATCTTTGTGAGATGTTATTGAGGAAATCCCTTGCTATGTTCATTTATGGAAGTCCACTTGACAACTGGTCTAATATGGATCTCTTTATAGTCAAATAACACATCCAATTTAACCTTTCTCAGATTGTATATAC
This sequence comes from Erythroxylum orinocense, assembly GCA_025531955.1. Classification (NCBI taxonomy): domain Eukaryota; kingdom Viridiplantae; phylum Streptophyta; class Magnoliopsida; order Malpighiales; family Erythroxylaceae; genus Erythroxylum; species Erythroxylum orinocense. Next base: position 2,816,862 of record JANZLX010000006.1, read on the forward strand.
TGCTTTCTTATCCTCTGAGCTAGTAAATGTAGGTGCATATAGCCTATCCTTGACCATGGCAATGTTGATATCTATTATCTCTGGCATAAATTTCATATCTTACTTCTATATCTTAAAATTGAAACCAATACGAGTTCCAATTATAATACTATTATTATTTATAGAGAAGGTGACTACAAAATTGATAATATGATGATCAATACAAATATAAGATAACATCGATACTCAAAGCCACAAAATAATATCTGTATTGAGCATCTTATCAAACATATCATAAACTCATGTAGGTTGAATACATAATATATACAGATAAGACCTTCAAAAAAATGATTATAGTAGACACATTTATGATTCTACCACCTGTAGGCGAATACATCACTTAAAGCAATGACTTTCCTCCATCTTATGCATTTATGCACATCTCAAAAGTCTTATATAAGGCCAACATATGTAGGCAGAATAGCCAAACATAAGACCAGAGACGTTCCCAAACATGTAAGCAGAACAATTCAAATACTAACTTAAAAGACCACTGTCGTGACTACGTTCTTGTTAATACCCAAATAGAACCACAAGTACAAAGGGCACACCTTTATGTTATCCTTACATTCTTTGATATAGGCATAAAATATGTGATAATTTACCATTCATTAAATGCAAAATCCCTATACACATACTTATTATCATATATCAATGTTGATCACAGTATCAATAAACTTTGTTTAAGAATTTATCACAAAGAAAATCTCAATCAGAGTGATAATTATGTGATACCAAACACCAAATACACCATATGAGATACCAAAACCACTTGTATCTCTTTTATTTCAAGTCAAATGCATAAAAATTCACTCAATCATGGCTTTAATAACGTTGTTTGATTTTTCTGAAATTAAACCTTATTTATTATCAATGTAATAAATTTAGAAAAATTAAAACTCACTTTATAAATTCACAAGACCTTAAAAACTGACCCAAAATAACTTGAGGGGCCATTTTGTAAATTTTGAAATTTTTGAGTTTTTTTTTTCTGTAGTATGTTGACATTAGTAAAGGACATCAACCTTCATATTTAGCTAGATGGCGCGTGTAATGCACGTGCAAAGATTTATACATCTCTGAACGCATAAGGCACGTACATACCATGCACCAAACACATGCCACCTACATGGCTCACGGAGCACATGCGCAGTTATGCACAAACTCGCCAACCATCTTAAACTCGTGTGTCCCACATGCAAGACACTCTTCCGATGCCTAGCTACTGTATGCACTAGTTGTTTGATGCTAAGCGCGTCCTAGAAGCAATAGGGGTTCTTCATGACACTTCTCTCCAATCGTCAAAGAAAAAGCCATTTTTGACAACATTTTTCAGTGATTTTTCATCAGATTCTTAGATGTTTCACTAAAAAATAATCTTGAAATCTATTTTTGACATGTTCTTCCATGTAACACTTATTCAAAATTAATTAAAATAATAAATATGCAATTTATATAAGCCAAAACAAATTAATTTCTTTGATTTTCTTAGGGAAATTTTCTAAAATCTTTGTTAAAAATCATAGAATCATGAAACTGCTTTGATACCACGTGTTGTTCATAACACAAACTTTAATTATGAACCCAGGATCAACCATAAACTTGTATTAATAGGCATACAAGAAAATAGATATTTTGTTATCCATTGAACGATGAACAAATTACTGAACTGCTTGAATAAGCTCTTTATGGTCTATTTGGTTTATCTGTTGGAAAAGATAAGGAATGTAATAGTTATTATTAGGAATAAAATAGATGAGAAATATAATGAAATGGGTATTATTTAGTTTGGCTTATTGCTAAAAAAATTTTATGTCAATATTTAGTTTGAAAACATAAAATTGAAATAATAAAGAAATAACTAACAAAAAAACCAAAATATGATGATAATGTAGTTAGTGAGGACTATAATGGATATTTTGGTTTTTTTGTTATTTATTTAATAATGATGATGATAATGTAGTTTGTGAGGACTATAATGGATATTTTTTATGACAACGATGACGATGATGACACGACGACGACGACGAATGATGATGATGATGATTATTATTATTATTATTATTATTAATTTTCTTCTTCTTCTTCTTCTTCTTCTTATTGTTATTATTAAATTTTTTCTTATTATTATTCTTATTCTTATTATTAATTATTATTATTATTAAATTTATTATTATTAATTATATTCATATTATTATTAATTATATTCTTATTATTATTCTTGTTTTATTATTTTATTTTTATGATTATTTTATTAATTTCTTTATTATTGTTGTTGTTGTTGTTATTATTATTATTATTATTAATTTTTTATTATTCCTTCTTCTTCTTCTTCTTATTATTATTATTATTATTATTATTATTATTATTATTATTATTATTATTATCCTTTTTTATTATCCTTTTTTATTATCATTATTATTGTTATTATTAATTTTCTTATTATTATTCTTGTTATTATCATATGGCTTTCCAACATTTTGCAGTGGTTAATTTTTCCTTCATATACTTCATGAATTTGGTTCGACTCATGTCAATATTCATTATATAGCCGTAATTATAGTATAAAATAACATTGGAACGATATTGAAAATAAACTTAACATAGGGTTTTAAATAACTAAAAGGCTATTTAGTTGAATAAAAAAATAAGTTTCAGCCCTATTTTAAATAAGTAAACAAAATATTTAAACTTTAGCATAATCTTCAATATGTGGTAAGAAACTTTCTCACCCACCCAAGTCTTCGAGAAGAAATAAGACTGAAAAACACAAGCATTTGTGCCGGATGATCAGGAATTTTTCCTAAAGCAGCATCCCTTTTATCATCTGTCAGTCCTTCTATCTCACCCAATGCACTTTTTAACTCTTCAAATCTTTGTTGAGTATACATTTTGGCACCAATACTCTTACCCAATTTTTCTCCCATCTTTTTCATGTTATCACCTAACAACCTGACAACAACAATAATTTAATCTGTATGACTTGGTTCTCCCATATCATTATTCTTTTTTCTCCTCTTTATTGAAATATTTTCAGCTTGTCTTTCAAGAATTGATGGAAAGCTCTTCCTTCAAAATTTAGCAGCATCTTTGTGACTCTAACAAGATGAAAAAAAATTAATAATTTGTATAAATGACAAGAAAGTAGTTAAAGAAAATACTTAAAACAAGTTAAAAGTTTAATACTTACATTTACGTAAGAATCCAATACATGATCTTCAGCAGTGACGATCTTCCTTTTACTATCCCATCCAAATCCATCAATATCTTTCCTTATCATATCATAGACAATACTCTACTCTTTCTTTAAAGTCTTAATCTTAGACTCTATGTGAGGTCTAGCTTTTAAGTTTGAATTAGGGAGTTTTGTTGCTACCAATCTTTCTAACTCATTGAGAAAGTCAGCTTTAAATCCAGTATCAGCATTGTATGTTCCCACATTATGCATATCAACTATGTAGGAAACTAGTACAACATCCTCTTCATAGTTCCACTTTCTTTTTGTTCCTTTTAAACTTTGAAAATCAGTAGTTGATGGGGAATTCCTCAACATACTTATCTAACAAATTAAAGCAGTATTGACAAATAAAAAATAATCATTATAATAAAGAAAAAATAAAAAAATTCATAAAAATTTTCATTTTATTAACATTAAGCATCAATAGCTTACGAGAACAATATAGTCTACTATAACAACGTACAACATTAACAACAAAGAGTACAACAACTTACATAAACAATAATATAAAACCCCCTAACACTCAAACATAATAAAAAGCCTAAAAAATGTCAATTTTCATTTTGCCTAGATGTTCACCATTCATTGAACATTTCGCGTGCCAATTCAATTCTCCAATTTGTTCAAGCATTAGTTGGGTCAATAGTAGTTTTAGAATCCTCCTCAACAACTAGATTTGTGTGAAAATTATCCCCTAAATCACTCTCCATAGGATCAAAACTCATCTCCTGCCTAATAAAATTATGAAGCAAACAAAAGCTATAATAATTTGATTGTGTGTCTTTATTGGATAAAATTATAGACTCCTAAAAATAAGCCACCTAATTTTTAGTCACCCAAAACATCTCTCAATTACGTTGCGTATAGCTACATGTTTCATATTAAAAATTTTCTTTAGAGTTCATGGTTGGTAACCTTGACGTTATTCATTCAAATGCTATCTTTGACCCTTAAAAGGTCCAAGGAAGTTCTCACAATTTGTATAACTTACGTCGACTAGGTAATAACAACCTATATAAAAAAACACTACGTAAGTTATTTAATTTACATTATATCATATAGGAAAGCTTACCATAAGACGCTTTTAATTCATGTCTCTTAGTAATTGCATCACGAAGAAGTCGACCATCAGCTACTAACCCTTCCTAACTAGGAAAAACATAAACAAATTACATGTAAGGTGTGCACACGCCTAACATATTTATTGCAATGTCGCTATTACGAGTTTGAAATCTAGGCTTATCTATAATTGGCACATTAACCCTAATATATGCCCATCTAGAGCACCTAAGTAATTCTACAATTTAAATGAAATCAACATTAATGAGGAACCTTACTCATATGCAATATTTTTTCCTATAAAAGTAATAGGGTGATTATCTACCTTAAATCACATCTACTAATGGTCCGAAGAGTTTGTTGGTATGGGCTTAGGTTTTCTAAACAAAAGATCTTACAAATGCATCATTGCATTTAAAACATTATGAAAAGATTAACTACTTGTCTCGCCTGACCTTCTAAAATTTTTCCTAATAACTTGATTTTTTGTACGATGAGCAATAATATGTAAGAAAATTGCTACTTGTTCATTAATAAGCATGTTTGTTGTTGACTTTAATCCTCCTATACTTTTTAGCATTTCACATAATTTTAAAAATGTTTGCCTATTTATCCTAACCATTGAAATACATGACACATCATTGTCATGCACAATTTGCCTCATATAATCTCTATTTGCATAAAAATTTAGAAAATAACATTTAACCCTTAGCTTATAACTATATAAAGAAGCCTCTAATGCCAACAAACTCAATAGTCAACTAACAACATTACATATCTGCAACCATATAGTCAAGATAGCCACAATCCTTTTAATTCTTTCGACTTTTCTATGCAAACTCAAATGAACCATGACTGTAAGAAATAAATTTTCTAATGTATTTACATAAAAGAGGGAATTATAAAATATTAAAACCAAAACCACTTCCCAAAAAATCAGTTTAAATGAAACTCTAATTCAAAGAACCCAACACCAACTTAAGGAAAAAGAATCACCCGATAGAAAGAATGGCAAAAACAGAATAAGCATAATGACCAGAGACGTAGCCACTCTTGGCCCAGTGGGGCACTGGGCCCGGCGAACATTTAAAAAAAGTTATTTTTTTTAATTTTTAATTTTTTTCTATATAAAAATATAATTTTTAGGGTTTGGGCCTCCCAAGATTTTTAAAAATTTTATTTTAGGCCCCCCTATATTTTTTGGCTGGCTATGTCCCTGATAATGATCATAGTAGCTAAGGATAAGGAAGTACATTTTTCTAGGCCTAGAAATGACCTTGGTTTTACCATCTCAGCAGTAACTAATAACTGACCAAAAAAAAACTATCTTTGGAGCATATAGTATCATTAGTAGGACACTATCTAAACCAAGGACAAGACAAATATCCCAAAAGATCATGGGAGTTAAATAGAGTCAACATCCCTAACCTGTAATGTGAAAAAGAAGATTTGAATTTGTAGACGTACAATTATTTTAGTTCTTGGTTCAAACTGTTGTAATTTATTTCTATCAATTATTTAGTTTAATATTTCATTATGTCTACCCAGCTAGATATAACTCAATCCAAAAAAGAGAAGTCTAGAACATAGATCAGAAACAACAACAGCTAGAGCTAGCAAAACACAAGTCTACTTTTCATAAGCCCATGGAAAAATTGTGCTACCTCAGCTAATTATTAACAAGTCATAAGATTATTCCACCCTAACATTTTATTCCAAATTGCATTTTTTCGATAACAAACACAGAGAACATATTAGTGTAAGAAATTGAAATTAAAGTCCATCCCTCAAAGGTGAACCACTAACGCAGTAGCCTAACATAGTTAAAAGTGCACTTAAGATAGGCTAACTGTTAAGATGGCCTAACAGTTAAGATGAGTCATGAAATTACACTACATATAATGCTACAACCATCTCCATCATCTAGAACACATAACAAAGTATTGACATTGGACAAGAAAAAGCGTTATATCCAGCCAATATTGGCTTTTCAAGATATGAAAATGGGTTAGATCCTATGACCATGATCATTAAGGCCACAATTTTGAAACACACACCATTCTTGTGGCCCTTAAGGCAGTACACGTGCTACTTCCACCACAGTAATGAAGATGAATTGGCATTACACGTTAAAGGTGTCCTAAAGTCTTCAATAACAAAACAAAACTTTGTTAAAGTTCCAGATACTTAACTTTATCTTATGTATATGAATAAGTTCTCTAGTTTAAGGCCGTATATCACACAAACCATTTCTATTTTTTCCAATTTCCTTCATAATCAAATGCACAAAAGAGACCCGAAAATGATTCTTTCCTTTCCTAAAATTATAACTGTTTAAAACTGGAAGCTATTCACTAAACTTATCTACGCCAAAACAGTTTTATATCACCATCAACCTAATTCCAACATCAATATATCCCAGTAGAATTTTAGTAAACATAAAAAGCAGTTCCTAAATATGCATCCATGGGAAATAGGAAATCCATCAAAGCCAACAAAAGTTTTTTATGGAAGAGACTGTCAATAAAATGACAAAATTCTTAAGATAATGAGAACATATGTTACAATAGAGACAACTCCAGATTTATTCCAAGAAACACATCAAATGAGTCTAAATTCTAGAAATCACTCAAGTTAGAAGCAGATAAATTTCAAAAGACAAACTTGGTCAAGTTGGGTTTACAAGAAAAACTTGTAAAAATAAAATCAATTAGTGGTGACAAATGTTGGGGAGAAGGGTTGTCTTTATCTAATCAACGCAACTGGCAAAGAAATGTCGGAGAAAATAGACGAGAGTTTGAAGAGTGAGAGAGACCCACTGAGCCAAAGACGAAGAGCGTGAGTGAGACCAGACCAGAGAGTGGAGAAAAGAGACAAGAGCATGAAAAGCGAGAGAGGGTCACTGAGCTAGAGACGAAGAGCGTGAGTCAGACGAGATGAGAGAGAAGTGTGTTGTTGCGTGAGTGAGAAGGTTTGTTGGGAAAAACAGAGGGATAGAACTTGTCCAAGAGAAAGAAAGGTTGTGTTTACCTATTCTGAATGTATGTGAAATAGGTAAAGATAAGGGGGTAGCGTCTTTAGCTATTCTCTTATGTCCAAGAATTATTAATCTAAGAAATGGTTATTCCGTAGGTTTTTTCTAATCAAACAAAGAATAACTAATTATTAGGAATACAATGATTACAAAATACATATTCCACTCAACCAAACAAACCATTAATGTATGAAAAAGCTCTTGAGACTTTGAATCAACCTGTATGAAAGCTGTGTATTCTTATGTTATTAACGTCTTTCTTAATAAATAGGCTTTTTAATAGGTCAAAGAAACTGAACGTCTACAAACTCACTTAAGCAGACAATAGAAAACCTTAGCAACTATTTTCTCACTAGACATCAACGAATTTAGCCAGATTATTTATTGACCTTCTTTTATCATTTTTTATCCTAATCAATTAAGATTTCTTAACCTTAATTTGTGAAAATATGTGATTAATAATTGTCCCATTAAATCACTAACAATAAAAAGAAAACGACCATCAACAACTACATATAATTGACATACAATTGATTAATAATTCAAAAAATTATTACTACAGAACTTTGTTAGTTAATATGATTGAATGTAACTTGAGATTAACATCCCATTTGTAAGTAAGAGCGAGAAGAACCAGTTCGTTTCTAGTTGGTAAAGGGAAAATAAAATTTAACGAATTGTTTCAACAACTTTTATGTGTTGCAACTTTCAAGTGTCTTTAGCGTTACTATTAAGAAAAGGACCTTTTTACTTCCTATTCCCTACTTGGGCCGGTGGTCGGCTTCATGATTTGCTTTCTTTGTTTCCACTTTCCAGGAATGCTGGAGTAACAAACATAATAATAACCTGTTATATGGTCCACAGCCTGAACGTACGTTTGATGAAAGTGCCAGGTGTCGAGGATAAACCGCAAGAGTCACGGTGATGTGACAAAAAGATAGATATACCACCGATCCTGCTACGTGACTGTTGTCTGATATGTATTAAAAATTGTGTCTAACTCTAACACCTGTCATGTTCCAAATGGAGTTGTACTGTGAGAGACAATGAACATATACGTTTTAAGGTCAAAACCTATTTCAGTGTAGTCTCCTTATGAGGGGTCAGTTTTAGTATTCCTGTTAGTTTCTAGTTATCTTTGCGTACAAGTAGTTTTGTCAATTTTAGGCGACCAACAGATTCGCGTAGTTTCAATTTAATGTCGTGATCGATTGTCGCATATGATCGCTACTCCGAGGTTTGCAATTCGTTGGCATGAGTTATTGGTGCTTGCTTGCAAAAGGAACGTCATATCAGGTTAATATACTTGAAATTAAGCTGCTAGTTGATGAAGCTGATACATGGGAAAGTTTCAATGGCCTTCCAGAGCAGCGAAGAAAATTGCCAGATAAAAGATCGACTTTTTATATGATCTTTTTTTTATTTAAAATTTATTGTATATTATAGTTATTAAAAACTACAAATAATAGTTAAATTTTTATAAATTGATTTGAAATAGTTGTTAAAACTCTATCATATGCACAAATAACTAGTTTTATAATGTTTTTTAATAACTTAAAATATTTAATAAACAGTTTATAATTTTTATAAAATATTTTTTAATAATAACGTATTTTATTAAAAAATTATAAACTGTTTATAAATATTTTATAAAATAAATGAAATCAGGACAAAAATCAATATCTATTTTATTCAAAATTACTGAGTGTTGACTGTTGAGTGTAGCAAAAAAAAAAAAAAAAGACCTATTCCACTGGCTCATCATCTTCCACTTACACTTTTATTTCTACTTATTTTTGGTAAAACCATGGGCTGCTCTTTACACATTTGTCCTATTTTTCCTACCTTTATTCGGCCACGAGTTCTTATTCACCCTCGACCTCTAGCCATTTCGGTGCATGTATAGACTTTAGAATTATAAGCAATAAAAAAAATAATTACACCTATACAGTATACACCTGTTTTCTGATCACCATTTTCTCTAAACAAAAAATGACCCATTCCACTTGCTCATCATCTTCTACTTACACTTTTGTTTCCACTTATTTTTGGTAAAACCATGGGGTGCTCTTTACATATTTCTCCTATTTTCCCTACCTTTATTCAATCAAGAGTTCTTATTCACCCTCGACCTCTAACCATTTCGGTGCTCGTATACACTTTTTATAAGCAATAAGAAAATAATTACACCTATACACCTATTTTCTAATCACCATCAATTTTAGTTTCTCTAAACAATTGTAGCTTGCAAATACCTTTCAGAAGCATTAGAAGTATTTCGCAGTTCACAATTCGATATCTTTACATCCTTTTTTGTGTTTCAAATCACGCAGTTTTTCCTGGTAGAATCATAATGGGATTGATGGACTCTATGAACTTCTTACAACTCTATAGTTTTTTTTTTGTTACGTTACAACTCTATAGTTGGTCAATCTAAATTACGTTTCGAAAATGCAATTCTCTATAAAACCAGCCATGGCTGTAATTCCTAAGATCCACCTGTTTTGATAGGTTACTAACCAGATTTTTCTCTAGACAAAACGTTTCTGGTTTTACCATTTACCAACAATGACTTTAATCGCTTGTTTAGAATTGTTTGGTTAATTGAATTTATCCATGTAAAATAATCTTACCTCCTAACTCATCATTTAGTGGCAGAGTTTGGAAAACTTTTAATAGCAGTCAGCGAAGTAATCTTACGTATAAATGGTATGAGATGTTTCTGATGAAATTGCTTACCCAAAAACTGACACACTCCTGTCATCGTATGACCTGATTAGATTAATTGTACGCATTTCTTTTTTACTTAAATTAGCTATTGCAATAATTGATTAACTAATAGGTTATTAGCTAAATTTAAACAAAAACAGAAATTAGTAAATTATGAGAAAGAGTAGGACATAATTCTCTACCCAAAAATAACGTTAAAAAGCAGCTAACCAAATTTCAACTAATAAAACTGTCATGCACGCCTGCGAATCAGGAAAGTTTGAAACAGGAGACCCCGAACACAGTCCCTAACTGCAAGCAACCGAACAAGGACACGTGGCATGAACCCACGTCTCCCGACGGTCTCTGCCGTTCTTTTAAGAAGCAGTTTATATATAGGAAAAAACAATCTGTATTCTCTCCCGAGTCCGGCCTTTTAGTTGTTGTATTTCTTATTAGCCTTCGTTGTCTCTGTGTCCCTTCCTTTTTCATTCTCCTTCATTCCCTCGATCAGCTGAACAAAAACAAACGCTCCCTTAATTTTCTGTTCTTAATTCTTCCAATTAGTGATCTTGTTTTAAGATTAAGGGGTGGTTTAACTTGGAATGAGAGACGGAGGAGGAGATATTGGCGCCATGTTTGATACCGGTAATAGCCTACCAAGATCAAAATATGGCCACATGATGCATTCGGATCCAAATCTTTCATCCACTGCCCATGACGATGACTTTCATCTTCGTAGCAGTAGTGCCTCGGCAACCCCTGGGATGTTTGACCCTAACAGGCTAAGCTGCGAAGGGTCTCCAATGACTATGTCGCCTTGGAACCAAACCACTCCTTTTACCAATACTTCATGGAGCTCTAATCCCTCTGAAGATAATCTTCCTCAGAATAGCCTCATTGGCTCGCTTGTTCGTGAAGAGGGACACATTTATTCACTGGCTGCTACTAAAGATCTTCTTTACACGGGCTCTGATAGCAAGAACATTCGTGTCTGGAAGGACCTGAAAGAGTATTCCGGTTTCAAGTCAAGTAGTGGGTTGGTGAAAGCTATTATAATCTCCGGAGAGAAGATTTTCACTGGCCACCAAGACGGCAAGATACGAGTTTGGAAAGTGTCTCCTAAGACTCCTAACGTTCACAAAAGGCATGGATCACTACCAACTCTAAAAGACATTTTCAAGAGCTCTATCAAACCAAGCAATTATGTCCAGGTTCGAAACCATCGTACTGCGCTCTGGATCAAGCATTCTGACGCTGTCTCGTGCTTAAGCTTAAACGAAGACAACACTCTCTTGTACTCTGCTTCCTGGGACAGAACTTTCAAGGTTTGGAGAATCTCCGATTCAAAATGCATCGAGTCTGTCAACGCTCATGATGATGCTGTTAACTCCGTGGTGGCAAGCGTCGAAGGGTTGGTGTTCACGGGCTCTGCTGACGGAACGGTTAAGGTCTGGAAACGAGAGCCAAAAGGCAAAGCGACAAAACACAATATGGCTCAAACGTTGTTGAAACAAGACTGTGCTGTTACGGCTTTGGCAGTTACACCTAACGGCTCTGTTGTGTACTGTGGGTCAAGTGACGGAGTTGTGAACTGCTGGGAACGTGAAGGCTTAGGCCAGTTATCTCACGGCGGGGTCCTCAAGGGCCACAAATTAGCGGTTCTCTGTCTCTCGGCTGCAGGGAGTTTGATGTTCAGCGGATCAGCGGATAAAACTATTTGCGTGTGGAGAAGGGACGGTAAGATCCATACATGCTTGTCTGTGCTGACGGGGCACACGGGGCCCGTTAAGTGTCTCGCTGTGGAGGAGGATCCTGAGCCGTCCAAAAATGGGGATAAACGGTGGGTGGTTTATAGTGGGAGTCTTGATAAGTCTGTCAAGGTGTGGAGTGTGTCTGAGATGACACTCGATGTTAATCAAATGGCCATGACGCAACAGTTTCAGCAGATGCCTTCTGACAGGGAATCCCTGCCGTCCGATGGAAGTAGCAGCCGGATGTACTAATCATCCCAACAACTTGGGGAAATCAATTCCTATAACAATGGTGATGCCACGTGTGCAATCATTAATATTTTTATATTATCTCATAACTTTTATGTGGGCTTTTGACACGTGGATGGAGCTTTTTTTCCAGTTTGATTTGCAGGCATGGTTATGGTTTTAGCTCTGAGGGTTCGCCACCAAGCAGGAGGAAAATATTTGTAATGGTTTGTAACATCTTCAGTGGCCTTTTGGCAACGTCGCTGTGGATTGGAATGGAATTATCGAGAAGTAACTTTTACCAAATAAAATTTTCTTCTTATGATGTGTAACTTAAATGTATATCATCCTTATTGTGTAATTCTTACTACATATTATATCCGAGATTTGAACTTTAAGCTGCTTCCTGTCACCGCAAATTACAAATTGTTCTAAGGTAGAATTCATGAAAATTGCTAGGCTAAAAGTCATAGTCGACGAGAATAAAAACATTGTTTGTTAGTCCGAAAGTTGAAGATGATGGACTGTACAAAAGGGAAGTAATGTAGGCGCCAGGCTTGACATTGAACACGCTCGGCAGGAAAAATCAACATGTATTCACCTTTCGTTATGTAGCTGAGTCTCGTAGTGTCTACGTCGAAAAAGCACCAAGATAAATGTAATATAATGTTTTTATTCTTCATCAGAACAACACACAAGTATTACTGTAGCTTCCCAACAGGATCAAGGACACATTAAGTCATACAGGTGATGTGTAAGCCTTGGCTCAATGAGAACTTCCAGAGTCTTAAATTCATAATTTTAAGACTGGGTTAGATTAAACATGTTTTATATGAGTTAATAGACTATAATTATCAAAATTCTAAATGAACCGATAGTCTTTAATAGCATCTGCTTTATGATGAAGAAATCAATTTGTTTAATTAGCATATAAGATAATTCAATACTAATAAAATGATTAATGCTAAAATAGTTTAAATATGAGATTAGTTGATTTTCTCATAATTTTATATGTTGTCATTTAGATGTTCACATCATTATTTTTGAGATATTTTTCAAACATGACATGTCTTGAGCATGTATAAGACCTCATAATTTGGGTATAGCTTTTTTATACTATGGAAAAGTAAGGAGCACTCTGCTCTTCAATTTTTAGTCTTGGTTTTACAATTGCAGTAAGTGTGAGGGAGAAAAACTCACAAATATATTTAAAAATTTGACATAGTATCAAACTCCTAAAGATTTTAAACGATTAAGAGAAAACAAGTGTGAATATTCTTTCTTAAAAAACCTCAATACCAAAATAATTTTGAAACAAAGGTTGATCCATTTCAACTTTCACATAATTTAATAATAATTTAACTGAAGCATTATAGTAAGAGAAAAGCAAAAACTATGAAGATTTAATTGCTATATATGCTTCAGTTTGGAGGCAATTTTTATAAGATAATAGCTAGTAAATTTGATATAGAGAATTAAGACAAGTTCAAAAAGGGATTTTAAGAATTTAAAAAGAACAATGCATCTTTAAATTCTCAATTTTCGTTCTTTCATAAACTTTGTGATGAAGAAATCAACTTGTTCAATTAACAAATAAATTAGTCCAATACTATTCAAATATAAATTAATTAAAAATTTCTATTATTATGATAAAATTAGCTTTTATATATTTTCCTTTAGATTTTCATAATTTTGGAGATGTTTTCAGATCATGACATGTCTTATGATCTTTTGTATAAGTATGCAATTAAAAAAGGAAGTAATTTGCTCATAATTTGAGCATTTGTTTTCCTACTATCACTGTTAATGAAAACAACACTTAAAAATCTTTACAGATATTAATAAAGATAATCTCCAAGTTTATTAAATGTGTTATAATAAAATTAATCCTCAAGTTTATTAAATTTGTTAAATTGTTATATTTTCTATACTTATCATGTACATCCTAAACTTGGTTTATTGCAATTCTAGCTTTAAATAAAATCCTTGTATATATGTGGTTAATATTAATGAAAGTTAAGCTAAAATTATCGTCGATTCTTTATGGTATCAAAGCTATTAATTTTCCTTGTCTCTCCTCTTTGTTTATTCATGTAGCCATTTGTTTCTTTTGACCACCATTAGTTTTATTGTTTTTCCTGTATTTCCTTTGTCCAGCATACTTCTTTATATGTTGTGCTTGAATACTTTTCTATCTTTATTTGTTACATCAACCAAAATGATTGACCATCTCCTAAATTTAGATTATTTGACATTTTCTAGCTTCAACCATCTTTAAGCATCAAATGTTGCTAATGAAAGAGTTATACTTCCTACCTCTACTATGACCACTTCTAGCTCACTAACAATTACATCCTTACCTAACCATACTCACTAGCTTCCCAGTAAACTTAATTCTCACAATTATTTGTTGTGGCAAGCATAATTCCTTCTGTTAGACCCCAAATTTTTAATGAAAATTAGAAATATTAAAATAAAATGAAATGAGTATTTTTGTATATGAATTATGTTATAGATGAATTTGGGCTTTAAGAAAATCAATGAGAAAAAGAATCGATTCGTTTTGATGGCTTTGACATTCGAGTCGATTTGTTTGGGTTATGAAAGTTTAAGTGAATGAGTTGATTGAATTG
>JANZLX010000006.1:2863784-2875926 GCA_025531955.1 Erythroxylum orinocense
CGATTTCTGTCATTTGATTAAATCTAGTCGTTTTAATTCATACCTTGCATTTTTCATATTTCCTTGATTTGCTTACTATATTTTATTTTATTTTCAAATCGATCAATTCTTGATTTTTTGAGTAATTTTCCATCGTTTAATTTAATTGTCTTACATGTTGAAATTTCCTTGGGTATGATATTCGGTTCTTACCATTTTATATTACTTGTCGACAGGGTGCACTTGCCTCTAATTGGTCTAGATATAATTTAATTTATATTGTTTTGTTTAGACATCAACAAGCATCCACGGTCACCAAATAAATAGCGTACTTGTAGCCATTTTATATGAATTACAAATACTTATTATATACAAACCAATTTTTGTGTTATCAATTAAGATTATTTTTACTTTATACCAACAATCAACTTTTCGTTTTAACAAATTAAATGTTGAAAAAAATCAAAATATTATCAACAGATAATTCATAAATGTTTAAATTATGCATCAACCATAACATCATCAAATAAAATTTAATGCAAGGAAATTTTAAAAAAAGTTTTTAGTAACTTTATCGACAAAAAAACAAAGTTCGTCAGTAAAATCTATTCGATTTACCGATTGATAATTAATGACCGTCAGTAATGACAACATTAACTTACTGACGAAATTAGACGAACATATCTTATTAGTAGGTAACTTTACCGACCAAAGAAAGCATAGAATAACCGTCAATATATTTACCAACGATTACATAAAATTTTCATCGGTAAATTTATGACGGACATCCTGTGATTTATCGCAAATTATTACTTACGGTTGTTTCTCTGTCGATAAATTTCATCGCTAACTTAGCTTTCCAACGGATTGTGTAGATGTTCCGTCGGTAATTTCCGTCGCTAAGCTTCATTTTTCTTGTAATGTCTTCTATCTTCTTTGTTCTTTTATTATATAATTTGAATCCTTTACTAGCGATACTGTAGCCCAAAAAATAGCTTTGTCTGATCTCGCATTGAACTTTTCAAGGTTGTCTTTTCCATTATTTAGAATGAAACATTTGCAGCCAAATGCTCAAAAGTAAGTAACATTTGGTTTTCTTCCTTTCCATAGCTCATAGGGGTCTTGTTCAGAATAGATCTTATGGGACACCTATTGAGTATTTAACAAGCGGTTGACACGGCTTCTGCCTAGTAACCATAAGGTAGGCCACTTTCGCATAGCATTGTTTTGACCATATCTACGTGAGTCATGTTCTTTCTCTCAACAACTCCAATTTGCTTAGGAGTCCTTGGGTCTGAGAAGTTGTGAGTTATACCATTTTTATTGCAAAAGTCTTCAAATTTTCTGTTATCAAATTCTCCTCTATGATCACTTTGAGCCAATGTAATGTCGTACCCTTTTTCAATCTAAACTTTCATGCAAAACTTCTCAAAGACTTCAAAAGTATCATCTTTCTTTGACAGAAAATAAACCCATATAAATCCTGAAAAATCACCTACTATAACACAATTGTAGTGTTTGCCACCAAAACTTTGAGTCCTTATAGGACCAAATAAATCCTTGTGCATGAGTTTAAGTGGCTGGTTTGTAGTCACAATATTTTTAGGACAGAAGCTACTTCTGATTTGTTTTCCTTTTAAACAAACTTCACAAACTTGATTTCTCTCAAAATTCAATTTCGGCTGTCCTCTTACTAACACATTTTTGGACAATTTTAATAAAATCTTCACGCTAACATGGCCAAATCTTCTGTGCCAGATAAGTGAATCCTTTTCTATTGAGACAAAACATTTGTCACTTCGAGAAGATATATCTTCCAATTAAGCATAGTATATCCTTTGATTTTTAAGACTAACGAATACAATATTATTATTAAGATTGTCAATTATTTCATAATGTGATGCATAGAAAGTAACTTTGTAACCTTTATCACATAATTAACATATGCTAAGCAAGTTATGTTTCAATCCATCAATAAAAAGAACATTATCAATAGAAGCAGAGTTAGAATCACCGATTTTACTAATTCCAGTGACCTTTGCCTTATTTTTATCGGCAAATTCAATATTACCTCTGTTTTTCGTTTCAATATAGTTTAAATGTGATGTTTCACCTGTCATATATCTCGAAAAGCCGCTATCAACTATCCATTGATTTTCCTTTGTCTCCGTTTTGAACCATAACTCATCATCTCCTTATTCGGCCATAAAGTAAATGTTGTTGACTTCCTCAATATCTTCTTCATCAAAGTTATCAAAATCCTCATCTGACCAAGCTAGAGTCATAGCATGCTTTTTAGGTTTTCTATTTTCTTTCTTGTCCCTTTGAAGAAGAAGACATTATGATCTTATGTGTTTAGGCTTTTTGCAGTAATAGCATATGATTTGATTACTTTGTGTATTGCTATTGGCGCTACTGCCTTTTGATAGAAATCTATTGTTTCCAGTTTTCTTATTTCCTTCTCTTTTCTTCATGAGCTTCTTTTGGTAAAAGCAGACATATATTCTGACCATGAAGTTGAATTCGTGATCTCCATCTATTTGCAACTCAGTATCACTTTCATAATCATTTGATGGATTTGATTCATCAACTGCTTTTAGTGTCATTCCTCTTTTGTATAAGGATCCTTCATCTCACCTAAGCTTGACTTTATGAATCATTAAGTTTCTTCTTAACCAGTTAAGTGAGATTGTATGAGATCTTTTAAGGTTTCTAAAGCTGTCCCTTTAAGTCTCCATTCCTTTGGTAATGATCTTAGAATTTTTGTTATCAGCTCGTCATTTGGATATATCTTGCCCAAGTTTTTCAAGGCAATGATGACATTGTTGAAACTTCCAAAGAATTCGTCAGTTGTTTCTCCCTGTTTCATCCAATTAGTTTTGTATTGATGCACTAAAAGACTTATTCTATGTTTCTTTACCTTATTCGTTCCTTCAAAAGTAAGTTGAAGCTTGTCCCATATTTCTTTTGTTGTAGAATAGTAGGATATCTTTTCATACTCTTTTGCAGATAGTGCACATATCAAATGGTGTAACTCCATCTTTGATAGCTTGCTAGATTTCGTTATCCAGCAATTAAAGATATTCTCTCTCTCAAGTAGTTGTTTATATTGAAGTAAGGAAGCTTTAAGACGAATTGTCCTTCAAGACTTCTTAAATTGTTTGCCATGATTTATCACGTGCTGTAAAACACAATAAATGTGAAACCTCTCTCTGATAGCAAATGATAAAGCAAGCACACGCATAAGGGGAGTGAATTGTGTGTGACTTTTAAAAAAAATTTAAATGACTTTCAATTCAAAAGGAAATGACAGGAGCCTGTCTATAATTAAAACGATAGAAGCCTGTTATGCGATAGGATCCTCTATAAACGAAAGAGCCTGTTAAAAGATAAAAGCTTGTTAAACGAAAAAAAATGATTTAAAACAGAAGGTGCCCGTTAAAACTGAAAAGAACCTCTTACAAGTTGAAAATAAAAAAATTCTGTTATAAAGTGAAGGAGCCTCTTGCTGAAATAAAAACACACACAATATAATTCGAAAATTTAAAAGTTAAGAGAAGAGAGAAAAGGGCGCAGTCAATTTATATTGATTCGGCTTACAACCTAAGTCCACGTCCAGCCCATAGCTATCCAACTTGAGTGTTTCACTATAAAAATAAAGTAGTAATTCCACGAGTTTCTTCAAGGTCACAGGTACATATTTTTCAAGGTTTACCAACCTTCCACACTCGAAATGTATAACAAGCTTTTAAAAGCTCACTTGAAGAATAAAATGTAAAATCAAAAGTAAGTTCTCAAATAATAATTTCTCCCTTGATAGAGTGATTTCACTTTCTAAGACACAATAAAAATAATATGATTCTCAAGAATATAAATGTTGCTCAAGTGTTTCAAAAGTCTATGTATGCTTGTTGCTTCACAAGTGTTGTTGCTTTTCTTTAAATAGTTAATTTCTTCAATTAGCTGTTGTTTCGTCTTAATTCTAAGTTGACTTTGAATTTTTAACATCATCTCTGCTAGAACAAAAATTTCTGGAACTGATTGTTTGAAATGGTAAGATCCTTCCGAATGTCGATAAGGAAAGTTTATTAGTATCATTATCTATACAAGAAAATAAATATAGTTTAAATTTTGAAATATTATATAATTATCATCAAAATCATTTGAGCCACCTTGAACTTCACTAGACGTCAATGAGTAACTTCCATGTGTTTCGAAAAGTAGATAATCTGACCAGTGTAATGATGTATATAATTAGTATTTGTCTTCCGCTGTGCACCCAAAAGGGTGTTAATGATGGAGCATACACAAAAGGGAAGTAATGTAGGAGTTAGGCTTGGCAGGAAAGTCAACATGTTGTTACCCTTCGTCATGGGATGAGTCTTGTAGTGTCTACGTAGAAAAAACACCAAGATAAATGTAATATAATGGCTTTATTCTTCAACAAAACAACACGAGCATTACAGTAGCTTTCCAATAGGATCAAAGACAAATTAGGTAACAGAAAAACACACGAGTATTACAGTAGCGTCCCTACAGAACCAAAGACAAATTAAGTATAGGTAATGTGCAACCTAGTCATATAGGTGATGCGTAAGCCTTGGCTCAATGAGAACTTCCAGAGGCGTTGCTTTCAGGTTAGTTAATCCAATGCTCTCTGTCATATCCACTTGTTCACCTGTTGGTGTTGCGAAATTAAAGCCTTGTAGCAACTTAGCCAATGTCAGCTGCACAACCGGAAGTGCAAACGACACTCCAGGGCACATTCTTCTACCAGTCCCAAATGGAATGTACTCAAAGTTCTGCCCACGAACATCCAAATCTCTATGAGTTGTTAGAAACCTTTCTGGTTCAAAGTTGCAAGGATTCGACCACACCCTAGGGTCGCGATGAATTTTCCAAACGTTAACAAACAGCCTGGTGCCTGCTGGAATGTGATAGTCAGCTATGGTGCAGTCTTCCATCGACTCATGGGGCACTGAGAGAGGTGCAGCAGGATACAAGCGCCATGTTTCCTTGAAGATAGCTTGAAGGTAGACCATGTTCTTTAGGTCTGCTTCTTCTACTAGTCGTTCTCTACCAACATACATATCTACTTCTTTTTGTGCCTTCTCCATGACAGATGGGCTATTCACTAGTAAAGACAGAGCCCATGTCAACGTGACGGCTGTTGTATCTGAAGCTGCTAAGATAAGACCCTGTAATTTGTATGAAGCGTTAGGAATAGGTGACGTGCATATCGAGTCAAATATATATTGTTCTTATTGTTCAAAATAAAAGGGAAATTTTGTTGCTCGGTAGTGTTGGCATTGATTATTTCCAAGAAAAATGAAAGTAATCATTCCTTTAAAATTTAATTCAACTTTATTAGATAAGACAAATATTATTTTCACAAAAAAATTGGATATAAATATATACCTGCCTTCATTGTCATGTATTATTTTACATTTGTTTTATCATATAACACAGTGTCGAAATTATTCTTGCACTTAACAGTATCTTTAATTTATAATTTTAAGACTGTGTTAGATCAAAAATGTTGTATATGAGTTAATATAATATAATTATCAAAATTTTAAATGAACTGATAATCTTTAATAGCATCTAGCTACTTTATGATGATGTAATCAATTTGTTTAATTAGCATACAATATATTTCAACACTAATAAAATGATTAATGCTAAAAAAGTTTCAATATGAGATTAGTTGATTTTCTCATAATTTTATGATAAAATTAAATTTTATATGTTGTCATTTAGATTTTCACATGTTTGAGATATTTTTACATCATGACATGTCTTGAACATGTATAAGACTTCATATTTTGTATATAGCTTTTTCACGCAATGAAAAAGTAAGGAGCACTTGCTCTTCAATTTTTAGTCTTGGTTTTACAATTGCAGCAAGTGTTAGAGAGAAAAACTGCACAAATATATTAAAAACTTCTACAAAGTATCGAACTCCTTAATATTTTAAAAGATTAATTGAAAACAAGTGTGAATGTTCTTTCTTTAAAAAAACCCTCAATACTTCTATCATTGCATTGCCAAAAAAAGTCTTAATGTTCTTTCTTTTAAAAATCATATTAGTGACATTAGATTAATCTACGCCTAATATTCATACTGTACGAATTTTATTGCTTTTTAATAATAGTTGAAAAGAAGAGGTTTTTCAGATAAAATAAAAAGAGCTTGAGAATTTTAAAAATTAGTTAGTTTTTAAAAAGTTTCGTAAATTATAGAGGAGGTTTATTTTTTAATCATATTTTCTATCCTCACCACGTAGATCTTAAACTTGATTTGTCATAATCCTATCTCTACACAAAAGTCTTGTATATATACAAAATTATAATTCATTCTTTAGGTAGAGTACGTGCTTTCACCAAAATGAAGAGAGTAATTT
The DNA here is from genome assembly GCA_025531955.1 of Erythroxylum orinocense. NCBI lineage: Eukaryota > Viridiplantae > Streptophyta > Magnoliopsida > Malpighiales > Erythroxylaceae > Erythroxylum > Erythroxylum orinocense. The sequence goes on from JANZLX010000006.1 coordinate 2,870,167, forward strand.
AACAGAAAAGAGAGAAGAGGATAGCCAAATACCAAGCAAGTTGCTTTGTTGACAGTATCAGGATCTCGTCCTGGAAACGCGTCTGCATCCTGAACAATACTGAGCATCAGGTCCATGAAGTCTCTTTCACCATCCATGGTAGCAATATTTTGCTTATGTTCTTTTAACCATTCTTTGGCGAAAATGTCAAGTTCTTTTGCAGTTCTTCTCATGTCCTTCTCATGTTCCCCAATGTCGAACCACCTCAAATACGGTACAGCATCAGACAACACGAATCTTCCTGTCATCTCGAAAAATTCCCTCAACGAATGTCTCAACATCTGATGACTACCCTGTTCTTCTTTTTCTTCTGTTGTCTCGTATCCTATGGACTTCCCAACCATAATCTTTAAAATGACGTTTATGGTTATGTCGGTAAACCACCTCTTCATCTCTACAAGAGCTTTATTAGAACCATTTCTTCTCTGTTCCCATAATTTATATAACTCCTTTATCGATGTCCTCACCTCCGATTCTCGTGTACCTTTGAACATCTCCAGCCGACGGTTGGAGAGAAGCTCGATTGTGGCTATCTTACGACTCTGACGCCAGAAAGGGCCGTATGGGCCTAACCCGAACATGGAACCACCATAGGTCAAAACCTCCAGCGCAAGAGTTTTGGGACGATTGGCAAATACTCTATCATTGGTGGTGAAACATTCCTTGACATATTCCCAGTTGCTTACTACCAAAGCTCGATGCACGCCCATCTTAATAGTGAAGATTGGTCCATATTTGTCCACCATATCTCCCAAGACTACGTGCGGTGTTTTTGGGCCTCCGACAAGATGAAGATGGCCGATTATCGGCCATGAGCCTCCAGCTTCTGGAGCTGTCCTTTTCTTGCCTGACTTCCCAATAATACTTGTTGATGTCCACGAGATGATAAGGAAAACGAAGAGACACGACAAGGTTGCAATAGCAGAATTAGTAGTAGAGAACAGAAGAGAGACATCCATAGCTGGCCGATAATTGCTATGCAGTGGTGCTAACTGCTAAGTCGTGAACCTTTTTAATAATATATATTTAGTTGATAGTATTATGAAAAAGTAGAAACAAAAAAAAAAAAGGACCAAAAACAAACACGTTGTTCATTGAATTTGAAAACAAATGGTCAAGCAATATATTGAATAAGATAACTGAGAAAGAGAAGAAAGTCGAATTGAATTCTATTACCGTGCATGAATAGAATCTCAGGCCATTGGAAGTAGACAAGCGTTTCTGTGACCATTTATACAAGGTCAACATGCAATTCCATCACATGGTACTTATAGATGAAGAACATGATCCGTCTTAGAATGCATTAAGAATTGAATTTTAGTGGAAGATTAATATACCTCTATACAGGGTCTCCAAGAGAGTCGTAAATAAACTGACTTGTCTTTTTATTCAACTGCTCAACTATGTTGGACCAATAGTGGTTGACAAATTAAATTCTACTTATGTTTTGATAATAATAAAATGTATAGAATTGGATAAGAAATTATTTCAGGTCAAGACAACATTAATCCTTGATGAGCAAGATATAAATTATTGTGAAATCCACAAGGAAATAATCTTCAATGAACAAGAAATACTCAAACTTGAAGATTATGGGAAGATTTGATTAAATATATCCGTTGGAGTCAGCACAAGTCGACTAAGAAATTAAGATTCATCAGATGCAGTGGTAAACATATTTTTCACGCATTGCAAAAGGAGGAAAGATACTCTAGGAGGGAGGTTTCTATACTAGACAATACTGTTCCAATAAACTCCAGGCGCCTTCACTCATAGCAGTTCTGTAATTTGTTTGCTCCTCAGCAGATTAAAAGGCCGATTCTTCAAGAAATAACGATCAGGGTTGTTTGAAGGGGGATAATGAGCCTGCAGGTATTTGAGAAAATCGGGGAAAATCTAGTAATCCCCCTAATGAAAGAGCTAAGTTTGGTAGAGGGGGGAAAAGGTAGGAGGTTAGGACTAGTATTTTGAAATTGAAACAAAGAGTCATGCCCCGACCAATTGTCAAACAAAAATGAGATTTTTTTCTCCATTCCCAATCATGCAGAAGACATCATACTAAACTAAGTTCTTTAAGAAAATCGGTTGGTTCAGAAAATAAGAATGAGAAGGATTCACATTAGTTTCTCAAATACACTTGCCTTTAAGGAAGTAAGAATGGAGCCATCGGATCCATACCAATTGCTTATCCTCAAGTATCCACCATAAACGCTTGAGGATAAGAGATTGGCTTGTGTGTTTTAATGGGGTAATATTTAACTCACCTTCTGCTTTTGGAATACATATGTCACCCATTTAACTTTAGCAATCCCTCTAATTTCATCAGAGTGGTTCTATAGGAAGTTTCTAAATAATCGCTCACCATTTTGATAGCATTCTTAAAAAAGAAGACACAGGAGCTCCAGTATATTGTAAGATTTTTAAGATTTGCCTAACCATCCTACTGTTTATGTATGGTCCATTACTGTTTATGTATGGTCCATTTCTGTTTATATATGGGCCATTTAATACTTTAACCTTTAACACACGCACATTTGTCACCCATATTCTCGACCTTCCTTCTCTGTGATGGGCAGAAGTATGGAAATAGCTATAAATGTTGGTTTTGGGTCCCTATCCTCACCTAACACAAGTAGTACACCGTCAATTGTGCTGTAGGGACAGGCTAGAAGATTCAAACACAGAGATAACAAGGATCATCGTCGGCAATGGCTGGAGGTATATATGGTTTCGGTTATGCTTCAGTTTGGTTTATATGCATGTATCTTTACGTAATGCTTTGTATAAGATGCATGATGTTGCTATAGTTTATATTTCATTTGGTATCAAAGACTAAGTAATGCCTCTACCTTGCTTATGAACGTTAAAGAATGCATGTCTCTATTGTACATTGTTTTGTTGAGTTTATGCCGAAAACATATTGTTGAGGTTATTGAATTTTTTTGACATATTTGTACCTTCTAGAGACGTTAGAATCGTGTTTCTGTACTTCATGGAGCACTCGACGTCATCTAGACCATGAAGGAGGACGAGGGACGATGACCGAAGGTGATGGCTTCGGACATTGCCATACATACAATGTCGCATGGGTGGCTCTCCGACGTCTCACACACGTCGTATGGTCGACATCGTCCCATTGCCGGCCTCCATACAACCTCTGGTGTCCTCTTTGAGTCTGGAACGTCAGGGCTCTGATGGGTTTCCAGTTGGGTCACACCCGATCCGAATGGAGGTTGAAGACGATGCAAATTTTTTAATAATAAAAATTATTTATTAATATTAATTTTTTTAATATTAATAATAAATTAGGTTAATCAACTCCTCACCCTTATATTGTGAGTTTTAATTATAAAAATCAATTTTGGTATTATTATTTTATGAAAAATATTAAATTTTAATTATGTATGTCTTATGTTAGAATTAAGTTTTATGACATGCATATTATAATTGTTTAATTTTGCACAAATTACATGTGATTAATTGAAAATTTTGTATATATAAATTTTGGTAATTATTATACATGCAAAATTAGATTAAATAATTTGTGCATTATTATTTGATTTATTTGCATTATGTATTAATTGATGTTAATGTAATGTGAGTGATCATATGATTTTAATTAATTGGGAGTAGCCACAACATCTCAAATTAATTATAGTTATATATTTAGTTTTAAGATCACATTAATACATTAATTATAATTAATCATATATGATATGATAAAATCTACCTACAGGAATTTTGTTATGTTTGTATGATTAGTTAGGATGAAATATCGAATTATATTTCTTAATCTACCCACGGGAATTAGGAAAAGGAACATAATTCAATAGTTCTATCATAAAGTTTCGGATGAATCTAATTGAGTAAAATTTTAGCCTACAGGCAAGTCTTATGTCACTAGATTCATCTATTAAGTGCATGATTTACATTGGTAAACCATGAATTATTATTAGTCTCGAAATATTATAACGAGCATATATTTTTATTTTTCAATTTGTAATTAGTCAAACAGTTAATATTTCTAATATTAAGTGTGATATTCTCGAATTGAGTGGTGACAACTATAAGAAGTGGAAGGAGAGAATTCTACTTCATTTGGGTTGGATGGATATAGACTAGGCTATTAGGAAGAGCGAATCACCAAGTATGACTGAGGCTAGCACTCCAGAAGTTGTTGCTCCTTATGAAAAGTGGAAGAGATCTAATTGTCTCTCTGTGATGTTCATAAAGACCCAGATATCTGCTGACATTCGTAGTTCTGTCAAATAGCATAGTAATGTGAGAGATTTTTTGAGAGCCATTGCTGAGCAATTCACTACATCTGATAAGACCTTTGCCAGTACTTTGATTATGCAGTTGTCATCCTTGAGGCTTACTGAGATAAAGGGCATACGTGATCATATCATGTGTATAAGGGATATAGCGACTCAGTTGAAAGCGTTAGAGGTTACTATATTGGAATCTTTCCTGGTGCATTACAATCTGTGCACTCTGCCTCAACAATACGGTCATTTCAAGATCTCTTATACTACACATAAGGACAAGTGGTGGATCAATGAGCTGTTAACCATGTGTTTGTGTGTAAAAAGAGGGGAGGTTGTTGATGGAAGAGGGCGAAAAGGTCAATTTGACCGTTTCAGGAACGAAGAGTCAAGAGGATGCCAAAAATAAGGGAAAAGGAAAAGTTGCTCCTCAATCTAATATAAAGACGCCGTTAAAGTGTTTCTTCTGCAAGAAGAGAGGACACGCGAAGAAAGACTACGCTAAATTTAAGGACTAACTCGAGAAGAAAGGTAATCAAATTTTATTTGTTTGTTATAGACTAATATGGTTAATGTTAATCATAACACATGGTGGATTGATTCTAGTTCTACAATTCATGTTTCAAATACTTCGCAAGGTATGTAAAACCTAAGGAAGCTGATGAGAAGTGAACAATTCATCTATTCAGAAAGTAAGATGAGTTACATGTGGAAGTCATTGGTACTTGTAGTTTTGTTTTGAGCAGTGGCTTTATTTTGTGCTTGGAAAAGATTTTTTATGTTCCAAATTTCTCTAGAAATTTAATTTATGTATCCAGACTTATACCTTTCGATTTTTCCTTTAACTTTTCAGATTCTGGTTTCAATTTATATAATAAATCTAAAGTTATTGGTTATAGTACATTATTTGATGGTCTTTATTTCATTCAGTTACAAAATGATGATGCATATAATTCGATGTATGTTACTGCTGAATTGAAACGATGTGTTGTAAATGAAGAATCTTTTATGTTGTGGCACCATAGATTAGGACATATCTCTATTGAGAGGATTAAGAGATTAGTAAATGAAGAGGTACTTAGTACTTTAGACTTTGCTGACTTTGAGACTTAAGCGGATTGCATTAAGGGTAAGCAAACTAATAAGTCTAAAAGGAGTGCCAAGAGGAGTACAAACTTGCTAGAAATCATACATACAAATATTTGTTGTTCAGATATGGACGTAAGTAGTCCGAAATACTTTATCACCTTTATAGATGATTATTCGCAATATATGTGGTTCAGCCTGATTCTGACTGAACGGAACATTACCGTTTGGATTCATGGTTGGCTGCTTTCCTTGAGACGAGATATCTGCAAAACAAAGAAGGCACGTTGGGATTGTGTCCCGATTAGCCCCTCCGACGCTCAAGTTAGGTTTTTGGTGAAGGTGAGGCTGCTGAATACAGAGAAAACTA
>JANZLX010000006.1:2937309-2949659 GCA_025531955.1 Erythroxylum orinocense
CCGGACGGGAGGTCCGATGATTTTGTGTGATGTGATTTGGTATATAGAAGTGTGTTTTTGATTTGCAGATTTTTGGGTTATTAAGAATACAGCCGTTATGCTGCCCGATTTTCGATAAAATCGGTTATGGCAAAGAATAGAATAATAAGAGTTTGTCTTTAATTGACCGGTTATGAGATGCGATAGAATTCGAAGAAACAAGTGTTGATTGAGAATGATTTTCCGTTTGGGAAATTAAGTGCTTTATATAAGATTGAATGAGGATAAAATTTCCGAATAAGGAAATTTATGGCTTTGATTGAATAAGAAAGAAGGAAAAAAAAATTATACCGGTTTTCGGGTTTGGATTAGTCTAGGGTTTCCAGTGCGACAGTTTTCTTGTTCGCTTCGGATGTCGGATCCGTTTGTTTTGCACTTCGCTTTTGTTTCCATTTGCCTTTCATTTGCTTGCGAGTTCGTTTTCTACCTCCGTTTTTGATTGCATCCGTTCTTTCGCTACCGTTCTTTATGCTTCCGCTTTTTGTTTCCGAAATTGATCGATTATTCGATTCGTTTTGCTTTGTCATTCCGTTTGTTTTCGCTTTTGATCGCTTTTGATTCCGTTGTTTTTGGATGGGATCCAGTTCCGAGATCGGGTCCCAACAATTATCAATCACCCAATCTTGATTATACTGACACATTTAGTCCAGTTGTCAAACTAACCATCATTTGCCTTATTCTCACACTTGCCTTAGCTAAAAACTGGTTTATTCATTAGCTTGATGTTAATTATGCTTTTCTTCATGGAATCTTACAAGAACTTGATTTTATGCAATCATCCTTATTATGTGTTTCATCTACACAAAGCTCTTTACTGGCTTAAGCAAACTCCTAGAGCTTGGTTTCACTAGTTAAGATATAAACTTGCTAGCCTTGGGTTTATTTCTTCAACAGTTGATACCTCTCTCTTTATTCACTTCACATTAATTCAAACCACTTTTCTCCGTGTTTATATCGATGATATCTTAGTGACTGGTTCTTTATAATAATTCATTCAAACCATCATTGACGTTCTTCATTCTACTTTCACCATAAAAGATCTAGGTCCTCTTCACTACTTTTTGGGCATCGAAACCACTTTTACACTTACTGGCATTCTTCTCACAGAATCTAAATACACTTGTAACCTCCTTCATCGTACAAACATTGACTCTTTCAAACTTTGCTCCACACTCATTTCCCCCTCTTAATCATTTTTTAATAATCATGACCTTCTCTTTCTAATCTTACTGAATACCGTATTATGGTTAGAGCTCTTTAATACCTTTGTCTAACTAAACTAGATATCCTATTTGTTTTTAACAAAGTTTCATAATTCTTACATTGTCCCACTTATATTCACTAGATAACAGTTAAGTGTATTCTTCGGTATTTTCACTAGACCTCATCCTGTGGTTTACATTTAATTAAACCTTTTACCTTCACCGTCATTGCTTACTCTCATGTTAATTGGCTTGGGTGTCCTGATGATAGACAATTTACATCTAGTTATTGCATTTTCTTTGGCTTCTCTTTAATTTATTAGAGATCTAAGAAACAACCTATTGTGGGCAGATCTAGTAATGAAACATAATATAGAAGCATTGCTATAGTTGTCATTGAACTATGATGGCTAAATTCTCTACTTATTGAACTTGGATTCTCTGACATTAAACCAATTTTGTACTATGACAACAATGGCACTACCTTTCTCGTTGCAAATCTTGTCTCTTATGCTTGTACCAAACATATTAAAATTGATATACTGTTTGTTTATGATTTGATTGCAAAGAAATCTCTATTCATACATCATATATCAGCTTCTCAACAATTTGCTAATGTTCTTACTAAACCATTGGGTTTTACTCCCATTTTACTATTACGACACAAACTTAATGTTCTTTCAAACATTACCTTGTATAAGGCTAATAATAAATCCTTTTCCTAATCTTTTTTGTTCTAAAATTTTCATCGTCTTTCATTTGGCGTCAAATTTTTCCATACTTAGATTTGACTTTTAGCTATAAATTTTTTTTCATAGAGAATAGTTTTGGTTTATGATTTTTGAAAACATTGCATACAGTTTTCAGTTATGGGGAATTGACAACACTTTGTGCGAAAAAATAAGGACATCATAAATTACTATAGGCGATGTTTTTTAGACAATTAGCTAAGTTTTTTTTAGCTAAAAGTCTACTTTATTATAGTGCATATCTTTGATACTTTATAGGTGGATAAATGGATGAGTTAATTACTCGATATTATACGCATAAGAGAAAGAAAAATCTCAACTAAATGTCTTCAGTGTGTAATATGCTTTAACTCCTCAAATTCAAAATTTGACTGAACAAACTCCTTAATTTATATTATTTAAGCACCTTAAACTCTATTATCAAGCTGCATCTCACATACAACTTGAATAATATAAAAATATAGTCTAATATATTAATAATGGGTTACAAGATCAAAATAACTCCTTTCATTAAACACCAACTGTATAACAAATGAAGGGTCTTCTTATATACCAATAACCTCCAACTTTTATTATAATCCAATTTAATCACCTAAATTTTCCATAATATATTTCCTTTTAATCCAAATCTTCAAATTTTTCCTTTTTGTGATTTTTAATATGGGCCTTGGCATTAATGGTGAGGTTAGCCTAATTATAGTGGTGGTGAGGTGAGAAAGTTCAAAGTTGGTGTTGAGCCACGATAGTAGGTGTCATATCCAAATGAAAAAGAACTTAAATTTTATAACCCCAAAATTGTATTACATAAACTGAAAAATGGTATCCAATCAAATGAGATACAATCATAAGTGCTTTCCTAACAAATGATTTAAAAATGTTCATTTAACGAAGTTCTTATTTGTTTTCAACTTGAAATCTAAAGTACAAGGTTGGATTTTATTCCTCTCCAACTCTTTTTCTATAAGCTATAATTTTAGTAGAAAAAATTGTTTTCGTCTTCTTTTTGTATAAACTTTATTATAATAGTAACATATTTTTAACTTTGAGATAGATAACACAAATTTATCGAACCATATAAATTTGTGTATTTTTTGGTTCTTTATTTTTTATATTACTTCTGTTAGTACAATAATTAGTATAAAAAATTGGTATAATAAAAGAAGTATTGCTTCACTCAAAAATTTAATCTTGTATTAGAAACTCTTGATAATAAGATTTAAGTGTTGGTTTATACCCTACAGCCATTCATTTTGGTTGTATCTTAGTTATAATTACTTAAAGACATTCTTTATCATGTACATATTTATATATATATATATATATATATATATGATAAAGTTCATGTGATCATTATACAATGCAAATGAAATTATATTGAGATTATAATTATGAGATTCATATTGCATTTATGTATTATCCTTAAATTGTTCCTAGTCACTGTTTTGTTAAGGCTGGACATTAATATAATGTAAAAAGATTAGCGCATGTTTTGTTTTTCCTTATAAAAGAACGAGTCGATCTCATAGGCTAAAGTATGGAGATACTTAAACAAATTTAGGGTAGTTTGTTAGAGAACAAGTTCACTGAACACACCCGATATGAGAAATCAATTTGGAACATTACTTGTATATCTATGAAATTCTCATTGTGATGATTGTATAAGTGATCCTTTGATTTGAGATCACCAAAGTTATCTCGTATAGAGATTGCTATGTTTTGATATTACTTATGACCTATTTAATCATATGTCAGTTAATCAATAGTCACTGGATGTAGCATGAACTATACGAAAATAGTTTTATAATCAAGATAAGATTCATCACATTAAATTAATTAGGGAGAATTTTCCTTTGTTCTCGATTAGTATTGATTCGGAAAATCCTTGGTAAATAGTTTACAAATGACATTAATTGAATAAATAGTTAATGACAGAGAACTAATATGATTGGACTCAACATAAAGTAAACATTAATTTCATGCCTTATGTCTAATTAGAGTATTGTATAATGAAAGAATTGAATTATATGAAAAAAAATCACACATAGAAAGATTAGTTAAAATATTTTGACATTCTTAAATACTTCGGTGGTCATGATGCATTACTAGGCGTCAATCTTGATCAATGATTATAAACTATTTAATTAGAGAATTAAAGATAAATTAAAAGGAGTTTTAATTTATCTAATTATAATTATGAATTAGAATTAGAATTTATAATTATTGTCAACATATTTGGGAACTTAATGGGTTTCACATATAGAATGAGTTGGAAAGAACAAAGATATTTTAATCAAGTTAGACTTGTAAATTTTGAGAAACTTTATAATTAAATATGAGGTATTTAATAAATAAGGATCAATATGGGATATTTGATCCTATTTGGGCATAATTGATATTTAATAAAAATTATTTATAATTCTAATTTAATTTTAATTGAAATTATAATTAATTTTAATTAAATTACTAAAATGTCTAAAACTTATTATAAAGAGACTTAAATTCTATGAGCTAGCACTTCTTACTTAACTCTTTCTGTAAGAATTACAGAGTTCTCTTCACCTATTCTATGAATACCATTAGAAGCCGAACACTTATGCCACTATGATGGTGGAGATGGATCGATTTTGGAAATAGTTTGAGGGATACGATAAGAAAAGAATTGAGCTTCAGAATAAGGTACGAATTAAGATTTTATTTTTATAGAATTAAATAGATCTTAGTTTTCGGGACATCAAAAGTTACGAAAAAGTTTTATAATTATTCCGCTATAGTCGAGATTAGATCTCAACCCAATTTTTCAGCATTGAGTTCCTTAAATATTATAAAAAGGGTCAAATTTTAAATTTAAGAGATTGTAATACTCTTTTGTTATTCAAACTATCAAATTCTCATTAGTAATTTAATTTTATTATATTGTGTCCAAAATTTTCAATATTTTACACGTTTATGTGGCTGAAACGTGTTGATATAATTTCATTATTAAATTCATTACGGTGAGTAAATCTAATTACTAAGTAATTATTAATTTATGCCGTAATTAATTACTGAAAAATTCAAAAGAAAAAATTACTTGCTTCTTTGTATGTCTTCATCATAATTTATTTATTTAAATTGAGTACAACAAAAGATAAATGTGCTGTTTGGGGAACTAATTACCAATTAGAGGATAATATGAATAAAACAGAAACAAATAAAGTATGAACTAGGAGTCAAGTTAGGCGAATCTTTAGGGTTAGGAAAAGTAAAGTACATGCCTTAACTACAGAGCTTGCGACCATTTGTTGAGTTTTACGAGGAAAACATGTGCTGAAAGAAATAATGAAAAGGATAGAACTTGGAGCCACTCGATGGGAAATCTCGAATTTTACGAGTAAACATGTGCTGCGAAATAAATGGAATTATGCCAATTTCAAGCAATTCATCAACTCGTCTTTAACTAAAAAGTCCACTCTCTCTATGTCTCCACTTGTCTTCAATTATGATGCTTCCCGCTCCTATACCAGCGGGACATAATTTTTCCTATGCATCTATATATACCACGTTGAGTTAAAAACAATATATTGAAGTACAATGTTAGTTGATAATTGGAGCGTTAGAGTGTTAAAGCATTGAAGAGTAGTTTTGAGACTGTCTTAACTCTTACCCTATTTAAAGACCAAAATGACATGGTTTTAGGAATTGGAGAAACGGATATGGTAAAGTTCGACGGAAAATTTGAACTCGATTTTTTGTTCTACACTCAACTTTGACTGCGAGCTTATTTTTGCACTCTTATAATGGCAAATCGCTGTTCATATTATAATTAAAAAAAACCATAAATAAGTATTAGAAAGTTGTGATAGAATTCGATCCCAATGCAGTAGAATAGGGACAAATTTTTTTTGTATTTGATTTCCCACAAATTAAATCACTTAAATTATATAATATGATTAACACATAATATACAATAAAATATAAATCATAATTTGCATCTTATTGCAAAGCTTGATTTTTTTAACATTTCCTTTTAGTTGTTTATAAAATTGACCCATCTCAACCACTATAACTGCATACATATCCAACCTTTACCAATATCCATAGAAAGTATTGAGAGAACTCTATATCTATTATAGAAAGGATTAGGTAATAAGTGTTAACTCCTTTAAAGTATAAGCTTATTTATAATAAGTGTTTAGACTATTTAGTAATTAAATTGCAATAAAGTTCTAATTTCAATTAAATTTTAATTGTAATAAATACCAATTGGGTCTAAATAAGATCCAATATCTTAAATTGGTCTCTTGTTATTAAATATCTCATATTTAATCCTAAAGTTTTTTAAACTTAACAATCAAGTCGAACTTAATTAAATAATTTTTTCTCTCTTTAACTCATTTTTTGTGAGTAACCCATCAGGTGCTTAGATATGTTGAAAATAGATATAAATTATAACCTAAATCATATTCAAGATTTGATAAATTAAACTCTTTTAATTTATCTTTAATTCTTTGATTAAACAATTCGTTTCCCTAAATTAATATTAACGTCCTGCAATGTATCATGATCACCCAAATATTTAGGAATGTTTAATTAGTTTTGACTAATATTTTCATGTGTGATTTTTAAATATAATTTAATCATTTGATCATATATTGTTCTAATACATTTGACAATGATTCTTAAAATATCATTCCACCTTGATCAAGAATTTATTTAATTCATACTATTCAAGAAAATTTGAACATTCTTCTTAAATTACTTTAGGGAAATAAATTTTATATGGATCACTTAAGTATCTCTATATAGTTTAATATATCTACTGATTATTAATTGAGTTACCCTTGACTATAAGAGGATATAATTAAAAGATCGAACCGGTTCAGTCTTTTCAGTCGTGAAAACCTTGAGCCGGTCAAATTTTTGGTTCAGTTTTCAACTTTTTGATTTGATTTACTTTGATAACTCTTGCTGTTAAAAATCGATTAGTTTATTAACTAATCAGTTGGTTTTTGTAAACTAATTGATTTTTATAAACCAAAATAAACTAATTAATTTTCATTTAATGGTTTGCCATTACGATTAAACTTTAAATTAAGGAGAGCTCCCTTCAATTATATTTTAAAATTTTCAATTTTATTCAATCTTTAACCAGTTGTAAAAAAGTCTAATACTCGTTGAGCCTTTTAAACCTTAAACCTCTTTTCTCACCCATTCAACTTTGAATCCAATTTTTAAAATATTGATAATAGATTCTAAGTAGTACAAAATATAAAAATCCTTATACGAGATACTTTAGAGATTTCAAGTAAAGGGATCATTTATACAATCATCATAATAAGAATTTACATGGATATATAAGTACTATTTCAAATGGAATTCTCATACAAGGATAGTTTAGTGAACTTGTTTTCTAGTAAACAATCATATGCTTATTTAAGTATCTCCATATTTTTGTTTATAAGATTGATTTCTTCCTTAAAAAGGAAGAAAAATAACATGTGCTATTATTTTTATACTCTATTAATGTCTAATCTCAATAGAACAATGATTAAGAATAATTAAAGGATAATACATAAATGCCATGTGAATCTCATAATTATGATCTCATTATAATTTCATTTGTAATAAATATTTACCATATGGGCGTTGTCATATAAATTTGAATATGTATAAGGTAAATAATATCTTTACATAATTATGTTACTAAACTTCAACCAATTGAATGACGATAGGATCTCTCAGTTGCACTAAGTCAATCGTTTAAATATTATGCAAAATTTCCTAAATACATACTTATATTTTTTATTAGATCTTAGTTCCTTTTTTTATACCCAATGGCTCTCATGTTCTACAATATATGACTTTCTTGTATTATGCAAGGAATTATACCAAATTCATAAAATAGCTCCTTAATTTAAATAATCATTTACATTAAATGAAATATGCATTTTATTTTATTATCAATTAATTATATATTGAAATATTTTCATTCCTAAAATGATAAAATATTTCTTAACTAAGATTTGCTTCTAAATTTAATGTCCTTATAACCTTTAACTCAAAAATCATCTAATATATATAATAATAGATATTTTCAATACTTTATACTCAAACAATAAACACATTTAGTACATTATCTATGTACTTAAACTATAATAGGTAAATAACTTTCATGTATATATCTATAGATCTAATACCCAAAATTTAAAATTTACCTTTTCTTATCTAATAAGAGTTGTTCTTGGACAATTATATCTTGAACAATTGAAAACATAAATTTTATTCGCTATTAGTAATATGTCTCTATTTACTCCCAATGAAGAGTGTAACTATACTTCTACTAACCATCTTGTAGACATAATAATTTATAGTCTTCTCTAAAATAAACTTTTTGAATTCCTTATAAAAGTGAATCTTTCAACTTCACATAGTCTTTCATCTTTACATCAAATGTATCAATAAATGCACTAGTTCCGTTTAGATTTATTTTCATGAGATTCTTACTCCCACTACTTATCGTAAAAACCATTCTCCTATAAGTGTTCACTGAAACAAACATTTTTTCTCAATATGTCTCTAAGATTATATCCAAAATTTTAAATATCTTATAACCTTTTATTATTCTACATAGTTCTAAACTTATTGGACAACATATGCTTTAAATAAGCATCATCTAGAATCATTTACTTGGACTCTTTCAAAATCTTAATATTTCATATATGAAACAATACTAATTGATTTAATTGGAACTTTCAAAGGCAAGTAGTTGTACTAGGCTTAGCTATAGAAGAAATAAATATTAAAATATACAATAACTCATATTATATTTTTCCCTTTACATAAATATATACCATTATAGAATTTAGTTATAGAGGTATTCACTAGAGAATCTAATTTCCTATAGATAACCAAAAAAATTTTAAATCTATTGATATTAATCTTATCGATATGGTTCAACATTCTCATTGTAAAATTTTACTTAGACTTAAATAATTTAAAATTTTCAAAATTTAAATCAATCTTTTGCTTAATACATTTGATTATATCACATAAAGTCATTGGTAAATCTAATGAAATATAAGTATTATCCTTTTATGAATTGTTATTACATCCAATACATAATATGTATAAAATTAAGCAATTTAATACCATCATCATCCTTTCACTAAAGTTTGATTTAGTTATTCTTCAACCTAAAAATTCTCACAAGTTTCATATAATTCATAATCAAAAGGATACTTGTACCCTAGTATGTACATTTATAATTCTCATTATTTTGATGTAAACAATATGAAATAAAAGGATAGTCTTTGTTATCTAACTTTATATTTTTACCACTCAAGTATAAGTCTCCCTTGATCTAACACATACAAATTATTTGTATACAATTGAATCAAATGCTTTTACTCAACAATATATTTCTTATCATGCCTTGAATATTGTAATAATGTGAATCCAAATTTAGTATTAAATACTCAATAACATAAATTATTAACATATATGATCTCCATCATATCACATATTGAAAAGAAAATTCATATAATTAAATTTTCTTAATGACAACTATTAACATAATATAGAAAATGCCTTTAATTGTAGTCCATTTTATGCTTTTTATAAGGCTAAATTGAGTGAAACAATTTTAAGATTTGTATTTTGTTATTAACTCTACTCTTTGCAACTCTTTGTATTTTGTTATCACGGTATTAACATCCATCTTATATGTTGGCATTAAAGTTTATGTGACATTGTTAACTCAAAATATTGGTACATTTTGTCATTTATATGATATTAAAATATCTCTAAAAAATTTTCACCAAATCCTAGAATGGGATTAACAAAAAATTTGCATAATAGGCATATAACGTTTCTATCTGATTTTGAGAACTCTTCTCAAACTTAACATATGTACACAAATTTTAGTTCACTAACACTTAGTATGAACTATACTAAAAAGTAATTTCCATTTAGAGAAAAATATAAATTTAAGAAAAGCAGGTAATTGTTTGTATATTGTGACAATCAGAAAAGATTAGGACTTCATTCATTTGGCTACTTCTATTATTTGATTCAAAATAATATCTCTCACTACTATTCAAAAAGATTACTCAAATCTATGTATTAAGCTAGGATCCTATTGAAATTTAATTGATCTTAAGTTTGCGTAACAAACTAATTAAAATTAAATAAGGTAGATAACAACTTTATCAAGCACATTTCATATAACTCATATATCAATTATGTGACAACTTTTACCAAAACATTTCTTGTATGATATTCCTAACCCTACCTTTAAATTCCTGAGATCATAAGTTTACTCATCAAATTCACACAAATTTAGTTAAGGAGGATCCATTATTTTAAGGCTAAACATAAGCGATATTGAATTTGCTTAATAAGCTTAACGATAAAGAAAACTTTGGTCGATTCTTATAAAAGTGGAAGGGCAACAATCATGTTTTAAACATATACTTTATGTTTTAACAACTAATTTAATTTCAATTGGCAAACACAGAATTGCATGTAAAATGTCATACATATAAACATGAAATTTAATATCCTCATATAATATATCAAACATATAAAATTAAATCATGCAATTTACGTAAACATAATCAATTTATATGTGTAAAACATCGATCCTCATTTGATTTATTGATCTTCATAATCAAAAATAATATTTCTAACTCTTTAGATAATTAAATTAGAATAAAATATTGATTCCTAAATGAATTATAATTAGATTAAAAATAAATTTCAAATTCAAATTGGAAACATTTTCTAATTATCTTGACTCCTTTAATAAAATTTAACTAAAAATAATTTTCAATAAATTATACTTCTTACTTATTATAATTTAGAAAAACTCTTTTAAAAAGATTTTATAAGTAAGATATTCTAATCTTTACAAAACCAATTTTTGAAAGCCAAGATCATTTAAATTATATAACATAATTAACACATAAAACATAATAAAGCATGAACTACAATTCGTAACTTGTTATGAAGCTTGACCTTTTTCTTGACATTTCTCTTAAACCATTTCTAAAATGGTTTCATCTCAACCACCGTAGTCGCATACATATATAACCTTTAATAATATTCATATAATATGTTAAGAGAACTCTATATCTATTATAGAGATGGCTAGACAAGAAATGATAGCTCTTTTAAAGATTAAGCCAATTTATTATAGGTTTTAGATCTTTTAGCAATTTCATTGAAATAAAATTATAATTTTAATTAAAATTTAATTAGAATTACAGTTAATTCCAATTAAAAACCTATTGGGCCTAAATAAGATTCCATATATTTTATTGATCCTTATTTGTTAAATATATCATATTTAATTAATTTTTTTTCAAAATTTACAATTAATCTAACTTGATTAAATACATTTTCTCACTTTGACCCATTCATTGTGTGTGACCTATTAGGCTCCTAATTATGTTGTTCATGGATATAGATTATAATGTTAAGTCATATTCAAAATTAGATCAAATAAGAATAAAGTAAGAATATTGATTTTAAATTAAAGGGTAAAACTCACATTTATCATAATGTAAGTAAAATCATGCTCTAATATGTTTGATTTTAAATGTAGATAATAAGATAGGATCGATACTTACATCACTAATAATTAAAGAAAATCACTTACTTATTATATTTGCTTATCCATTGTTAAAGAACTTATTTTAAAAAAATTCAGACACTGTTTCACACTTTTATTTGTTGTTATTTTGTTTTTGAAAACAACAAGTATTTAAATATAACATATGAACATCTTTAACCATCTTAGAAAAATGTCTTAATAATGATGATTATGTAATGTTTTTATAGTCACATTAAAGATATTAGACAAGGACCATCAAAGAGTAGTTTATCTTTTATTAAATTCTCCACTTTTTTTTTCTGTTCTATACTTTCACTATATCCCCTTTTTTCTATTTGTTCTCTCTTTAGCTTCTACTCCATTTCCAATTGTTTTCCCTAGTTTTTTTCCTTCTATTACTGACACGACCCGCCTTTTTGGGCCGTGTTGGCACTAGGGAATGGGTAGGCTTAACGCTACCAAAACCCGTAGTAAGCCTAACTTTTCTATGTTTTACTAAAAATTCGGCATGAACTATTTGTTTATCTAATAATTCCTTATACCTGGTTAATAGGTTGTAAGAAGTAAGGATCCCAAACCACAATTTTCACATACATCATCTACATATAAGCAGCTAATCTATGACCATCTCAAATCATCAACCGACATCATTCTCAACAACATAATATATCCATACATGTTTTATGTACAAATGATTATGACAAACCCATGGAGCAACTATGAGCATCTGCAACTAACATCATGCCAAAACATTACTTGTCTGCTTAT
>JANZLX010000006.1:2956395-2966975 GCA_025531955.1 Erythroxylum orinocense
AAAATTAACTAATTTGAGGCTTCATTCCATTGGATTGTTCTCATTGGGTACAGTTTTATAGATACGAATTTCCAATTCCGATTAGTGGTACCAAATTTACGTTGGTTATTTATCTCCAAAACCTATTAAGGATTGGACTCCTCTTATAAATAGGGAGACGATCTGTGAGGTCCTGAAATCAATTTCCGTCATGATCTTTACCATATTTTGAAAATTGATACTTTTCTTGTTGTTTTCTTCAAACCATTGCTCAAATTCATTTCAACTATTTTAACAGTAAAAGTGTTTGGACTTTAATATAATCCATAAAATATGTTAAAAGAACTCTACAATTATTGTAGATAGGGTTAAGAAATAAGTGTTAGCTCATTTAAAGCCTAAGATTATTTATAATTAGTTTTGGAAATGTTAATAATTTAATTAAAATAAAATTTTAACTTCAATTAAACTTAATTATAATTGCATTTAATTTAATTTAATGCAGTTATGCCCAAACAAAATCTAATATCTCATATTGATCTTTTCTTATTAAATATCTCTTACTTAAATTATAAAATTTTTCAAACTTTATAATCAAGTCCAACTTGATTAAAACTCATTCTCTCTTTAACTCATTCATTGTGTGTGTGACTCATTAAGTACCTAAATATGTTAACAATAGATATAAATTATAACCTTAAATCATATTCAGGATTAGTTAAATTAAACTCCTTTAATTTATTTTTAATTATGTGATTAAATAATTTATATCTATAAATTAAATTTTGCATTAGCAATGTATCATGACCACTATAATATCTAGAAATGTTAAAGTAGTTTTGACTAACCTTCTATACAAAATTTTTTCATATAATTCGATAATTTCATATAGAATTTTTTTATTAGATGTAGAGTTTAGAATTAATGTCTACTCTATTTGAGCCCAATTATGTTAATTCTCTACCATTAGTAATTGATTCAATTAATAAATTTGAAAATTATTTTTAGAGTATCATTTCAACTTGACTGGGAATTTTTCAAATCAATACTAATTAAGAATAATAGAGCATTATTCCTAATCACTTTAGAGTAATAAACCTTATATTGATCATTCAACTATCTTCATATAATTTATGTTATATTCAATGACTACCGAATGAATTACCTTTAGTCGGAATATGTCATAAGTAATATCAAAATATAATAATCCCTATACGAGATACTTTGGAGGTTGAAAGTCAAAAGATAACTTATACAATCATTACAATGAGAATTTCTATAGATATATATGTAATATTCCAAACAGAATTCTTCTATAGGGTTAGTTTAGTGAACTTGTTCTCCAACAAGTACCTATATGTTTGTTTGAGTATCTTCATACTTTAGTTTATGATATTGACTACCTTCTTTATAAGGAGAAAAGTATAACGTACATTGGACTTTTTATATTTCATTAATATTCAATCTTCATAGAACAATGACCACAAATAATTTAGGGATAATAAATAATGTAATATGAATCTCATAATTATGATCTCATCATAATTTCATTTATAATTTGTACTTATCCTATGGACTTTATTATACACATATAAATATGTATAAAATAAAGAATACCTTTGAATAATTATTTCACTAAACTACTATTAACTTATCGGTTGTAAGACATAAACCAAAAATCTCCTATTTGCAGCAAGCTAATTGTTTATCTTATATAATATATTTATATGACAATTATGCTACTAATAGAATAGTGGTTTAGTGAGAGAATCTTACAAAATTCTCTATAATTAGCACTTGCTTAAATTTTATAACTTCCTTATCAATTATCATTATAATTAAGAAAAATTGTCTAAACACATATACTTAGATATATGGTAAGACTTTAGCTCCTTTTACATGCCCAATGAATCTAATGTTTTATAATACATTACTATCTGAATAATATAAGTAGCTATATCAAGTTTATTAAAGAACTTATTAATATCATTTCCACTAAATGAAAATGCATTATATCTTATTTAGCAATTAATGTTATATTTGAACCTTTCTAATCTCAAAATTATTGTTCTAAGTAAAATATATCCTAAATAAGATTTACTTCTAAAGTTAATATTCATATCACCTTGAACTCAAATATCAAATTATACATATAATAACGGATATCTTTAATATTTCACAAGTATTAGGTATCTCAAATACTAAACAATTTTAATAAATTATTTTGTATTAGACTAGACTAGGTAAACAATTTTTGTATATATCTTTATAGGTTTAATTCTCACAATTAAGTTATTTCCTTTTTATATCTAGTAAGATTTATTTTTAGACTATCATGTGCTTAACAATTGAAAATATAAATTTTGTTCTTTATTAGCAATATGCCTCTAAATATTCCCATTGAAGAAGACAACAAGATCTCACTAACCTTCTTTTAAACATGATAAATTTAAAATTATTTCTAAAACAAACACTTTGAATTTATTATGAAAGTGAATCTTTCAATATCTCTAAGCCTTTAAATTATATATCAAATGTATCAACAAAGGCACTAGTTCCAATTAGATGTATTATCATGAGATTTGAATATTTCAAATGTTATTTTACTCTCACAACTTATCTTGAGAACCATTCTCCTATAAGTATACATTGAAATAAACATTTTGTTCAATGATGTCTATATCATTATAATAAACCTTTTAGATATCTCATAACCTTTTATTATCTAATTTCGTTATAAATTTATTGGATAATATATGTTTCAACTAAGCATCACATCCTAACATCATTAATTTTGACTCTAAAATCTTAATATTTCATATCTAATATGAAATCTTATTAATTTGAACATTCAGAGTTAAGTTTTAGTACTAGGAAAAAGTATAAAAGAAATAAATATTACATCATACAATATTTTAGACTATATATTCGTTCTTATATAAGTCCATACTATTATATATTTTAGTTGTAAAAGTATTTGCTATCAAATTTAAATATTTTAAACTTTTCAAAAGTTTTAAATTAGTATTGTATCTAAAATAAATGACTATATCACATAAAGTAATTAGTAATATAGTGAAATACAAGTACCGTCCTTTTATGAATTGTTGTTATGTCCAACACATCGCATATATAGAATTTAACCATTTAATGCTATCTCATTCTTTCAACCCAACAAGTTTCATACAATTGATATCTTTTTTATTATGAATCGTATGAAACTTTTGAAACTTGTTGGGTTGAAAGAATGATGATGGTATTGAATGGTTAAATTTTGTACATGTGATGCACACACACACTTGTATGTAACTTTATGATTCTCATTATATTGATTTAACCCAACATAACATGAAAGGATAATCTTGGTTATCTACCTTTATATTCTTTCCATTTATGTTAGGTATAATAGTCTTCTTTAATCTGACACATACAAATTATGTATATAAAATCAACTATTTTTATTCAACAATATATTTTTATCATGCCTTGAACATTATAATAATGTTGTTTCTAAATCTATTATCAAATATAATCATAAACTAGAAATACATACGATCTTTATTAAATCATATATAGATAAGGAAAGTCATGTAGTCATATTTCTTTTAATAACAACTATTATCATATCCAAGACAATGCCCTTAATTGTAATCTATGTTTATGCTTTTAGCAGGCTAAATTGAGTGAAACAAATCCATTAAGGAACTATACCTTCCATCTCTTCCCGATGCTACCTTTTGCATCTTGTTATCATGATGTTTGTCATTCATCTTATTTGATGTCATTAAAGTTTATGAGATATTAGAAAACTTAAAATATCATTATATTTGGTCATCTATACGATATTGTCATATCTTTAAAATTTGTCACTAAATCCTCAACATGGATTAGTAGAAAAATTGTAAAATTACATAGCCTTAACGATGGCTAAACAATAATAACAATAACAACAATCGAGTCAAAATTTCATTAAGATTCAAGGTTTAGGGAGGTCTAGTAGTATATAACATCACCTCTAATTAATAGAGAGGTTGTTTCCAATTGACCTATAGAATTTCTTTTGAATTTTTTTAAAAATACTAGCCAAATACACAAATAAATAACTGTATAAATAAAAATAAATAAAGTAAAAGTAAAAAAAGATAAAAATAAAAATTAAAATAAAGATAAAAGTAACTAAATAACTAAACATTACAAGAAATATATAAAATACAGACAGAAAAATAACGACGGAAATGAGAAGGTCGCGAATTACTGACGGAAATGGTTCTTACGTTGGTGAAGTAGTCTGGAAAATGGAAATGGCGGGAAAAATAAAGGAAAATGTACCAATGAAATATTTCGTCGATATACTAGTCGGCAATTGTGCGTCGTCAAAGGAGAACTTTATATGTAAACGGCATCGATTTAAAATGTAACCAAACAATGTTGTTTTAGTTAATAAGTTACAGCTTCCAAACGAAACGACGTCGTTTTATATTGGTTAAAGCACCCGAGAGTGTCCCCTCACCACCACCCGCGCGCGCCCCTGCTTCCTCTTCCTCCTCTAGATCTGCTCCATCCACCGTTGGCTGCGTCTCTGGCGATGATCCTCGTCTTCTCCGGTGCTCTCCGGTGGTTAACGCCCAGGTATTTACCTCTTCTCTCTCTCTATCTTCAATGACGACGGGACCTTCATTTAGTGTAAAATTTTTTTTAATTATCTTCTTTATCAATCAATTGTGTTGTGTTGAGATTTTGTTCCCATACTTTCATGTTACCAAAAAAAAAAGATTGCTTAGATTCAAGAATGAGGTTGTTGATGAGCTTACTGGATCCACCAATGTAAGATATCCAAATATATATAATGGAAGGAAATAAATTGGATAATTTGTTATATTTACTTATGAACTTTTATATCATTTCTCTCTTTGTCACAACCCGTATTATTCCTGTTGTAAGATCTAAACAAGGATGTAAGATTTTTAAACCATATTTCTTTACCAAGTTTATATATCTAAATCAAAGAAGTATTTAATTTCTTTGTTCTTCCTAAAATGAACCTTAGCTTATCATTCCATATATTCATGGAACTTTTAAAGCAACCGTTTCATCACAAAATTGATATCTTATGTTCAAAAGTTTAAAAAAATCTTGTTGGATATACCTTTAACCTAACTCTTTGGAAATGATGAGCATTGATATATCCTATAGTAGGTTTTATTATTATATAGTTGTCGAGTGTCTCCTTTTTAAGTGTTACCTTATGCTAACTATATTTCCCCCTTATTACTAGTATTGAAGAATTGTGGCAATTGATGCATAGACAACCAAGAACCTTAACATAATCCTTTTGTTGGTTTAGCATATTATTTAAAAAGTACATATATTTGTACAATATTTAGGCTTATGTTGTAAGTTGAAAATGTTATAGTTAGATTATGTCTCTTCATCTAGAAACAAATTCACATTAAATATACAAAGTGTCATATGTCATTATAGGTTAAATGCTCAACGGAGGACCTCATAAATTGATTATAAGGCAATAGATTATTAGGTTGCCCAAATTATCTAGTTAAGTAATTATTCATTGATTAAAATTTTACATATAAACTGAACTTGTTTATATCATTAACTGATATGGATTCATTTTGTTGTAGGTTAGTAAATGTAATTTATTTGTATGGTATGATTAAAAGTTTTCTTAAAAGATTATTGAATTAAATTAATAAATTAACAAAAGAGATGGATGTGTTAAAAAAAAGATGGTGAAATAAAGACAA
Organism: Erythroxylum orinocense; assembly: GCA_025531955.1. NCBI lineage: Eukaryota > Viridiplantae > Streptophyta > Magnoliopsida > Malpighiales > Erythroxylaceae > Erythroxylum > Erythroxylum orinocense. Next base: position 2,962,137 of record JANZLX010000006.1, read on the forward strand.
GTAAAATATCAAGTGGAGCAGGATATAGTCTATATGCTATCATTTAAAAAAAATTTGATATTAAAGAGAAAGTAAAGAACATGAAGATTGACATTAATTTTGTTATTGAAAAAGACTAAAGAATTAAATATTAAGGACCAAATTTTAGTAAATATTATTATAGGAGTTGTCGTACTTGTAAACCATATTGTTGAAAATGATTATAGATTTTCAAAAATCTTAGTTTTATAATGTTATATGAAACATTACTAAATATATTTAATTTATTTTTCCCTTTCCAATTATATTATTATTACGTATATATCCCATTAACAAAACATAAAATATCAGTGAATGTATTCATAGGGTATTCATTTACACTGCTAGCATCATAGTGTATTCATTTACACTAATAGCATGGCATCACTATACATTATACTATATTCATTTACACTAAAAAAAACAAAAAACATAGTCGAACCTATAGAGATGATACTCATCATTTATTTAATTACAACCTAATGTCCAAAAGAAAAGGTACAAATCATATGTTCGAAACATAGTGTATGATAATCGTAGATTACTTGATTATTGCATACTTAATTGAGAAAGTTATTCTTAAAATGATTGAATAACCCCCTTATAGGTTGCCCTTGGTCACTCGAGATTGCAATTGTCTAGATGCTATGTTTGGAGTCCTTTTGAAAGCCTCATGACCTAATGGATTTGGTTTCTTATTGATCATAAAATCAAGTTAGTATAGTAATCATTTAATTATATTATGCATCTAATAACAAATAACAAAAATTGCACAATCAAACCACTAGATCTTTGTTATGATCACATCATTAATTCTTGATACGTTACATGTCAAGGTGGACTGAATTGAGAATAGACATAGTATGTAAACCCAATATGAGTTGTGATTACTAGTTGATATTGAAGTGTATTGCTTGTTACAGGATTAACCCTTCTTCCAAAAGGGGGATGCCCAATTTATAGGAGAATCTCTGCCGAAATTTAAATAGGGTCGGCATAAAATGTGTCATCACCGTTTTTAAATTAGAACCAGGGCTCCTTAGTATTAAATGATGATTGAATTAATACAATACAGTTAATGACCTTGATTGATTATAATATTTCATGGCAAATTATTTGTTATATTTCCTGCTTGCTAACCTATCAACGAATTTGTTATTGGTTGTAGGAGCTTGCACACATTCCAGTATATTCATTTGGCGGGAGATTAAAGAGAAGCTTTATCATGTATTAAATTGACATTCATTTTGATTATGGTTTAACAATGTGAATAATGCATTTTCACATATTTTGATGACATTTGTTGCAGTTTCTATATTTTCCATTGTTGCTCCGTCATTATCATCCTGTTCATGTACTTTCGACAGATCTGTCTGCATTTCGGTTGAGGATAGTGAATTAGTGTTAGTGATAATTTCTGTTGAACTACATTAAATTTGGGAATGTGTTTGTCGAATGAACTTCGAGTTACCATTGTGGTCATATAGGATGAGTGTGTCTTATTTGTGTGAATTTCCAATGACCTTAAATTGTCAATATGTTATTGCATTGATTCTTAATATGTCATTATTAGCTTCTCTTTACTTCTCATTTGCAAATTTAAACACGCATTAATTTGAAAAGTAGCTATATATGTCAACAATGAAATACAATATGTATATATGCATATATTGATGAATACTTATTATATTTTGCAGTATTAAATAGTTAATATATGACGTTTAATTATTGAAAATATCTGCTTATTTATATGTTTGACTATAAACATATATATGAGATTTTTAGTATAGGTTCATTATTTAGATGTGAACCCATAAACTGTAACCTAAAATCCATTAAGTTTGGTCCCGTTAGTCTTATCAGTGGAAAATACGATGAGCTTAGGAGTCACAATCAAAACTTGGTATGCCGACTCAGAAGTCTTATTATAGATGTCTAGTACTGTTTGTAGGACTTGAATGATACTAACACATGATTCACTGTAGAAAATTAACAGTTTTGCAGATATGAGTAATGTTGATAGATCTTGGATGTATAGATGATTAACCTATGATGGTTACATTAATCTTGAATTTGTTGCAGATATGAGTTATGTTGATAGATCTTGGATGTATAGATGATTAACTTATGATGGTTACATTAATCTTGAATTTGTTGTCGGAGTTGAAGCTTTCATTGCTTATGCATAAAACTTGTCTGAGATCCCGCAAGTACGGGTCACGCAAGTAAATAGGGAAGTAAGAGTATCGATCCACATGGAGTTACTGAACAATTACTAAGCTAAAATCACTCAATTATTTGGGCTGATCACTTAAATGTTGATTATTGAGAAATTAATTAATTAACGAATTGCTAAAACTAATCCTAAAATAAACAGAATAACCACGCAATTAATGATTGTAAGGAATAAATCAAATATGTGAAAGACAGGTTTCAAATTTGGTTTCATAATCGACTTCTAATAATTCACTTCTGGTTTATTCAATAAACTTGATCCCTAGACTTTGAAGGAAACTATATCTAAATTATCTATGATTCTCTATCAAGATGTCAAAGAAGTATCGTAGTTAAAATCAATCCCGACTATCGTGGCTTATGCAATTAACTAAAACCCATTAAGATTTTTATCTAGTTGGTAATTCCTCTCGCAGATTTTTGCCTATGTCTAGGTCCAAACCTACAAGTTCTTAATTTTGGTATTCCACTACCGATTTTCACATTTCGATTCTTTAACCGATAATTTCGACCCAAACTGTGTGAGGCCTAACACATAACAAGCACAATAATTCGCAAAACAAGAATCAATAGCCAAGAATCAATTTTATTGAATAAAATTCATAATCAAATCATATAGAAAATTGAAAACTACTACCCATCTTTAAAACCTAACAAGAAATCTACTCAATCATATTCATATTCATCAAAATAAAAATTAAATTAAGAAAAATAAACATTAAAAAGTAAATAATGAAGAACACGGGAGAGTGGTGCGTCAAAGTCTTGGAGTGCGTCAACGTCTCCCACTCAGTTGTGGCGTGTGATGTGTGTTCCCTGCAGGTCCAGCGTCTCCCCTTTTGCGTCTAGCCTATTGCGTGAGATCCTCAGTTGCGGCTCTTCTCCTGCGTCTAAATCCTCCAGCGTGAGACCTTCACTGTCGTGCGTTCTCTACTGGTTGCCGCTACTCATAATTTTGCTCCCTCTATTCTGCCACTCTCGTCAACTAATAATAAAGCCTCCAATATATTAAACCTATCTCCCTCCAATATATTGTGCGTTACTTTTCAATTAAAGACCTTTCCTTTATTGAAAACTTCCCTCGTCGCTAGTCTTCAAATTGCCCTAAAATGTTTTCACGTTTTCTACTCGAAAACATCACCTATTCCTCCTCTGCCACTGCCGTTTTGAACCTCCCATCTGCTGCGTTTTATTCTCTCATGTGCTGCTGTTTTCGCTATTGTGGAGTTCTTGTGCTGTCTTTTTTTCTTTCATTCAGTGGCCACATCTTTGGTTTAATTTGAAACCAACTTTATACTTTCTACCAAAAAAAAATCAGAAAATAAAGTAAATAACAAACTCAATGAAAATAAATAAATTAACCTAAAAATGCTACTAAAATGAATGAATGAATATGTAAAATGAATGTAAATATGACCTAAATACCTATATGAATTGAACTAAACACTTATGCATGTTCTCAACCTACATATATGGATGGGCTGAAGATCAGATGTCCATATAGAAAGTGCAAACATAAATGTTTCCTTTCGAGTGATGAAGTTAATGGGCATCTACTGAGAAAGGGGTTTGTCCCTAATTATTTTGAGTGGACACAACATAGGGAACCCAACATTTGTAGCACCTCAAGGGGTAATCAAACAGAATCGTCTGTCAACTTCAATGAGTTTGAAGGGGGACTAGGAATCTGAATAAATTATTTGGATGAGACTGAAAATCCGTACATGCAAATGGTATATGATGCAAGTCGTAATACCTTTGAGCACAATATGGAAAATATTGAAGAAGATCCTAACCCACAGGTAAAACAGATTTTTGACTTACTTCAATCAGCAGACCAAGAGTTATGGCCAAATTGTGAGACAATGTCCCAATTGTCTTTAATTTCGCGAATATTGAACATCAAGTTTGAAGGACATATATCGGACCGAAGTTTTGATAAAATTCTTCAGTGGTATAATGAATCATTGCCTCCCGATCATACAATAATTGATAGTTTTTATGACATGAAAAAATTTATTCGTGGTCTTGGTTTGCCTGTGAAGAAGATTGATTGCCTCAAATTGGGTTACATGTTGTATTGGGGAGATCATGTCGAATTAGAAGATTGCAAATTTTGTGGTCAACCAAGGTTCAAACCTGGAAAGCATTTAGTGAAGCGGATGTACTATTTCTCGCTAACTCCGAAACTTCAAAGACTCTATGCTTCTGATGTAACTGCATTGCACATGAGATGACATCATGAACACGAACAGGAAGATGGAATAATGGGTCATCCTTCAGATGCACTAGCATGGAAACATTTCAATGACACCCATCTTGACTTCGAAATGTAAGGTTAAGGTTATCGACGAATGATTTCCATCCTTTTGGTCAATCTGGTTAGCAACATTGATCTTGGCTAATCATAATAACTTCGTATAATTTGCCTCCATGGATGTGTATGAAGGACGCATATATGTTCTTGACAGTGATTGTGCCAGGGCCTTCAAATTCGAAGCATAAAATCGATGTTTACTTACAACCATTGATATCAGAATTGCAGCATCTTTGGGCATATGGTGTTCATACATATGATGTGTCTAA
>JANZLX010000006.1:3123049-3133763 GCA_025531955.1 Erythroxylum orinocense
AAGTATCTATGTGGATTTATAAGATACAATATTAAATCCAATTACAATCAAGGAAGACTGATAAGATGGCAGATGGAATTATTACAATTCTCTTTTGAAATACAATATATCAATTCTTCTAACAATTTTCTTGCAGATATATTAACCCGAGAATGGAAGCAATAGTCAAACAGTTAAAGGACAGCTTAGCTATCAAGCAAGCAGAATTAGTCGAATTACAGCAAAAGACTGGTATAGTCACCAAAGAAATAAATAGAATTATCTCAACCCTCGCTCATTTAGAAGAACAGGAAGTAATCACAACCACCAACCTTCAACCAACTACCTCAGAAACCACTCCTACCACAAATCCATTACCATCTACTTCTACCACCATTTTACCTACTACCGTTAGAGCCATACCTAAACACCATGACAAAGACTCAAAATATTATGTTATCTACAATGGACCCATGGCAGGTATCTATGACGAATGGCATCAGGCCGCTGTACACATCACTGGTAAAAAAGGAATCATTCACAAAAGTTTCACTACTAGAGATGAAGCAGAAAAAGCATTATCTGATCATCAAAATCCACCTCTAAGACCACAATACAAATCCGTCTTGACAACACCCGCACCAGCAAGTACCTCAACCAATATGCAAACATTGGGCCGGATCCCAAGTCCAAGCCCTACTCTGAACTCTATTGACTTAGAAAGAATCAATTCTCTACCTATGAAGGACACCGTCAAAGAAGGAGCCAAATTACTCACTTCAGCAGCATTTGTAGACTGTTTCCAAGCACTTAATGAATGGACCGATGAGATGAGACAATTTCAATATTATCCACAAAACCGAGGAAGATTTGGACCAAAAGCAATTGTTCTACCAGGCGCAGACCCATTAGCAACATATCTACTCTTCTAGAGTGGATTAATTGACACAATATCTGAAACCTTTCAAGAAAGAGTAGACCAACATTCTATAGCCAATAACTTAGGAGGAGCAATATATATATCGGCCGGTCTAGTTCGGGCTTAAAAACAGAGTATAAATATATACCGTGTAAATTATTGACTGTTGCTTTGTGGAGAAGGGTTAAGGTGTGAATGATTCGTGTTAAGACTTACTTTTTGTGGGACAAATGTTATTATCATTAACTGAACAGTTTGAAAGAGTGGAAAGGTGACATGACAGGATGCTTATACATAGATAGCGGTCGATAAAGAAAGACTATATTCCCTCTACTTGAAAAAGAAAACAGACGGAAACAAGAAGACCCACACCCTACCCTACACGCATAATCCGAGATATGGATGACTTGACTTCCTGTAATCGATTAAGTTCAAGCACGATTCGAGAAAAGCGACAATCTGACAATGATATTAACCACTTTCAACGATATACCTTACCTATATGTATGAACACAGCATGGGTTCTTATGAATAAAGGTATGGCTCATTCCGTACTGTTATAAAACTAAGTCAGTGAATATTTAACGAGGAGATCTTATTTATTTACGATTCGCCTGTTCTAACTATGTTACATACTATTTTATTCACATATTTATATATTTATATAAGATTTTAAAAAAATATGTAAATGAGATGATATAAATAAGAGTTGGAACAAGTTAATCAGAACAAAATATCTATCAAAATATTTCCTCATCTGACAATTATCATCTAACCCTCTCATCAAGCAAAATACAACTTCTAAAGAGGGAGCTCATCCTGTGTTCCTAATTATCCAGCCCCTCTATACCCCTTGCATCCAAGTCATTCATCGTCAAACAACGAAACAATGAATGGTTTCTTGAATGCTGGTTTGTTGCTTTAGATTTGGATTCATAGGTTGGCTAGCACTTGAGTTGGGTAGGCTCTTGGTCTGTGGAAGGGTCTTGCTGATTTTGTTTTGGTTGTTCTAACTTCTAACTTGAGTTTGTAGATTGTACAAGCTCTAGCTGTACATATTTTTCTCTTTATTTATATATTCCTTTTGATTTAACCAAAAAAAGAAACAATGAATGACTTGAATGTAAAAGGTACAAAGGGCTCTGAGTAATTAGGGACAGAAGATCTCAAGAGTTTTAAAGGGCTGAAAGCCTTAGACTTTGGAGTGTTTGACAAAGAGTTGATAAGCTATTTTTTAGTTTATTGACTAAAAAATAACTTTTTGACAATCTTAAAAAGTTATTAATGAGTTTAGTGAATGACTTATTAGTTAGCTTATTTAATTTTAATAAGCTGAATTCTAAAAATTCTATAAGAGGAGCTTTTTTGATGGTCAATAAAAAATTAATAGGTAAAAAATCTATTATACCCTCTTTTCATAATTTTTGAATTATGTTATATATCATATCTGTGTTATACTATAATTATAGATATTTTTAATTTATTAAATAATAAAATTCATACATATTATATGAAAAATACTAATATGATATAACTCGTTACATCTTTCGTATTAATAGAGAATTTAACGTTGAATTATTATTATTATTATATTTTTATTAAAATTATAAACTTAATTTTTGTAAAATTAAATATTTAAATCTAAATTTTTATAAAAATATTTAATGAAATACTAATAAATATAATATTTATATCTTTATATTTTTTTGAAACTAATTTAAAAATTAGATCCCTTTAAGTCATTTTATACATTAACAATTATTACTAAACAATTAACTTATTCACTTAATTAAATATTTTTAATAAATAATTGATGCTATTTGTCCTTCAAATCATCTAATATAAATGAAGTTTAAACTTTTAGGCAAAAACGTCGTAACTTGAACCATTTGTGTTGGAAATTGGGAATAAAGTCATGACCGCGGTAACTATACATCTCTTTCCGCTTTAAAATACCTTTACAAAACTTACCATAAAAAAATTCAATTCAACTTTAATCTAATGTAAAAAATTTTAAAAATTTTAATTTTTTGGGATAATTTTTAATTTTATTTTAATAATTTTATTATTAACAATTCATAACTTTTTAATTACTGAGTTAATTTTATAAATTAATAAGTTATTATAAATTAAAATAAATTATTTAATTTTATTTAACAATTTTTTAATTAAATTTTAAATTATTTAAAATAACTAAGAAAAATTTCTTGGAGATTGAATCTTTTGATTTTAAATCTCTTATTTTATAAGTTATTCAATTTTTAAAATATTGTATAAAACTGTTGTTTGTGATATTTATTTTCCAAAGTTAAAGCGAAACAGTTAAAATCTTTTCCATATAGTAATACGGTTGTCGTTAGACACGGTTAGGATCATAATTGCCCCCGAGTCTCAAGTTAAATCCAACACGACCCGCCTTGTTAGGAGTGTTAGAACTCACAAAAGTGTGTTTTAGAGGGCACAGACGTAAAATGGAGAGGAGAAAAAGAAAATGGCTTCGACACTCTTTTACTGTAACCTCTTCCTGGGAACACGTCAACCTTAACTTACGCAATCTTACGATAACTGAACACTGTTTTTCTCTCATTGCTTAATCTTAATCTTGTACTGTACTGTGTCTCAAATCTCACACTCGCTTGCATGTTCTCTCCTCATTCCTTCTATCGTATATATCTAATAAAAACTATAAAAGACTTGTCCTTTACTCTGCGTGAGTGCGTGTTACCATCCTGAGCTGTTTATTTTATTTGGGTTCTTCTCTTTTTGGGTTATTTTTGATCCTGCTCCGTCGCCCGAGTGAAGGCAGTTCTGATTAATTAATTTATTTCTGCTTTTTCGAGGAACTCCCTTGTGCCGCCCTCTAGTTCTGTCGGTGATTTAAAGCGGTAGTTTAATATATCTAAGAGTAGTGAAGAGGTTTGAGTTTGTACATCGTATCCGTAGTTACTCTTCCAGTTAGCTTAAGTCGTGACTTAGTGAGGTAAGACTAAGCGAGGAAACAACATGGGGGAAACGGCACCACCGCCAGTACAGCCAGCTGCGGCGGCACCACCACCTCCGCCGCCTAATTTGGCCTTGTCAAAAGGGCCCATCTGGACTCCGGCCGAGCAACTTCTCCAGCTTCAGTATTGCATCCATTCTAACCCCGCTTGGCGTCAGTCTCTCTCTCCCTCTCTCTCTCTCACTTTTCATATGTTTTGTACTTACGATGATTCGGTTTCTGTAGTTAATTAGTATCTTTGTATTGGTTCTAATTTGGGTTTATTCGATTCTGCAAAAGCCTGTTAAAGTTTGAGGTTTTTGTGCTAAAGGTGGATGCTTTTAGCCTAGTATTCTAGCGGCTATGCATGAGAGGAGATATTCTACTTTATGCCTGTCTGCGTCTCTAGTGGGGCTGCTACTTGGTGGTTGATTTTGATTATTTCTCTTTTATATATATTTTGGTGTGAATTAGGTAACAAATCACCACCTGGATGCGAATCTTGGATCATAACATTCAATCGAGAAACGGATTATTATTATTATTATAATAACAACAATTTTGTTGCATATCAAATCATCTTTATGCAGTTTATAAACGTCTATAATGTAAAAAGGCTTACATTAGTGAGCTATTTGTGGGAAAAAAATGAATATTTAAAGATTTGGAAGAAAATGATAATTTGAAGATGTCGAAATCTTATGATTCCAACCTAACATATGATAAATATAATTTAATAAGTAGCTTTTATAGTTACTAGTCTAATGATAATTTCAAGTGAATAGAGTAAAAAATGTAAGAGAGTATTATTTTGCAAAACTTTCCCCATTTCGGTTTGCTCACTAATGTCTTTTAAATTGTAAGTTGGTTCAAATTTTCTTTAATTTGCGATAGTTTGTACCTGTATTTCATATATAATTATTTTCTTTTGAATTGCATGGATCAATTATGAAGTTCAAGGATTGCATATGTTATGTTATTTATTATTATTTTGGTGCATTCAGATTTATTCTCGTTATGCAACTAACTAAGAAAGCAATTCAATTTCGCAGCTGAGATGTTTCTTCTAGCTTTCCAACATTACATTGTGATGCTGGGAACCATAGTCTTGATTGCCAGTGGTCTTGTGCCTCAAATGGGAGGTGATCATGTAAGCTTTGTTCATCTTCTGACTTTCCTTGTCAACTGCAAATTATTGGTCATTGCTTATTATTTATTTGAATTGGTGTTTATTGCGGAAGGGGGACAAAGCTCGTGTTATTCAAACTCTGCTGTTTATGACGGGACTGAATACATTGCTTCAAACATTGATAGGAACAAGGCTGCCCACAGTGATGAGTGCATCAGTTGCTTTCACTCTACCTGTATTGTCGATAATCAGGGATTTGTCTGATGAGAACTTTGCTGATGATAGTGAGGTATGAAGTACTTGATATAACTGAAATTCGAACAATATTCTTGTACATGACTTATTGTGTGTTCTGCATTTTGGTAGTTTATTTTATATCCATATGCATGGTTCGTTGCATATTCTGTAAACTTCAGATTGTGAAATATGAACTTTCTTCCGACATGGTTCGAATCTTTTTACCTGCTTTAGATTCTTATTAGAATGAGTTTGGTTGCTGTAGAGATTTTCCCACACTATGAGGACTATTCAAGGATCACTTATAGTTTCGTCCTTTGTCAACATCATTCTTGGGTATGGTCAACTTTGGGATCATTTGACCAGGTATTTATTCTATTCTCTAGTCTGTATTTGTTGTGCTCATTTTGTTTAGATTTTATTGTCACTCTACTCTCTTTTGCGTAAGAATGTTACATTAGTTCCCTTTTTGTAATGCTTAAGGTTACTCCTTTCAGGTTTTTTACTCCTATTGTTGTCGTGCCAGTGGTATCTGTGGTTGGTCTTGGTCTCTTCATGAGAGGTTTTCCATTGGTAGTTATTCTTACTGAGGGCTTTAATTTAATACTTGTTGCTCTTGAAAGCTAATTAAAAGAAGTATTTTTGTTGACACTTCATAATGCAGCTTGCAAATTGTGTGGAAATTGGCCTACCTATGCTGATTCTTCTTGTCATTTGCCAGGTAATTTATCTTTTTAGGTTATGATTATTTTGGTCTCCAATACAGTAACGAGGATTTGTGTGTTTATGGCAGTACTTAAAGCATCTCCACCAAAGGGGCCGTCCAGTACTTGAAAAGTTTGGCATACTCTTGTGTATCGGGATTGTATGGGCTTTTGCTGCCATCCTCACTGCTGCTGGTGCTTATAATAGTGTTTCACCATTAACTAAACAAAGTTGCCGCACAGATCAATCGTTTCTGATATCTTCTGCTCCATGGTATTGCCAGAAGCACTAGTGTTTTCTGTTCACATGGTGTTGAGATATGCTGAAATTGTTATTTTCTCTGAAATGCTTTCTTGTTTTTCAGGGTTAGAGTTCCATACCCATTTCAGTGGGGTGCTCCCATATTTAGAGCAAGCCATGTCTTTGGAATGATGGGGGCCGCACTTGTAACATCTGCGGAGGTTCATTCTTTCTTTCAAGCTTTTGTTATATAATTTCATAAATCATTTTTAATTATATATCTGGATGTTTTTGCAAACCTGAACATACTGCTTAAGTTTTGACTGGGCATCCAGTAACTTATGATTATATTCCGTTATCATTTATTCATGGATTTAACAAACTGTTCTATTTTGTTTTCTTGACTAATTCTCAAACTTCCACTGCAGTCAACTGGAACGTTTATTGCTGCTGCTCGGCTTGCAGGTGCTACATATCCTCCATCACATGTCCTCAGCAGAAGTATAGGTCTGCAGGTCCGTTCAATGCCATATATTTCTTTATTCTATTCCAGCTTGATTCAGTTGTATGCCTGCAGTTAAACAGATGTTAGGAAGTTGTGGATGTTTTGACAACTTAGAGGTGTGACCTTTTTTTTTTGGTAATTTAGGGTATTAGCTTACTGCTTGATGGGATCTTTGGAGCCGCTGTTGGTACCACTGCATCTGTGTAAGGAAAAAAGTGCCCTGGCGAAGTCTACTTTGGGCTTAAGTTTCTTTACTTCCAACAATGCAGCAAAGCTATTCTACATCAAACATCTTTTAGCTAGAATTAGATGTCTTACAAATGTCCAAGATCTAAGTTAGCTTGTCTTGTGCATTGCTGCTACCATAGAATGGAAATACAATCATTTTATCTGTTATAGTGGTAAAAAAAGAGTAAAAAATGCAAAAGATCCACACCAGAATTGAGAAGTCATTTTGTTGACTAACATGAATGATATTGCAGTGAAAACGTGGGTCTTCTTGGATTAACACACATAGGCAGCCGAAGAGTGGTGCAGATATCAACTGGCTTCATGATCTTCTTCTCTATATTTGGTTTGTATTTGTATCAGTTATTAATTGTTCAATATAATCAGCAGGAGTGCATATTTTTGAGTTGATTATGCTGTGTCTTGCATATTCTCAGGAAAGTTTGGGGCCTTCTTTGCATCTATTCCTCTTCCAATATTTGCTGCCATATACTGCGTTTCATTTGGCATTGTGGGTGAGTGATTCTATTTTTATCAGAGACATTATTCTACAAGAATGATATACATAATCCAAGACCTTGGTTCTGTTTTCCTGTTGGGCAGCTGCTATCGGTATTTCGTTTATACAGTTTGCAAACAACAACTCCTTGAGAAATCACTATGTTCTGGGCCTGTCTTTGTTCCTTGCAATATCGATCCCTCAATATTTTGTCAGCAACACCACCCGTGATGGACATGGACCTGTGGGAACTGGCGGTGGATGGGTAAGTTGCATATAAACATCATGCTTTGATTGCCCATTTTTCCTTTTCTACGTCTACCATGCATTTAACACTGAATGCTTCAATCAACCGTTAAGATTCTTGGTTTTAGTTGATCTAATAAAACATGGTTCTAAACAATCAATTTGCAACTATCAACTTTAAAATTGTACGTTTCGACTGGCTTTTCCGTCGTTCTCACATGTGGTGTATGCATTGTGACCTGCAGTTCAATGACATATTGAACACAATTTTCTCATCACCTCCGAGCGTGGCAATCATCGTCGCAACAGTTCTTGACAATACAATCGATGCAAGGCGCACTGTAAACGACAGAGGAGTTCCATGGTTGAAATCTTTCCAGAGGAGGAAGGGAGATGTTAGAAACGACGAGTTTTATAGCCTTCCACTGAGGGCAAACGAGTGGGTGCCCAGCAGATTCCTGTGACCACACATTCACATGTGTGTCTGTATATTTAACAATACAGCGAGCAGACATTTTATGTTAATACGCGAGACGATGTCTGATTGATTCAAGTTAGTTTGTGAAAAACAGAACCGTAACAGCATAACCATGTAGTAGTTTTTTTTTTCTCTCTTCTTCTGGTAAGCTATCTCCACGTCTCATTGTGTGTCTCGTATGGTAGTGGTACCACAGATATCATTATGGTAGTGGCAAGTCCATCTCTAACCATTCAAATTTTACAGCAAATTTAGCATAAAAGTAAGAAAATATTTAAAGAAAATTTGGTGTTACTTATCTACTACACACCAAATTTGGTGATCAATTATTTTCAAAGAATATTTCACAATAATTTAGTTATCAACTAAATTAATCTATATTTATACAATAATTTTAATTTATTTATTTATAAAAATTAAAATAAAGTTTATCATTCTTAATTAATTAATATATACTTTATGTTAGTCTGGTTATTATTTAACATATATAATTAATATTATTGTAACAACAAATTAATAACATACACAACTATAATATTTTTATTGCATATTTAACCTATAATCTTTTGAATTATCATATCGTTCTTACAAATGTTTAATCAGTACATTATGAAAGTTATAATGAGCTTCTTTATCTTTAATTTGCTTACGTCTAGTAAGGAATTCTTAAAAAATAATTGTATCGTCTCTATTTAATATTAATTTTAGGGGTTACCGTGCTTCAATCTTGTATGCCGCTTAAGTATCACGTTCATCCTCAATAATCATATTGTGCATTATAATAAATGTTGACATAATATTATGTAATATGGATTTTTTTTTCCAAAAACGTGCCGGTTCTTTGATAATTGCAAATTGTGAATGGAAAACTCCAAATGCATGCCCGACATCTTTCTTACATGCTTCTTGTATCTTTGCAAATAACTTCTTTTTTGGGCCTCGGGGATCATGAATGGTTTGTACCAAGGTAGATTATTTTGGATAAATATTATCAGCTAAATAATATCTAGTGTCGTACACTTTTCCTCGAATAACATAATGAGCAGAAGGTGCTATACCTTTGGCAAGGTTTACGAACAAGTGAGATGCCTCCAACACATTGATGTCATATTTGAACTTGGCAAACCAAAATGTGCATGTCATATCTACAAATCATAATCAGCTACAATCTCAAGAATAATAGTTGGGAATCCACTACGTCCATTATATTGTCCTTGCCCAAGCCGTTGGATAATTTTGCCATGTCCATTGCATGCAATTTAAGCTCCATAGCATCCCTAGAAAACCACGTTTTTCATTAATTTTAAATAGTCTTGCAACATCATTAGCATCCGATGCTCTTAGATAATATTGTCTAAAGACCTCCACAATGGCTCAACAAAAACTTTTTGTACTTTCAATTACAATTGATTCTCCATTTTTAATGTATTCATCAATTGAATCAGCTGATACACCATACGTCAACATTTGAAATGCTGATGTTAGTTTTTGTAAACTAGACATTCCTACTTTAACACATCCATCTCTCAGTTGCATAAAGTAGTCGTCATGACCTTCAATAGCACCAACAAGTCGTAAGAATAAATTCCGACTCATTCGAAATCACCTACGAAATGGCAAATAATCATCTCATAGTCTTTGATCTACTGCAGCATGGTCACAATAAATTACTCTATGACCAAGGATTGAGCCTTTGTGCTTGGCTGGTTCACTATATTTTTCATATAATAATCCATTGCAAGGTTGTTATTGGTATAAGCAGTAGTAATGCTTTGTTTTGTGCTAATATTGCAGAAGTGAGATCCAATTCATCATCCGATGAGGATGATATATGAGAAGTGCTAGCATTAGTACTCATAGTGGTGAAGGGTTCAAAGAAGAATCTGTTAGTGATTCATTCCCTTGTATAGTAAATAGTCCAAGACAAGATAAAGAATATCAATAAAAAAATCTAACTCTATCTCTTCCCAACCGTTGGATTAGATTGCATTCATCTCAACCGTTCATTAGTATTCTTATCCTATCCACACAATATCCAAGACAAGATGAGGAATCTCTGCAAAAATTTTAACTCTATCTTTTCCTAGCCGTTGTATTAGATTGCATTCATCTTAACCGTTCATTGGTATTCTTATCTTTTCCACACAATGTCCAAGACAAGATAAGGAATCTTTGTAAAAAAATCTAACTCTCTTTTCCCAATCTTTAGATTAGATTGCATTCATCTCAACCGTTCATTGGTATTCATAATACAAGATAACGAATCTCTGCAAAAAATCTAACTCTGTCTCTTCGCAACCGTTGGATTAGATTACAGTCATCTCAATCGTTCATTTATATTCTTATCTTTTCCACACAATATCTAAGACAAGATAAAGAATCTCTGCAAAAAATCTAACTCTATTTCTTCCTAACCATTGGATTAGATTGCATTCATCTCAACTGCTCATTAGTATTCTTATCCTTTCCACAGGATATCAAGATAAGATAAGGAATCTTTGTAAAAAAACGTAACTCTATCTCTTCCCAACCGTTAATTAGACTGCATTCATCTCAATCGTTCATTGGT
>JANZLX010000006.1:3133863-3151491 GCA_025531955.1 Erythroxylum orinocense
CCCGAAAAATATCATGACTGCATGCCAATTTCGTAATTTGTACTCATGTCTTCTAACCCCTAATTTGGGGCGTTACAGTTATCTTCCACAACAAATGTCAATCTAAAACATCATACATCTTAACCCACTATGACATTAATTCCATACCCAAACATGTTTGAAATAGATGGAAAGAAAGAAGGATTTGTTATTTCACAGATGTAAAGAATATTGAGTGCTTAAAGGATCTCCTTTTCAATAAGAAGAAGTTTGAGGAGTTATTTGTGGTTAACCTAAGTAAAGATGACTCCTATATCCTAAAAGGAGAATTAGAGAAGTAGAGTAGCCCAAATCTAACAAAATGTAAGGGAGCTAAGGAGTCTTAGATTCTGAAAAGAGTGGAAGCAAAGTTTAATTATAAATCTAGGATGAATGGTTTGGGTGAGAAGCATAACTCAAAAACTTTTAAAGAAGAGCTTATTGGGAGGCAGCACAATATTCTAATCCTAATTATATTTAGGATTACATTATTTACTTTAAGTTGATGGCCTTAGTGTATATATAATTCTATGTTGAGATTGTTTATTAAATGTTAAATTCATAATTTGATTAAGTAACTTTTATGCAAATCGTGACTTTGTGAATACTTAAAAACCAAATTTATTAAGTGAAATACTTTGATTTGACTTGTGTGACCCTACGAGAAATTAAACCTTCGTATAGAATTTTTGTTTTAAATGTAGATACCTTCTTTGATTTTGGATCTCTAAAGCTTAAATATCATCCTTTTGAGATTATATGTACGATGTGTATAAGCGTTAAAATGATAAATGCACTTAGGATTGAATTTGAGTCAAATTGTCCACCTTTTAAACATTAATCTACTAGTAAACCCCTTTGAGGTTAATTTAAAATTGTTTTTCTTTATAACCCTTTTCCAAAGGACTTTAAACTTAAAAGAAAACTAAGTAATTACTTTTAATTCATGATCAATAGAGCTTTTGCTTATAATTTAATGTAATTGTTGAATATGGTATTTAGAAAAACAAGTTTTAAAGAGATAGTGATGTTTTTGAAAAAGGTAATATAAACAAAAAATCATGCTAATTAAAAAGAAATAGAATTATTATATAAAAAAGTAATTAATTTTTAGAAAAAAGCAAAATTGTGTTGAAATTCAATTCACTTGGATTCTTGTACTTGAAAAGAATGAATAAGGAGGAGGATTTTTGCAAGATATGATAAATTGGTTAAGACTTTTATTGATAACCCCATTTGGGCCAAAGATGAAAAGGAACAATTGTGTGAAAACTTCCAGAAGTCAACTAGATTGTTTAAGAAATTCTTTAATATGAGAATTAGTTAGATAGTTTAGCATTGGAAAATCCAAACAATTGGTATATAATAAACTTGTGCTTAAAAAAGCAGTGCATGGAAGCAGTTAGTTAGGACATGGTAGTTAGAAGTTAAGAAACTATAAGAAACTACTTAAGGCTATTACAAGTAGGATAATAGTGTATGGTAACCAGAATATTGTCATAATGGAAAGTGGGTTAGAAGTTGAGCAGTTACACAAAAACTACTTTGAGTTAGTTAAAGTTGAGAGGATTGTAAATTTAAAAGTATCACAATACAAAGAACCTATACAAAGATAGGAAAAAAGGACATATAGTAAAAACAATAAAAAAAAAACCAAACTTTATCATTATCTCAAGTTCTCTTTGTATTATGCACTTGTCTTTTGCCTACATCAAATTATCTCTTTACTTCGAGTCTTATTTCAACACTCCTTAGCTTTTTAGCAACCAAAAATTTTATTCTCTAAGTTTTTAAAGCCCACCTATATCATTAATAAGAAGTTATGCATAAAATTGGGAGAATTTCTTTTTGGCACGCTCAAATTTCAGGTTGATGGTGTAATCGACCAACAGTTTGGCATGCCTAGTAGGACACAATGTTGTGTATAAGGAATGGAAAAGAAATTGATATGCCTCCAATTTTAGAGGAAGAGGTCCTTACTACTGTATAGGATTAAGGTTTTGTATCCTAAATGATTGATATTTAGAAGGCAACATCACCTTCAATTAAGTCTCCAATTGACAAGAGTTTGAAATTGCTATAACTATCATAAAATGATGTTGTTCATATAAATGATAATTCATAATTGAAATCCAACTTAACCTTAATGATTGAAGTAATCAAAAGGTTGATTGAGAAGGTGGAAAAACTTTCAATTACTCTGGTACAAGTTGCTAGGCATAATTCTCCCTCTCTAGTAAGACAAATCTTTGAAGGGCTCAGGGACATACTACACCAAATGCAATGGAAGTTGGTGATTGTAGTTGCCCTCTAGTTTCTTCCTCTATGAAAGAAATACACATTCTTCCTCATAAAAGAGAGGATATTCATAGTACATCTATGTTTCTTAATTCTAAAATTGACTAACAGGCTGTCAGGCATCAAACTCTTGACGTACATGGATTTGTCTTTTAATATGAATCTAATGGAAGAAATTATGGCTTATGGGGAAACCTTTTAGTTGTAAATTGTAATTATATTATTGCTCCTCTATAAATTAGACTTTAAATTGATATGGAAGCTGTTAGAGAAGCTTTTTAAAAACAATATAGACTTGGCTTAAAACATGTTGGCTCAAAATTCCACAAGCCTTATCCAGAGCATATTAGCTACAAAAATTCTTATCCCCATGGTTATAGAATTCCTGAATCCAATTTGTTTTCCAGTTAAGATTGCCAATCAACCATGGAGCATATTGCTATCTTCACTATTCAGAGTGGCGAATTGGCTAATTATGAAAATTTGATTATTTTAAAATCAAATTGTTCCCAAATTCATTAATAAGCTTAAATTTCTCTGATTATGCTTTGTTGCTTAGGAATTTTTTCCTTTTATAATTAGTTTTTTTGGACTAAACCTGAAGTTAGTATAACCGAATTGCCCAGAGTTGCTCATAAAAGTGGCAAGAATGTAGACCTGTTCATTTTTCAATTCAACAAGTTAAGAATTCGATGACAAATTGCACTCCCAAAGACCTAATATATGAAGTTAGCTCCAAGAGGCCTCGTTATTAAACTTTAAAAAAATATGGGGAATTTCGTGATTTTTATGAATTTGCAGTAAAAGTATTTGAATATGAAGTTGTTAAGGAAGAAGGTCATTAAAATAAGAGTTCAGTTGGTACTTATTTTATAGAAACAAGTTCATATGATTTAACGATGGCTAAAGTTAACATCCTTAGGACTTGTTTTCATCCTGCTTTAGATAAAAATCTCTAAAATTCAAAAGAAAAATACAAACACTAACTACTCATATTCAATAAACTGTTAACATCTCTAAAATAGACGAAATATTTGATTTTTTGTTACAAGAGAAATTCATTACTTTACCGTTAAATCATATAATTCCCACAGATGAAAAAAAATAAAAGGGAGAGACTAATGTAAGTACCACAATACAAGGAGTCACCCAACGAATTCTTGTTGGAGATTTAAGAATGTTATTCAACATTGAATCAACAAGGGAATTTTGTTGTTTGCTAAAGCTGATCAAACCTTATTGATAGATGAAGATTCATTCCCATATATTACAATTGTCAATGCTAATAAGTTTGATTTATGACTTTTTTTTGGATGCCAAGAGGAACCTAACAAATAGGCTTTCACAAAGAGAAGTTGCAATAATAATTAACGTCAAATTTCGAATGCAACAGATTATGGAGAATTTTGAAGAGCTACAAGGGTTTGAGAATGCAGAGGTAGTTTTTGAGAGGAAGAATACCATATATTTGGTTTGTTTAACCAAACATACATATGAGTAAAATTTGGCCCATTTGACCCAAATATGAAAAGGTCCAGTTGTGTGAAGATTTTCATAAGTCAATTAGAATGTCTAGGGAGTCCAAACAATTAACACATTACTAACATATGCTTTAAAAATAATAATATATGGAGGTAGTTAGTTAGGAAGTGGAGTTAGAAGTTAAGCAGTTATAGAAAAATTGTTTGAAGCTTTTGAAGTTGGGAGAATAATGTGTAGTAAGCAAAACATGGTCATAGTGGAAAGTAAGATAGAAGTTGAGTAGTTACAAGAAAACTTTTTGAGGTAGTTAAAGTTGGGAGGGTTATATAAATTCACTAGCTTCATAACATAAAGAACATACACATAGATGAGAAAAGAGGACAAACATAAAAAACAACAAGAAAACTACCAAACCTTATCATTATCTCAAATTCTCTTTGTATTATGTACTTTTCTTTTTTCTAAATCAAATTGTCTCTTTAGTTCAAATATTATTTAAATGGTTTTTAGTATTTTGTAGCTTAGAATTTTATTCTCTAAGTTTTCCAAACCTTACTTATATCATCGATAAGCATTCAGATGCCAAATTGGGATAATTCCTTTACAGCATGCTCAAATTCCAAGTTGATAGTATAAGCAACCAATAATTTTAATCAATTTCTTAATTTATTTTCTCTGTTAATTATGAAAGTCTGTTCAAAGTCATTTGATTTTTGGCTTATATATCTATTTAAGTAGTGGATATTAGATGTTTTTGAAATTTGTAGTAAGTTCAATTTCATAAGAAGATGATGAGAGTACTTTACTAAAAATTTCAAACACTTATGTGAATAAATGATATCTTATGAGGGTATGTCACATTGAAGTATTTGAACTTAATATAGGTAAAATAGTATTTGTATTGTCTTGTTTATATTTTGATCTACTTAAGAAGTATTATGTGTTTAAGTTTTACAATTTAATTGGGAATTAGGTTTGTAAATTATAAAGTTCACTAATTTGTTTAGACTAATGCTTATCGATGTCATTTAAGTAAAATCTTAGGAGATTATAACTTCTTCAATAGTGATACCATGGGATTTAAAGGTTTATGGTATATGCTAAATACTATTGTACACCTAGGTTAGCAGCTTGGTTTTATATGTTGTTAATTGCTTGAGGATAAGTTATGAGTTATGTGTGGAAGAATTTGATAAATCTATGTTTTACATGTTAATTTGAGGGTAAATTACTTGGTATTTTACAATTTTACAGCATGTGTTATATGAATTATATGATATTTTGTTATGTTTAGTTCAATGTCTTCTAGGTAATGATTTTAAGAAGATAACTCAAATTTGAGTGTAACTTTCTTCACTGTTGTCCAAAGAGGAGATTTTAGATTCATTTAAAAGATAAGAAGACATAAAATAACCTTATAGAAGATATGAGAGGTCAACTCTTGTATAAAGATGTCAAATAGTGAAAAAGATGGTGGAAAAGTGCATAACAAACGTAGAACATGCCAAAATGGCATAACTTGTCTTTTGTGAGGTTTAGAGGAGTGAGAAATGGAACAAGATCAATGTTGGTTATAACTTGGTTTTAGGTGACAGTTATATATTATCTTGTGATGTATAGAAGTTTTAGTATAAAACTGGTGTTGAAGTTGATGTTGGTATGACATCAATTCTCATAAACTTCCCAGGACAAATTAAATCACAAGTTCAATCATTCTAGAACAATATTTTGTAACTTTATCTATAAATATTAGCATGATGGTTTTTTTCATAGAACTTTGAAGATGATGACAACATCATTTGTGACTAAGTTATTTATTTTAGGATTCTTTACATCAAGGAACGATTTTAGGGTAAGATTAAATGAGCTAGTGACACCACTTCTGGTTAGTGCTTTATATTCTTTCTTTTGTATTAAATCGTTCTTTTTTAGTTTTGTTTTCGTTATGTTCAATAGTTAAAATCTTTTAGGGTTTAGGATGTAGCTTGAGATGGATTATTAAATTATTAATGCATAATTTGATTATTTATTAGTTGAATATATTCTTTTTATTCTTAATCTTAAATTTATACATAATCATCAAATCTTATGGAGTATATATGGATTAAGAAGTGAACTATGATTTATGCATTAGGAGAATAAATATTTAAGCATTAGAGAACAAAAGTATCTTAGTAGTCAATAACTAAATAAATTAACTATACTTGATGTGTTTGATTATGTTGAATTGCACATCAAGATGTGGTAGTTACCTCATTGAACATATCTTTGTGCCTTGAGAAAGGACATATATACTTTTGGTTAATTATTATTTCAACCATGATAACGAATCTTGCGGAATAGTTGGAATTCCACTTAAACAAACTCCAAAATTCTAATGTTGTCTTCTTAAGTCCTTTGCACCAACTTAATTGTTTGATTTTTTTTAATTTAGCAAATTGATTCTTTTTCATTAAATATTTTTTTAGTTTTATTGATTTAACTAGGATTGACAGATATAGTAATATAGTTCATGTAAGATCAGTACTCTGAATTTAATCAAGTTTTAATAACTTGTTAAATTTTACTTTATACACTTACAAATAAATTTAGTAGTTCATTCCTCTTCACCCATTAAAAGGATATCTTGAATTAATTATTTGATTAAACTACCATAAACCAGTTTTGTCAGGCTTTTACTATTCTCTATTATTATTATTATTATTAGTTAATAGTTATCTGTTATAAAAAGGAAAAGGATTTAACATTTTTATACTCAATTAGGTCTTCTTTATGTTATGCATGTTAATTAACTAAAATGTTTAAACAATTCAATTCTTATATAAATAAGTTGTTAAATCCTTTTCTTTTTTATAACAAAATAATTTATAGTTATTATCTTACATGTTAATTAAATATTTGAAAGTACCTGTATTGAAAATATTGTTTTCTTTTTAAAACATATTATAAAAGATTTTAAAATATGTAATTATTCGCAAATTATATATAAATAAATAATTATTTAATAAATCAAACAACTTACTTAATCAAAAAATTATTGAAGAGACTTAAACCCTTAACTGTACTGCAAGTAAATCTCACTTTAAATCACTTAATCACGTGGTTTTAGTTTTTACACGTTTTAATTATTCGTGATCAATGGTTTGGAATGCGACCATTGTAGCCATTATAATGGTCCACCAACCATATAAGTTGGGTAAGTTAAATAATAAATCAAGAAACGGAATTGATGGAGCGATTGTTGAAGAAAGTCAAACTTCTGACTATATTACAAACAACACTTGGAGTCATTTGACTACATTGTTTAGATTCTCAGACCTTTAGTCAATAAGAGTTAAAAGACGTAATTGGTAAGCAAAGTCGGAGTAGTTGATTCAACATGTTTATGAAAGACTCGCAGAAGAAGCCGGCTCTTGCAGATCGTGAATCGCGAAAGCCATATATCCATGACTAAGGCCGAACAGGTCAAGGCAAGTGTTTTCGGTGTGCTTATCCGGGTTGACGAGCATATGTTTGGACCTTTGGAATAGAACTGAGTAATTTGGAAGTGAAAGTCTAGTATTTCTGACAGTGGAAACATATGTGGATAGCCAAAAGTTGGGCAGTTCGAAAAGAAAGTTATAAAGTTTTCTTCTATCTTTTTTTTTCCATAAATATTTTCAAAAGTGGATTAAAATTTAAATCAATAAAATAAGAGATTTAAAATTTAAAAATTTTAATTTATATTAGACAGCCATAAAATTAATTAAAGATTAAATATAATTAAAATATTTAAATAATAATTAAAAATTGTTCTTATTTATTAAAAATTTTAAATTTTATTATATGAAAACTAATTAGATTATTTTGGTTTATAAAAATTTCTTAGTTTATAATTAATTAATAAATAAATTATTTTTTATCAACAAAATTTGTTAAACTAAATCAAATTAGAAAATTAAAAAATAAACCATAAAAATTGACTAGTTCAAAATTTTCATTGCTAAACTGATTAAATCGGTTTGATTTTTAAACTATTATTTTTTCCGTTCAACTTCTTCTCTCAATTAGTTTCTGAAAATTATAAATTTCGAGTTACGAGCTTTTGATTAGAGATGATAATGGACCGGTTCATAAGCTTAGATTCAAGTGTTTTCACCAATATAAGTCTGAATTCAATTAAAAATATACTTTTTGTACCATAAAATTTTTAAAAAATATTTTTAAAAATTTAACAGACCGGCCGATTGTCATCTTTACTTTTTTTTTTGGTGCACACAAGGTATCCACCGACAGAATTAGTGACTAATCTCTTCGCTGCGGGAACATCTACAACATGGGAGGGCTACAGCTGACCCAGGAGCTTGCCGCATTCCCAAAGGTGAGATTCGAACCCCCAAATACTTGGTTAAGCGACGAAGACATGTACCACCTACATCAACCCTGATTTCATCTTTACTTTTAATAGCATAACTTCCATTTGCGTATAACAAAAAAAAAATGTAATTACTCGTTTTAAATATAGATAATAAATCATAACTGTTAAATCCATAGCTAAGATAGAAACCCCTAAATATATGTAATAACTCGCAAATTAAATAATTGTTGTAATTCATAAATTGTTCTGTTGTTGATTAAAAATTAACTCAATTTTGAAATTCTTTAATAAAATTTAAAAATATCTAATCTTTTTAAATTTTTTATTTTGATGTAATATTTTAAATATTTTAATTTATTAATTAAATTTTCAAATGTTAAATAAGTCAGATCAAGATATTGTTTCTGTTAGTTATTTATTGAGGTAACTAAAGTGAACCCCTCTATCTTATTTAATGAACACGTCACGTTAGTTAAAAACTAACTGAAATAATATTTTGAGTAGAGTTATATTAATTTCGCAAAGTTAATTACGAGATTAAAAATTAAACTAAAGTAGATACGCTGCTAAATAACTTGATGTTAGAAGTTAATTCTTTAAGTGACTTGTATGTTAAGAGATAATTAAGAGATTTAATAATTTAATAAATGGGCCTTTGGGCTTTTGGCCCATTATGATAGAGAGTTTTAAAATTGACAGATGATTGTTAGTTTATTAAGAGGGTTGAGGTTTTATCTCATAATAATAAGTTTTTATCTTCTTTTAAAAAAAACACCATCATGAAAAAAAAAGTGCGATAAAAAGTTCAAGAAAGAGACAAATTGAGTAAGGAGCTATGGACAAAGGCCAGTATTCAGCTTTGTCTTTGTTTTAGAATAAAATTATGATCATGATTGAATGTTTGTGAGTTGCATAAATGTCTAGGTTGTGTTATCTTTATGAAAATTATGCTTAAATGTGGTATCAAAGTATAATTATAAGAAATTTATGGTTCTCAATACCTGTAGATTTCTTAAGATTTAGACAACTTTATAAACCCTAATTTGAAATTTAAAAATCCTAAATTTTTATGTGTTTTTGAATTATATGGAAAATATTATTTATGAAATTTTGAAGGTTGAATCTATTTTATGTATGTAATTAAAAAAAAAAAAAGGAAACTGCCAGCGTCAGGCACTGGGAATAAAATCCTAACGCTAGCAAATGTTGCCAACATGGCCAGCGGCGGGCACAGGGAAATCCTAAGGCTAAGGATAGTACAGTTGCCAGCACCAAGTGTTGGGTATGATTTCCAACGCTAGCAAGCAACTAGCCATTATTTTTTAAAAAGTTTAATTATAAATACTATAATTAAAGTTTAATTACTCATGATTTGATGCTATTGAATTGTAATTTTATGGGTGAATTGAAACTCACTGCTATAGAATGTTTTTTAAATCATCAAAAGGTGGCTTGTTTATTTTTATAGTTAATGAGAATGAAGATACATAATGTATATATAGATTTAGTTATGTTTAAATATCCAAAGATAATAAATATTTCTAGTTGGTGTATGTGTGATTACCGAATTATAAACATGTTAGCACCATTATATGTTGTATGATATATTAATGGATTTCCCAAAGCTAAACATTAGTATAAAATTATTAGAATCTTTATTTGTTATATGGTGTGTTAATGGATTGCCCAAGGGTGAACATTAATATAAAATTTATGAAGTTTTTTTTTAAAAAGTGTAGCATGTTGTTGAATGACTTAAAGTATTAATGTTAAGTTCTAATTTTCTGCAGTAAATAGTGCCATGCATCTGAATATCTCATCCATTACAATATTTAATGGATTGAACTTCTTTGAATGGAGTGAACGAATTTAGTTCGATCTTAAAGTTTTAGAATTAGATTTGGCATTAATAATTGAGAAACCAGATGCTTTGAACATTTTAAGCACTAACGAGGAGAAAATCTATTTTAATAATTGTGAGAGATTAAACAAATTGAGTCTGATGTATATAAAGATGACAATTACTGGCAATATTAAGTCTACTCTTCCCAAAAACAAAAATGCTAAGGAATTACTTAATTTTGTGAAAGAGCACTCTCAAGCTATTGATAAGTCTTTTGTTGGGTCTCTCATGGTACATTGTCCACTGTAAAGTTTGATGGATCACATACTATACATAAATATGTCGTTAAGATGTCAAACATTGCAGCAAGACTTAAGTCTTTGGGAGTGGAAATGGATGAAAGCTTTCTTGTGTAGTTCATCTTGGACTCATTACTGTCTGAGTATGGTCCTTTCCAAATGAACTATAATACCATGTAGGACAAATGAAATATCCATGATTTACATGGTATGTTGGTTCAAGAAGAGGCTCAATAATTAAGGAAGCTACTCCAATAATTATGTCAATAATCAAGGAGCTGGTGAGAAATGTGAAAAGAGGCAAGAGAAGAAAGTGAAGTGGGCCTTTGAAATTTAGTGGGAAATCTTCTCAAATCCACAAGAAGAAACATGATGAACACATATATCATTTTTATAAGAAGGTTGGGAATTTCCAAAATGAATGTTTTAAACGTAACTATGGTTTGAGAAGAAAGGCAAGCCTAGTGCTTATGTATGTTTTATTGAAACAAACCTTGCTGAAGTTACTTTTAATACTTGGTGGATTTATTTTGATTATACTACTCATGTTTCTAATACCTTGCTGCAATTCCTTATAACCCAAACCACAAGATCAAATAAAATATTTGTTTACACAGCAATAGTATGAGAGTTCCAATGGAATTTCAAACACCAGATATCGTTTTGACTTATGTAAAACTTATTATATACCTAGTAAATCTAGGAATTTAGTTTCTTTACCTAAACTTGATAGAACTGGATACTTATTTAAATTTGGTAGTGGTGGTTTTAGTTTGTACAAACATAACCACATGGTTGGTAGTAGTGTATTATGTGATGGTTTATATAAATTAAACCTTGATGTTATTTATGTTGAAACTTTATGGACTTTTAATCTTAATATTAGTATCAAATATAGTTTGATTAATGATATATCTGTTTAATTGTGGCATAAGTGTCTAAGACAAGTTTCCAAAGAACAACTTTAAAGATTAGTAAAAAATGTCATACTTACTAAATTGGAATTTACTGATCTTAACATTTCTATGGATTGTATTAAAGGCAAATAAACAAAACACGCAATAAAGAAAGGAACCATAAGAATCACTCATCTTCTTGAATAATTCACATTATTGAGTTTGGAACATTTGATCTGCCTACTTTAATAAAGAAAAACATTTCATCACCTTCACAGATGATTATTCATGTTACGGATATGTCTATTTGCTAAATGATAAATCTCAAGTAGTAAACACCTTGTAGGTTTATACTAGTAAGGTTGAAATACAATTAGACAAAAAGGTGAAAATAGTTAGGTTTGATAGAGGTGATGAATATTATGGTAAGTATAATAAAAGTGGTCAAATCTCGGTTTTTAAATTTCTTGAAAGACACAATATTTGTGAGCATTACACAATGTCAAACACACAACAACAACAACATGGTTTAGTATAAAGGTGTAATAGAACTTTATTAGATACAGTTAGTAGTATGATTTGTAATTCATCTTTACCCACTTCTTTATGGACATATGATCTAAAAACTGTCATATACTTATTATATAGTTCCTAGTAAGCATTTCTAAAGACTCTTTTTGAACAGTGGACTGAAAGAAAACCTAGGTTAAGGCATTTACATGTTTGAGATTGCCCTGTAAAAATTAGGCATTATAATCCACTAAGATGAAAGGACAATCAGTGACTATTTCATTGGTTATGCAAAGAACTCTAAAAGGTATATATTTTATTATCCTAACCATACTTCTAGAATTGTGAAAATTGGGAATGCCAGGTTCACTGAATATTGTAAGACTAGTGGGAGTGAAACACCACATATAATGGATATTCAAGAAATAGGAGAGGAAGTTCCTATGGTTATGTAAGTCCCTATGGCTTATATACCTACTTAAGCTGTTGTTCCACAAATTATTGAACCACTTAATAATCAAGAAGAACCACAAATTAATGAATTCACTGTTCATAATGAAATTGAACATGAAGTGAATGAACCAACAATAGAATAACCACAATAAATAACACTAAAAAGGTCCTAAAAGAAAGAAGACCGGCTATTTATGATGACTATG
Source organism: Erythroxylum orinocense (assembly GCA_025531955.1). Taxonomy (NCBI): domain Eukaryota; kingdom Viridiplantae; phylum Streptophyta; class Magnoliopsida; order Malpighiales; family Erythroxylaceae; genus Erythroxylum; species Erythroxylum orinocense. Next base: position 3,146,226 of record JANZLX010000006.1, read on the forward strand.
TCGTATATCTACACTGGTCAGAAAATGACTTAGGAATCAAGACTGATCCACTAACCTTTTTATAAGCCTTGAATAGCGAAAATTATGATAAGTACTTAGAGCCATGAAAGATGAGTTTAAATCTATAGAATATAATGGTGTCTGGGACCTTATGTAATTACTAGAAGGTTATAAAAGAATTGGTTATAAATGGGTCTTTAAGACCAGTTGTGATTCTTTTAGTAACCTAGAAAGTTATAAGGTCAAATTAATTGCCAAAGGTTTTACTTAAAAAGATGATATTGATTATCAGTCTCTAAGAACGATCCGCTCATAATTATTATAACTTTGGTGGTTCATTATGATATGGAGTTTTGGATGTGAAAACCAACTTTTTGAATGAGAATTTAGAGGAAGAAGTCAATATGGACCAGCTAAAGGGGTTCATAGGCTATAAAGAAATTCATGGTGGGTTAATTGAATAAGTCAATATACGCACTTAAAAAAGCTTCCCGACAAAGGTATCTTAAATTTAATAATATTATTGTTTCCTTTAAATTTAAAGAAAACATCATTGATTGGTGTATATATTTAAAGGTCAGTGAGAGTAAGTTTATTTTTCTTGTATTGTATATTGATGACATCTTGCTTGCAACTAATGATCTTAGTATATTAAGTGAAACTAAGAAATTTCTCTCTAGTCATTTTGAAATGAAAGATATAGTGAGGCAACAATTGTGATAAGAATAGAAATATTATATGATAGATCACAAATATTATTGGATTTGTCTTAGAATGCATATATTAATAAAGTTTTAAAGAGATTTAGGATGGAGGAGTGTTTTACATCATCAATTCTAATTCAAAAAGGGGATAAGTTTAACCCTATGCAATGTACAAAAAGTGACTTAGAATAAAAGCAAGTGGAATCAATTCCATATATATATGTAGTTAGAGGTATGTTTAGACATGTATGAGACCAATCATAATTTTTCCAATGGGGATGTTAGGGAGGTACCAGAGTAACCCTAGCATGAATCATTGGAAAGTTGTAAAGAAAGTTCTGAGATATTTGTGAGGAACTAAAGAACACCTTGAGGTTTGATCACCTTGAGGTGTTTAGATACTTATATTCAAACTTTGTTGGTTGTGTAGCTATAAGAAAATCTACTTTTAGCTATGTTTATCTGTTAGTTGGAGGAGCCATCTCACGGAAAAGTGCAAACAAGTTTGCAATTATTATATCCACCATAGAGATTGAGTTTGTGGCTTGCTTAGTATTGTCGATAGTATAACTAGGGCCACTGAAAATATAATGTGATAATTCTACATTAATTTTCTTCTTTAAGAATAACAAATATTCCAAATAAATACTTTAGCATTAAGGAGGGGTTTCATAAACGTAGAGTGTTAATAAAGCATATTAGCACTAATCTTATATTAATTGACCCTTTGACAAAAGGTTTACCACCTAAAATATTTTCTAGTCATATAAAGAATATGGGCATTACATGTGTCGATTTCTTTTAGTATTAGCTCTTATTATATATTTCACACTCTTTACACATTAATGAATATATTGTTTTTGAAGTTTTGATTTTCTTCTTTACGTATTTAATTGAAATGTATGATATTGAAAACAAAACTAAAAGGTAAATCCCATTATGTACTTCTTATTTATAATCATGATTAAGTAGAAGAGCTAGTATAGTGGAGCATGGAAGGAGTATATTTAATTAATAATGTATGACTGTCATGACCTTTATTAGTCTTATACTTGATTATGATTACTAATCATATGTATGTGTGCGTGTGTGTGAATGATGATTATTGTACATTATGATTGTTTAAATTATTGATCCAACAGACCACATAAAGTCATTTGAGTCAAGTGGGAGAATGTTAGAAATTAATCATTTAAGTGATTCATGTGTTAAAAGGTAGTTATGGAATTTAATAATTTAATAAATGTGCCTTTTGACTTTTGGCCCATTACGATGGAAAGTTTTAAAACTGAAAGATGATTGTCAATTTATTAAGAGGATTAGGGTTCTGTCTTTACCTAATAATAAGTTTTTGTCTTCTCACAAAACATCATCATAAGAGAAAGTGAAATAGAGGAAAGGGATAGATTGAGAAAGGAGCTCATTGAAAATCGTTTTTGCATCACTGAACTATGGACAAAGGTTAATATTTATAAACTTTATTTTTGTTTAGAATAAATTTATGATCATGACTGAATATTTGTGAGTTCCATGATTTTCTAGATTGTGTTATGTTTATGAAAATTATGCTTACACTTGAAACATAAGACAATGATTTTTTAAGGACTAACTATAAGAGTATGGAGTAATTGCTGCACCACTCACTACTTTACTAAAGAAGCAGGTAGAGTTTGTGTGGTCATCAAAGGCAAATCTCACATTCAACCAACTTAAGTAGGCTATGGTAATGACCCCAATGTTACCATTACCTGACTTTTTTATTGCCTTTGTTAGGGAAACCGATGCTTCAGGGACAGGTATAGGAGTTGTTCTTATGTAGATAGCACATCCTATTGCTTACATTAATAAGTCATTATCCTTATTTCATAAAAAAAACTTTCAATATATTATAGGGAGTTGTATGCTATTCTCTTTGCTATTAAGAAGTGGCATCATTATCTAGCTGGCAAGAATTTATACTTCAAACTGATCATAAAAATCTAAAATATTTGCTAGAACAAAAGATTACTACACCTAGTCGGTCTACTTGGCTAGCTAAGCTAGTTATTTATGATTATGAAATCAAGTATAAACAGGGGAAAGATAAATTGGTAGTTGATGCATTAGCTAGAATTAGTGGTCAGCAGCTTTAGTTTATGGCACTATCTGTGGTTTTTTTTGACTTATTGACTAGAATTCAAGCTTCTTGTGAGGGAGATTTGAATGTATAGAAGATCATAAAAAATTTGTTACACCAACCAGCTAGTCATCCTCACTATAGATGGAAGGATGACCAATTAAAAAGGAAAGGGAGGTTAGTTGTGGGCAATGACAAAGAGTTACAACAATACATCCTACAACTCTACCATTCATCAATTGTTGGTGGTCACTCAAGAGTGCAAGGGACTTATCAGAGAATTTCAGCCATGTTATATTATAAAGGATTATGGAAATCAGTGAGAGAGTACATTTGGCTTTACCCCATTTGTCAAACATGTAAAATAGAAACTACAACTACTCTTGGATTATTACAGCCTCTTTCAATCCCTACTGGTGTTTTTACAGATATTTGCATGAATTTTGTATAGGGACTTCCTAAATTAGCAAGTAAAGATGCAAGTATAGTAGTAGTGGATAGATTAACAAAGTATGCTCATTTTATAGGGTTAACTCATCCCTTCACAGCTGTCACTGTAGCTCAGAATTTCTCAGATCATGTCTATAAGCTTCATGGTCTCCCTCATTCTATAGTCAGTGATAGGGACACTCTCTTTCTCAACCCTTTTTGGAAGGAATTCTTTAAGGTACAAAGTGTTTCATTATTGCATTCTTCTGCTTACCATCCTCAGACAGATGGTCAAACAGAAGTTATCAATAAATGTTTGGAGACCTAACTGAAGTGTATGTTTGGAGAGATTCCCTCTTCTTGGGCTAAATGGTTACCTTTGGCTAAATTTTGGTATAACGTCAGTTACCATACCTCACTTCAACTAACTTCTTTTGAAGCATTGTATGTGTAACACCCCATATTAGGGGTTAGGATATTAAGGAAATTAAGTACATTTTATGCTTTGCATATGTGAATATTTGCTTTTTTGTGTATAAGCATTTTGGACACATACAATAATTGTACATGCATTCATGACATTTTTTTGGGTATAATTGATTTATAAATGCGATTAAAAATGTGAATTGTGGATTATTTGCGTTAAAAATTTATTTGGAGAGTGTTATTATTATTTCAAAATTTTTGGTGAATTTTAGAAATTTTCAAAAAATTTTGGATATTTTGGACCAATTATATAGTGACACGTGGCGATTATATATATGTGTCAAATGGCTAAATTATAGTGTGACATGTGGAAGTCTTATATAAGTGACAAATGGCTCACATACATGGAGCCATGTGTCACTAGGTGATTAATACTCGTATGTACACTAGATCTCTGTAGCTCTTGTTGTTCTTCGGAATGGCTTTGGTCTTCACTGAAAATCTTCATCAATAAGCCCTCCTTTGTTTCATTCATTACCGAAACATTGTTTTGGTTCTTACATAAGTATAATCCTTTTTATCTAGCTAGTGTTTATTTTTGTTTGTTGTGTTGTTTCTTTCCAACCACCGAAATCTTGCTTGTCAGTTTCACTACTGAAATTTGGTTATAGACTCAAAGGAGCACATCGGACGCCAGTCAGACATTGCCGGACCATCCAGGAAATAGCTTATTGAAGCGTACTGTGAGTCAACTTAGATGATTTCCTAGGATTTATTGATTTGATTTGTTTAAACTTCCAACATTATTAAACTGTTTGCGATTTGTTTATGAATTGCAGGCTTTAATTGTCCGAGGAGATCAATATTTAGGAATGTATTGGAAGTGCTTTGATTGTGGCTTTGATTGCTATGAAATGCTGAATGTTACATGAATTCTTAACGAAAGTTGAATGCCAGACTTAGGTCCGATGATTATGAGTTTTGGTTGAGCATCATATGTGATTGCCATATTTAGTTTTGATGCATTTCATATAATGCATGCTCAGATAAAGGAGTTGTGACTTGAGTTGCCAGTATAAAGCGCTTCCACGTAGAGTTTTGCTCCGAGATATATGTGTGTGCATGTAGATCTATGCTCCGTTATTCTGTTCTGACTAAGCCTTATGGGTCAGTATTTGTATAAGTATATGATAAACATTCAGTCACAACAATAAGAACGAATGTGAGTCTCATGCATATAACATTCATATAAGATTGAAATTCATGAATGATTTGCAAAGCTGTAATGAGTGACTATATGTTATGCCATGATATATGAGTGTCTGAATAATAATTATATGTTCTGAATGAATATCTGTAATATATGTGATGTGTGTATGTGATCCGGTGAAATCATAAATGATGGTTCACTCACGGAGTTCGCAAAACTCATCAAAAATTGCAACGTGGCTTTTCAGGTTCAGAATAGTTATCCAATTAGATCAATTGGAGTTCAATCACTGAGGTCTGACATAGATTAGGGGTCGGGATCAGTTTGCACCTGCATATGTCTTCATTGATTTATTTTTGAATTATGTTCAGTAAGAATTGT
>JANZLX010000006.1:3168094-3182922 GCA_025531955.1 Erythroxylum orinocense
TGGCTAGAGTTGGGAACATGTGCTGTCTAAAATTTGGGTATTTCTTGAAATGCTGTATTACCATATAACTCCAGAGGGTTTAGCAGAATTATGTTTCTGTTCTACCTAGTAATTGAAACCTAATTTGAACCAATTACCGTGCTCTGATTAGGTCATCCTTTTTTTTGTCACTTTCTTCTTTTTGATACACGTTATTTGCAAGATGTCCAGACAATATTTATTGCTTTAGGTATCATATCCATATGCAAAGAACCTCAACTTGGCATTTACATCCTATAACTAGGAACAGCTTTTTGGATAACGTCTTGAGACCTTTTGGCTTAACAAACACAAAGTAATCATCTAAATGGCTTAATGGGTCACTCCCACTGCCATAGAAGTAAGACCATACCTTGTAAGATATGTGTGGCCAATTTTTATACACAAAGCAAAATCATGCAGGACAGATATGCATTACACGAGGTTGGTGCAAAGTTTGGCTCGAATTCACGCCGCATAATAATGAGAACAGGTCATGAGCAATGTCCCAGTTGTGTCTGTCTTGTATAAAAACATCCTTAAAAAATGTAAAACCGTGATCCCCATACTTCATAGTTGTTCTAAATGCTGAGAACAATAGCTGTTCTATGTATTTCCTTCTCCAAAATGCAAAGTTGTCTTGTCCTCGTAGTTACCAGATTGTCATGGCTAAGTTGGGCCGTTATAAAATACAATTAAATTGGTCCTGACGTTCAGTACTTCCAAGTATATCTCAGTGTAGTGACATATACTCGGCTCTAGGGTTTTGGGCTATTGAAGAACAGTGGGCCTGGGTCAAACTCCCGAGCAATGCAAGCTATTCTATGCATAGGAAAGCATACCATTGATAAGCTCTAACATAGTAATATCTAAATGTAAAATACAGATGTCAAATTTAACACCTCAATTTAAAGTTAATGGGCAAAATATAATTTAATCACATTTAAAATCAAATTTAAGCTATATTATGAATAGAAAAGCATATCGTTGATATGCTTTATAATAGTAATATCTCAATGTAAAGTAGCAATGACAAATTGGCACAAATTCAATGTAGAGTTAATAGGTCAAATCTAATTTAATCATATTTAAAATCAAATTTAAGTATTCCGGACCCCAATTCAAACTTAACAAATTCTTTTGAACTCAATCACAGCAAACTTTTTCTGGCCCAAGCCAGTTACAGCCAGGGTAGGTTTGGCCTGCTCGGATATTTGGGATCAAATGGGCTTAAGCTTAGGAGACCTAGAGACCAGCTCAGTCCATTACCAATCTTATAGAGGAGTTGTTAATATCCAAAGAGAGAGCCACTAAAAAGACAGGACATAAAGGGAAGGGCAATAACAACTTCAGCAAACTCAACAAAAATGGAAGGGATATGGAGTAAAGTTGTGTCGGAAATGTACATTTTATACTACCTCAACTCAAACCCTCTTTCTGCGGCGGCCTTTACTTGTTGGGATAGCTTTTGAAGTGCCTGCATTTTCATCTGAACTCTCTTCCTCACCTCTTAAATCATCATTATCTTCATCGTAAGTCTCTGTTTTATCTGTTGAATCTTCCTCTTCTTCTTTTAACAATTTGGCACTAGGGTCCTTTTTGGAAAGCTGATCTCGTAGCTCTCTAATTTTCCGTTTCTTGGAATTTAAAACTGCAAGAAACTAGAAAAAAAGAAAGGCCAAGTAAGTCGCAGCATACAAACAGAGATGAACGACAACAATACATTCTACGAGCAGAAGTGTCAGGCTGAAATCCACATGGTGCAATAAAAATTATGAACCACAAAAATAGGTCTTAGTTAAAACTGCATTCAAGTAATAAGAGAATCTGACATAGTGATTAAACCAGGTACATCAGGACAAAGTTCTACTCTGCTATAGTGTCCCTAGAATTTAATTTTCCTGCACATTGTTATTCTCGTTGAGAAAATGGTAATATGGCAAAACACTTCATTATTTGATTCTCTGTTGGACCACTACACATATATAACAGCATAAACCAACATTAAGAGGGCAGCTTTTTATTTTCTGAACCTAATACAAGTTCCAGACCGATTTTTGTAGTGGCACATCGTCATGCAAAAATCACCTTCAAATGCAAGTTCTCTTTTCCTAAATGTTTTGACTACATGAAGTTATCACGGTAGGATTTCATAGACTTGATCGTGCAAAATTGGGAAGTTTGCAATTCTGCTGAGATTCAAACACATCACTAATCTTTTGCAGCAATCAAAATTTGAACAAAGAAAAGCATAAAACTCCTAGTGACCATAAGTTTAATTTTCAGCTATAAACATATTAGAAAGCAGTTTTATCAGATTTCTGTTCCAAACTCCCTCTGAACAGAACTAACAAACTGACAATAGCATCGAGTATTTAAAGACATAGTTACCTTTGCATAAATTGCAGATTCAAATTCCTTCTTCTCATTAGTGAATCTCTCACTTTGTGCCAAACACTTCTCAGCTTCATCCTTCAGCCGACTAAATGACTGGGTCTGTCTAACTACTTCTTCCTTCACATGCATTAGTAACATTAATAAATGCAGTGAATTTATACCAGTATATTCCGATAAAACAAAATGAAACTTACATTATATTACTTTCCACAAACATAGTGACTCAAATACTATTATATCTAAGCTCAGCAGGAAGTGCTTAACGTCTATTGAATTGGAAAGATGAATTGAGGATGTGTTAAGGATGAAGGATAGAAATCTACTAGAAATCACCCATCAGATTGCCAGAAGCTTCAACCAATTCCTTGTCAATTGGGATCTGATATATTATAAGTGGGTTGAACAGGATCTTCAATTAAATGGTTCATGGCTTCATGTCACAAATCTCTACTCATTAACTAGTTTAGAAGCTATACACGGCTACAGCACAGCATAAGGAAGTTCTGAATATTTAGCTACTATTACATGGAACAGAACAGTAACAATATCAATTCTTAATTCTCACAAATAAATGCTTATTCTGGAGCATAGACTAATTTAAATTACTTCCCATCTGGTGAGAAAAAATGAATTCAATATGACAAACTTACACTTAGCCTAATATTAGCATCCATAAGGAAGTCCATGATTTCTGCTGTAGTCTTTCTACTATCAGGAGAAGGCTGACATTTCCATCTCCACTCCAGCTTAGTCCCTTCCTTCTCAAATGTCCACGAGAGCTGCAAGGAACATAACACCACCGAATAAAATAAAAAGACCACATCTAAAACTATAACCCACAACCTTAACGTCTGACATACACAAGTGACTAACCCTCGTGTTTAAAGCAGAGGGACTAGAAAAATATCAGCTTTCGCTTTAGTAGAAAACGAACATATATTCAGCAATCAATAAGAGCTTAAGACAAGTATGACTTGAGAAGGTCTTAGACCCCCAACTTGTATTAAGCAGCAAATTCCTGAAGCTACCAAGCGCTTCAAATAAGAACCCAAAACTAACCCGTTTATGGCCCCCGCCGGCATCGGAGAATCGGTAAACAGAACCGGGTTGCTGGAAACCCAAGTGCTTCTCGGCCAACTGAATGTAGTCAGTGACAGGTTGGTCCCATTGATCAGCTCTCTCTCTTACTTCATCATCGCTAGCTGTGCCAAAATTCAACACCCAAATACTAAAAAAAGTAAGAATAATCTTTTAGACTGAGAGAGACAAAAGGGTTTGTGTTAATGTGAGTACCGTTGCAGACCCAGGAATGGAGACCGTCGGAGATGGAGAGGTGGAAGTGGGAATCGAACCAGGTGCCTTTTACGAATAAGGGCACGGCGCCGTCGGTTTCAAGTTTTATACAGGTGTGCCTCGCCACCGACACCGTCGCAGGTGGTGGTTCTGTATCCATTTACTGTTATCTTCTACGAGAAGCTTTCAATTCAGAAGAGGCTTTCGTTTGAGCGGTTTCGTATCAATAGTCAAAGGGATGTATTTCCCCGAGCCTTCCCGCCTAAATATCGTGCAAGTAATTAGGATGGATAAATCTTTCTTATAATTTAAAATTTCTAGAAATTTTTATGTTATTTAAAATTATAGAAATTATTTATAATTTTAAGTTTTTTGCGTTAAAATAATTAAATTTAACTTAAATTAATAATTATAAAATTATTAATTTGAATTAGTTAAAATTTTTAATATAAATATTATTTTATTACTTTATATTTAATGTTCATATTTTATATATTAGTCTAAAAGCTAAAAGTTATAAAAATTTTAAAGATCACATATTTCTCCAAAATTTATCAAACTAGGTCAACCTCTTTTACCCAAATAATTAGGATGAAACGTCGTTGTATTGGACCGACTGTTTTATAATGTTGCCCATTGAGTGCTGGACGAGTACAGATTGGGCCTCGGATGAAACCAATGGTTTCAAGTCCATGAGACTTTAGAGTCCGGGCCTATATCCTTCAACCAAGTAATTTCTTTTTCTTAAATAATTAATTTTTATTTAACCTTCTGAATCACTGTGTATTAAAAAAAAAAAAACCTCATACGTAATTTCGATGCCCTAACAAGTCCTTATCTGATCTATTCTACTTCTAGAAGTTGACAAAGTCTCCCCCGCCCATGTGTCGTTGAGAGTTTGACATTTCAGGTTAATTTTACATGAAACTCCATAATAGCGGTCAATAAGATAATGCCTCGAGAAGGACAAAATGGTCCGTTGCAACATTTTTGACATTTTCCGATCAACTCCCACGTATTGCCAAACACAATCCGTTCACATTCGTCCGGAGCTTTGTTTTATGTTTCCTCGCTATCACCAGGTTGTTGGACTAACCCTTTTAACCTATCTATTCTTATACTTAACAAAATTGTAAATGAAGTTTAATTTTAATAACAATTACTGAATATTTGAGATCTTGACACTTAATTCTGTATTGTATTGTTGCAATATTTACTGCCAACTTTTACAATTAATAGTAAGAATTAAAAGAAAACAAAGAATGCTCGTAGCTTTAGAGAAGCCTCAATCACGTGGTGGAGGCGTAGTGTACATCCAATCTTGTGTGGAGATTGTCGACTCATGTGCAGACTGGCGACAAACCAAAAGCTGTAAGTGTAGACGACAAGTCGGAGGGGCGGAGGATCGATCAGATTCAGCGTGTGGTGGATCCAAAGCCATTAGAGTGCACATGGAGTATCGGACTGAATGCTAATCTGCCTAAAATGCCCTGTTTGTAAGGCAAGAAAGTTTTCTTCTTCAAGTCTTGCGAAGCTGCTTTGTTCGTGGTGTAATGCAACTCGTGTGCCGACACTCTGCCCTTTCTCTTTGAGTGGTCGGTCGTGTTGGTGTTCTTGACGTCGTCGTGTTTCCTACCCGAGTATTTCCGCAGTGGGTCTTTATCGGACGCTCGGCCCTCTGATGCACTTCTGAACAACAAGAAGTCTCGCAAACTCCATTTCCTAGAAGAACTCTTCGAAGAAGACGATGATGAAGTGTTAGAACTGAGAGACGTTGAATGTTTGTTGTTGTTGTTATTGTAGTGATTGCTTTTGTCTTCTTCTTCCCACTGGTATTGAGCGACCCTGTGAGGAGAAAGCGATCTCGCCGCTCTACGGCTTGAACTTACCGTTAAATCTCTCCCTCTAGCAACATTCTCTGTTCTCCCTGATGGTTTTGTACTCGAATCCTTCTTCTTCGAGAATACGCCACTTATAATCTTCTTTCCTCTCGCCAACGGCGATCTCGGTGACCTCGGAGACAAAAGCGGACTTTTCTGATCTTCAACTTGCAGTCCAGAAGGTGGAACCAATAAGGGTCTGATCTTACCGCCGTCGAAAAGCTCGTCGGCAGTCAGCGAAGCCTCCTCTAGATCAGCACTGAAATCAAAAGCGAAATCATCGTTACCTCCACCATTTGGTGAACCCGGCCTTGTTCCACTGATCGGCGACAAGCTGTCGAAATATCGGTAAAACTCGGCGACGCGAGAAGGGCTGGCTGGAGCACTTAAAGACAAATCGCCAAATCCTTTAGGCGTAGAGGGAGTGCTAAAGAAGGGTAAAGGCCGAGCGTCGTCGAAATCGAAGTCTAAACCCCTCGAAGGTATCACGACTTCCATATCTCCAAAACACGAAGATTTTCTTATGTTTTGTTCGATGTTCACTAGAATGTAATGTAAGAACAAACTAACGAGAGAAACGGAGAGTGTGCGGGGTTGTTGGGCAAACCCCTCAAGATGTCTATATATATAAACATAAGAGAGATTTTACAACGAGGACGGCTGTAAGGAAGAACCAAAGAAGCAGCGACTATTATTAACGGAGGTGTACGTAGCATATTGTTGACCAGAGACTATTATTAATTAAATAAATTAATAAGAAATAGCCGCCATTTTACAACTTCATCGCTCTTGTCTCCGTGTCGTTTTCCCATTTCTCGTAGGTTTTGGAATATAATTTTCGTCTACCATTTTTGATTTATTGATTACGCACGGGGGATTTAGGAGACGGGCAAGTTTCGTAGTAGGCAAGTACTGAAACTAGTCATGACGTTGACATGGTGAGGTAGAGCCACCCATATGGGGTTTTTTTTGGGTTGATAAGTAAAGAGTAAGTAGGTTTAGAAGATTGTTATTCGTCACACTTGTCATCATAATTTAAATTTGACAAGTGACGTATTGAAACATGTAAGGAGTAATTAAGGATTAGAAGATTGCTATTTGTCACACTTTGTGATCATCTATCATGCATTCGTGGCTTCATAACCACGTCTTGTTTGACTCAATGATGGGGGGTTCGGTCAACATACTCAAGATAACTCATTTCTTGCGGACCACACATTACCTGAGCTGAGCAGGGACGTGGCGTGGGTTCATGATCTTGTGAACCCTACCCAACTCGTATGTCATTGGTTGCTTCATATTTGCTTGCATTGACGGAGATATGTGCCCCCCCTTTCAATTTTTTTTTTTAATTTACCTATATAATTTTTTAATAAATTAGGAAATTTTTTAAATATTAGCCCCCGGCTTCTCCTTAGAGTTAGCCCCTAACTTCCGGCCCCCGACTTCCGGCCCCCCTTTAAACTTGAGTCTGGCTCCGTCTCTATTTGCTTGTTTAATTTTATCAATTTACAGTATATTTAAATATTTCAGTGCATTTAAAACGAGTCCTAACATTTGCAATATTTTCAAAAGAAACTCTAATGTTTTGGGAACATTCAAAACGGCCCTCTGAATCGTATGGCTATTTTAAATCGTTTTTAAAATATTAAAGTTTATGTTAAATGTTATAGTTTATTTTAAACACTTCAAAACGTTAAGATCTAATTCAAAATTTAGTATAAATGTTAGGGACTAGATTGCTTTTTTTTCATTTTAGGAATAATTCATGGATTTGAACTGTGAAGTTTGTGTAAAAAGCGAACTTTGTCTTCTCTTATACTAAGATTGTATGCGACAAAACTTGGCATTTGTTGAACTGACAGTGGACAGATTTTTCCAGGTAAAATACCTAATTAAGGTGAACTTTGGACGAGGAAAAGAAAGTCAATAACAAAACGTGAGAATTTCCAAATAAATCGCCCGCTAGAGCGGAGGGGAGCAACTCTTCTAGATGTTTAACGTTGATACTCGCGTATGTTACGTCTTGAATCGATTACTTGACGGAGTAGTTTTCGTCATGTCATTGCTTACAATAACCTAATTTTAATCTTATTATTTTAATCTTTATTTGATAGTAATTTTATAAGACTTGATAGTTGTTAGTGAATATATAAAATCAATTAAGTTGATTTCATACAATAACTTAAGTTATTGTAGTGAAACGATTACTTAACATTGTATCAGAGCTTTAGTGATCAAGTGGTCGTAAGTTCAAATCTTACTAATCTACTTATTATTCAGCACAAAGTAGAATGTGTTAGATATTTTTGTGTTTAGGGGCAATTTTGTCAATGTCTCATAAAGTTGGACTAACATTAATTGCAATTTTGGTTTTAAACAAATTACCGGTTAAGTTACGTAATTTGATCAAGATAAAGATAATTAAGTGGCCCAATAAATAATATAAATCAATGGGTCAAAGTCCGAGTAGAAAATGGGTCTCGATTAATGTGGATCAGATCCATATCGACCTTGTGATGAGAAAGCTCGATATGAAAGCTATATAAAGGTAAGGTCTCCAGCAATTACTCAAGAAGAGAATTCTCGAGCATAAGGCTCCTGACCTGTTAAGGAAGCTCGGAATTTGAGGAAACTGTAGAGAAGTCTTGCCTGTGAGTCAGTGTGCATTTTCTGCTAAAGGAACCGGAAGATTCGAAGGCGTTTGGAGCTCGGAATCGGCATCGGAATCAGAGATAAAACCGAATCTAGATATTCCGCATCACCTTTATTTTTAATCCTTTCACAAAACCCTGGGGTACGTAATAATGTCTCCTCTACGTACTAACAGAATGAGTCTGTGTAAGTTTCAAGTCTAAAAGCTTTCACTTAAGGGATTATATTAGTAAATATATAAAGTTAATTAAGTTGATTTTATACGACAACTTAAGTTATTATAGTAAAACAGCCGCTTAATAATAACAATGAATTGTGCCGAAATGCATGCTTGCATTCTAAGGGCTCAAACCAACCCAAGATTCTAACATTAGAGATATACTCTTAGCAAGTCCTCCATATCCTCCCCTAAGAGCAAGATATCACATTATTCTTATTATACTTGACTTAGCTTTTACGGTAACTTTTAAGCATTATGAATGTATTAATTTACTACTCACTGACCACTTTTCTAAGCCAAGTTTGTTAAACTTAATTTCTAATGTATGCACATACTCCCTCGTGCTTGGTATGATTAAACATTATAGTGTATGTTAGATAGCTAATTTTACACACTATCCGTTACAATTATATATATGATCTAATGTTGCTTTCATATTGTACACGGCTTCTAGAATTGTTGGACTTTTATGTACATGGGTTTTTTAATGTGCGGTCAGACAGACAGAAATACTCTACTCTTTATCAATTTGAAATTCGCATTAATTACAACATAGAGTTGTAGACCTTAATAATTGTTCAAATGGTTTTTAAATATTACATTCTTTTTTTTAAAGAAAAAAGATAAAAAGGGATTATTCACATTATATATATATATATATAACATTTATATTATCTCACACAAGTTTTTAACTGCACATAGTGTTTTAAAAATAGGACTAAAAGTTAAAAAGATAAAACAAGAGAATTGAAGTTTAAAAAATTCAATAAATATTAGATAGTCATAAAATCGATTAAAGATTAAATAAAATAAAAGAATTGAAAATATTATTAAAAGAGATTGTTCTTATTAATCAATTAATTTGAAGTTTAATTGAAAAAAATATTGTTAATAAAAATTAATTGATTTATAAAACTTATTAATTAATAAAAATTGATCAATTTTTAACGACAAAAGTGAACTGAAAAATTAAAAATTGAATCGAAAAATTGAGTAGTTTCAAAATTTTTACAATTGAGCCGGCCAAACCAATTAAATGTTTTAGTTATTAGTTACATATATATGAAAATTACTGTGTATTATATATTTCATGTTGCTTGAACCTAAATTTCTATCCTATTAAAAGTCAGTAACAAACTAGAACTAAAATTCTTGGCACTTGACCCACTTTTATGAGTCAAAAAATGATATTGACTAATTACTCAACCTAGCTGGCAGTCAATATAGCCTTTTAGACAAGTTCGTTTTGCGCTGCTAATTTTGAGTTTTCGGCAAGTGTATTTCCATATAAAAACCTGAATTCTGCCACGAGCAACATATTTTTAAAACCTAAATGGTCTGTATAACAGACGAGCCACATGAGATTCAGTGATGCATTGGCTTCTTAAGATTTTTTTAAAAAATTAATTTTAATATATATATATATAAATATATAAAAGAATAGAGTTATTTAAAGGTAAGTGGTACACTGAGCCCTTCAAAATTTAAAAAAATTAATATTCGAACCCTCCTATATTAAATTTTTAGCTCCTTGATTGTATTGCAGTTGGAGCCTGGAGGTTTTGTTTGTTTTCATACTATATTTTCTGATTTGAGTATACTTTTACTTATAAAAAATCAGAGGAGAAGTAAAACCGACAAATAAAAAATTTAAGATTTAAAAGATTCAATCAGTATTAGATTATTATAAAATTGACTAAAAATAAATAAAATTAAAGAACTTAGAATAATTTTTTCTTATCTATTAAAAGATTTAAAGTTTAATTAAAAAATAAAATATTAAATTAAAATTAATTAATTAATTTTAATTTATAAGAATTTATTAATTTGATCAATGATTGATTTTTAACTATAAAATTCATTTAAAAATCGAATCAAAAAGTTAAAATTTTGAACAGTTTAAAATTTTTACAGTTGAAATACTTGAACTGTTTAAATTTTTTAATCGTTACTTTTGTCAATACAATAAAAATAAATAATAATAAAAATTTCCTTCACCAAACATTATTCTATAAAGCTAAAGTCGTCTTAAGTATCTTGACCGCTTCATATCCATTGGTCAAGATTTTTAAAAATAGATATTTATCATTGTCAAACAATAAGTTGAAGAGAAAAAATGGGCAATCTCGTAAAGAGTGATGTATACATTATTGGTGGCGTCCCACTACTAGCTATAGGTTGATGAGAATAGAAGTAATGCACCTTCTAGAGAGTAATAATATCATAGAGCCAGTACATGGGGACGAAAGATAAGATCATCAATGTCCGTTGAAAGAAAAAAAGAATAAAATATCAGGCAGTATTTCAACGGACATTAATGGCCTTATCTTTCGAAAAAAAATCAGAGTATGTATTGATCCGGACAAGAGCTTATGTAATTATAACCTTGTACCTGAGTACCACATATTTATGTCGATGAGATTGTATAGAATATGATTGATGGGGTTGTATGAAATAGGAATGATATAGGATTGTAAGTACAAAGGATTTATCTCATATTAAGGTAAGATTCACTGTACCCATAATTCTGTATCAATTCTATTTTATACGATCCTATCCATAAATTTTTTTGAGTCCCATATGTTTATGTGGAAGGAATTGTATAAAACAGGATTAGCACAATGCTATAGGTATAGAGAATTTAATCTCGTATTGAGAACAAGATCTTCTGTACTTATAACCTTATACTAATAATATTTTATAAGATCTTATCCATACATTTATGTAGGTCTCACATATTTATGTGGATAGGATCGTATGAGATATGATTGGTTCAGGTTACGGGTAAGAAAGAAAATTGATTGAAAGAACATTTCAAATGGACCTAAAATATTAACCTAATGTCCGATATATTTATTTAACAGTTCATCTACAAAGCAACAAGTCATGCCACGGCAATTTTGTATTCCATAATTTTTAATTAAACATATAAATGGCTTAGTTAAGGAGTCCTAAGATTTCGAATCTAATATTAGTTTGTTTGAAACTAATAGTATTGTCTGTTAACGGAAAAGACCATCTAGAAGGAAACTGAAAATGTCAAGACGACGGTCATTGCCGTTTACCATAATAACAACAATGCCCTAAAATGGATAATGATCAAACAAGAAGATCCTTATACTATGTTTGAAAACTTGAGTTCAGACAATACTTACAAATTGGATTAAATCAAGAATTAAAGTAACTTGGAAGAAGACGTCTTCGGTTCAATAGTTCATAGATACAATTGTTTTCCTAGATCTGTAACGAACCAGTAGAACAAAACAGGGTTTAGGTAGAACAAGGATACTTAGATGGCCAATCTTGCCAAACTTTTGTACTTCAATATCGAAAGTTTCAACGTATTCATTGAATACAGGTTGCACTGAATAGTAACGGGTCTTTTGTTCCCCTACTCAGTTCTGCCTATTTTCAACATTGAATGGTTGAGATCTGGTGGCGACCGAGAAAACAGATATATGAGACGTATGGGGTACAGAGCTTGAAAGCTCAACATCACTGTCTTTTCAAACAGTGGATTTAAGTGGACGAACTCAGTGACGACCCCTCCAAAACTTAGTCACTCCAAAGTACGTTATCGCAATAATTGAAATATATGAGCATTTGTATGAACGTTTGAAATACATAAAGTCGTTAAAACCAGCCTGCCCCACCCAATTAGGCCCGATTTTGCCCGCCCAGGACCAGGTTAACATATGGTCAAAATTGGGGTGAACCGGGCTGGTTTTAACAACTCTATGTGGCCCGATTGTTACTTCAAAAAAAAGTGATGGATTCGGTTGGCCTTATCAGCTCATGGCTTGTCGGGTCACGGATCGGTCAGCTTGTAATTAGGTCGGGCCGAGCTCGAACTGATGTCCTAAGCATTACGGACATTGGATCTTATATTTATTAATTATTAATTTTATAATAATAGCAACAACATCCATAACATCCATAAAAAATGAAACGTTGAATTTAGGAAGGTTTAATAATATACAGCCTTATCCTTAATTAGTCAAGAAGATGTTTTCAAATAACTCATACAAATAAATAAAAATAAAATAAAATAGAAAATTTAGTTAAATGAAAAGAAAATTAGAAGAAAAACAAAAAAGAAATTAAAATAAATGACATAAACACCATATTCATAATATTAATAATAATAGGAACAAATAAAATACAATAAAATAACTAATAATAATAATAATAATAATAAGATTTAATTACAAAAAATATCAAACTTTGTTCAATTTTGCAATTATAGCCCGAACATTAAAAAGTGGCAATAAAATATTCAAAATATAAAAAAAATCAATTCTAGCCCAAATTTCAAAAAGTGACACTTAATGCTTAAATTTTCAAGTTTTTTTAATTCTTGCTCAATGTTAGTGTTTATGTTAAGTTATTAATGAAACAACGTCATTGTTAAAAATAAAATACCTAAATCAATTTACGCAGCCTTAGCCCTTCGTTATTTGTTTGTTTTCCCCTACGTCCTCAACATTTGTCTCCTATTGTTCTTTTAACATCCAAAACTACTCTCGTATTGCAATGTACTGCACCATCAAGCTTTTCATTTTTAGTTGATAGGCTAACACTTCATCCCATAAAGCCTAACCGACCTAGTCACTAAACAATATAATTTATCTTTGAGCTTGAGTGGTATTTTCTTGTCACATAAAACTTTCGATACACTTCTCTATTTATGCCACCTTAATCTAATACAGTGAACTATGTATTCATGGATATTTTAATTGATTTGGATGATAGATCCTAGATACTTAAAATACTCGTTTTATGGTATAACTTATGAACCAAACTTTACCTTCACATCTGTAGACACCCTATGATCTGAAAAGTGACACTCTAAGTACTCAGTCGTAGTCTTGTTCAATTTAAAGCCCTTCGACTCTAACGTATCCGTCCAAAGTTTTAACTTGGCATTCACACCCTCTTTTGTCTTATCAGCTAAAACAATATCATCAACAAAACAACATATAACAAGACACATCCTTTGGATATTCATGGTGAGTTCATCTATCACTATTGTAAACAAAAGCGGACTTAATGAGGAGCCTTGGTATGACCTAATATCAATAGAAAAACACTTTGTATCTCCTCACATTGTCCTGACTTTAGTCATTATACCTTCATACATATCCCTAATAACCTATATATAGGTCATAAGAACTCCTTTAATTTCTAAACACCTCCGTATGATTTCCATAGGTACCTTATCATATGCTTTCTTTAAATCAATAAAAATCAAGTGTAGCTTTCTTGTCTTTCCTTGTGTTATTCTATTAATCTTCTAAAAGGAGTAAAGCTTTTATCGTGGACATTCCTGACATGAAGCCAAACTCGTTCTCCAAGATAGGAGTATCCTTCCTCAATGTCTTCTTAATCATCTTCTCTTATAACTTTATGGTGTGACTAAGTAGTTTGATGCTTCTATAGTTGTTACAACTTTAGATGTCCCATTTTTGTTTTTATATAGAAGAATTAGCATACTAAGTCTCCACTTATCTGAAATTTTGGCGAACTTCAAGATCACATTAAAAAGCTTAATTAGCCAAGTAAGGCTCTCTTTTCCTAGGCTATTCCATACCTCTATGAGTATCTCATCAGGCCCTATTGCCCTTCCACTCTTCATCTCCCTCAAAGTTTTTTAAATTTCTTCCCTTAATATGTCGGCAACAAGTAAGTTATTATACCTTTTGGTCATGCTAAGATCACTTAAAGAGATATTGTCTTTTACGTCTTTATTAAAAAGGTTATAGAAGTATCTCTGTCATCGTCCCTTGATGTTATTTTTAGCCACGAGCATCCACCTTGCTTAATCTTTTATACAACAAACTTCAAATAAGTCTTTTGTTTTTTGTTCCCTAGCTCTCGCAAACTTAAAAATATCCTTTTCTCCATCTTTAATTTTCAATCATTGGTATAATTTCTCTTAAGCTCTGCTTTTAGCTTATGAGATTATCTTCTTTGCCTCTTTCTTTATCAGTTTGTCACTTTCTCTATTAAATACTCTCTCTACTTTTGTGGTGCTATCCAAAAATGTTGTATAGGCACCCATCTTGATCCTAGTCTTTTTTTGTACATCTTCATTCTACCATCAAGACTTCATTTTACTACCCTTAGGTAATTTAAAGACACCCAATATCTCTTTAGTTGTATTTCTTAAAAGAGTTGTTACTTTTTCCCACATTTGGTTACCATCTCCTTTAAATTTCCATTCTTCTCCATATATTTTACTCTCTCCCTAAGTTGTTGATTGAGCCCAAGTTTATCTTATAAATTGGCTGCACTTTCATAACTGTTAATGTACTTTTTGACTCCTAATTTGTGATTTTTGTGCTTAAATTAGTTCCTTATAGTGA
>JANZLX010000006.1:3183022-3198753 GCA_025531955.1 Erythroxylum orinocense
TGAACAAGAGATATATAGCTATGATTTCTATGAAGAAGTCAAAAAGAATTTAAGATGTTAAGTTTTCCAAATTCTGTTAGCAAGTAGGAAAAATTGAGTTCATGCTTAGTGACTGTTTTGTATAAGCGTACCATGGGCGCATTATGGTGGATGAGTAGTATGGGCACACCATGGAAAATTTTGTAAGTGAAGTTTTGGACGATATAAGATTGAAGATGTATTCATGACGTCTATCAAGGATTCAAATGAATTATGAATGAAAAAAAATGTATAACCCTTCTAAGTTATATGCACGCTCACGTGTCAAGACTGGTCGCAAGAGGAGTTGGGTTCCAAAAATGGGATCCAATAGTAGAACAACATTAAACCGATTTGCATTGACCTTTGAGATACATTTATAAAGGACATTGCAATAAAAGATCGACCTAAAGTTACTCAGTGTCTGCGGGCTCTTCACCTTGGGAACTAAGGTAATCCTAGTAGAATTCACCCATCGAGGCATAGCCGAGGTAGAAAAGAAATGCCGCACTGCTTCTCTAAAGACCGCTCCTATAATATCCCAACACCTCCTAAAGAAAAAATAGGTGTAGCCATCAGGTCCTAGAGCCTTATCCTCTGGGATAGAGAATAAAGCAGTACGTATCTCCTCGTTTGAGACTGAGCTCTCCAATGGTTGAACCATATCCTCGATAATACGATGAGTGAAGAAACGAACAGCATCAACTGAAGGAAGCGAGTGAGGAGAGCAAAGAATACCCTGAAAATAATCCACCGCCATCTTCCCCATAGTTCCCTGATCTATGATAAAAGTGGCAGTCCCATCATGCAACCCATGTACTAGAGCTATGACCAGGTGATAAATCAAGGATCTATGGAAAAACCTAGTGTTCTGGACCCCCGGAGCAAACCACTGAATCTTAGATTTCTGTCGATAAAAGGACTAATCATCTTGTAGTAATTGGTAGTACTATCGAGCGAGGTTACGTTCTGTAATACCCAGATCTGGCGAGTGAAGGGAAGCATCAAGAGCTGCCTGAGCGGAGGCCCACTGGGTCCGTGCCTCCCTAAGCCTGTTGGAAATATGACAGTAATCCTAAAAATAGAAGGACTTCAGCTCTCGCTTGAGCAGACCTAACCGGTGAGTTAAACAAGACATCGGGTCTCCTCGTACTGGTGTAGCCCAAACCCTCTGATTGAGCCCAAGTTTATCTTATAAATTGGTTGTACTTTCATAACTGTTAATGTACTTTTTGACTCCTAATTTGTGATTTTTGTGCTTAAATTAGTTCCTTATAGTAAGCTCATATTATTTGCAATTTGTTAGTAAAATTGTTGCAAATTGATATTAATTGCATTATAATTTTTCTGAGGACAATTGATACTGCAAATTGCTATTTTGTCTTGTAGGATAAAAAGGAGTCAACCATGTCAGGAAGTCAACAGGACGTGAGCCTTCAAGCACGTCACGGCGCATTCAATAGAAGACACGTCACAACGTACACCAATTCCTACGTCGCGGCGCATCAACACGTAGTAGCACATCGTGACGTCCACTAATTAACCCGCTGTGGCGAGCGAGCAAGAGCACGCCACGACGTCTATTAATTAACTCGTCGCGATGTGCATACGGATATCCGGACTTTAAATGGAAAATTCTTGCACTGTTCCGACCCAACCCGAACCCTTCCTTTAAAAACTTGCCAAATTAGGTTAAAAGGGAGCCGGCTACGAAGATAAACACAACATACACGATACACACTCGGTAGCCACCAGAGACGACCGAAACCTTTCGATATCCTACCACCATTATTTCCATCTCCGATCACCATCCATCACCGCCGGCCACTTCATTGTCACCTCTACCGTCGATCTTTGTAGCTATAGGCAGCGTCGAAACTTCAATAGTGAAAAGGAGTTTCAGAGTCATGCATGGCTAAGGCTTCCGACCTCTTGAAAATGTAGCAATGGCTTGACTTCACCCGGACTTTAAAGGGGAGTAATCCGACATTGTCAAAGTTTAATTATATTATTGTAAATCGCTGAGTTAGGATTTACTGTAGTATGGTTAGATTAACATGGTTAGAGTTTAATCATGTGTTGAACAATTTTTTGTGATATGAATCTTGTTATATGTAGAACTTGATGCTTAATATATGAAGTCTCATATATGTCATTTGGCGATTGTGTTGATCTTTCTTATCTGCCTAGTTGTGTTTGATATGGAGATTTTGCATGAGCTAAATGACCAATTGCATTAACTTGTTCATTTCACACACTAAGATGCTTTTAAACAAGGTTTAAGAAATGGAGTTCATTGATTAAATTCTTGGACTTAAAGGGTCCTTTAAGGTTGATTATTCGAAAACTTAGTAGATTATATTCCCCAAAAATTTATTTTTGACCATGATAGCCTAAGCTTGTTTTCAAGAGGACTTTATCTCATTTGATTATTGTTTGAACTTTTGTTTATTTCAATTTCCCAAAAATCCAAAAATATACTTTTTAATAATTTTCTCTAATTTTAGTTTAATTTCCTCAATTTTGATCAACATGCAAAACCCCCCTTTATCAACTTTAATTGCTTTTTTTTTACTATAGGCTAGCTTAAACCTCTTTCGTTAGGTTCCAATTAAATAAGACGACCCGAGGTTGCATCCTATACTGCAATCCTTGGTATTAATTATTTTTTATTCGGTTCCTAAGGGTTTGATCTTTAGATCGAAACGGCAGAGCCGCGATTAATTGTTCCATTGCATCCCTTTTTAAATTCTACCATTTGACTCTAGTAAATCTTCTAGGACTTTTCTTCTTCCTCTAACCTTTAATTATAAGATCCAAAACCAAATATTTTGTACAAAGTTTCTTCCAATGCTTAGATTAGAACTATTATGAAATAATTGTGTTTTATGAGATACAATAAGGTTAGGGGAGTGAGAGGATATATCATCTATATATTTCATTTATAGAGTAAACTTAACAACTTAAATATAGTCATCATTAATACTTGTATTATTCACTAGGTTCTGAAAACATTTTCATCAAACTTTGATATTCTTGTTACTAGTTGCAATTCATATGATGAAAACTGAGACATTAATTACCTTATTACACACTATGTAGCAAAGGAAGAAAAACTAAAGAACATAATACAAAAACAATACAATCATCATTAATAACCACTAAACCCAAACCTATAGCCAATCCTAGAAAACCAAATGTTAAAGCTCTTAGAGATCCTCCATTTTAAGAACCAGGACAAATGAGTGGCACGAGGAATTTTGGGGATATCATATAGAATATGAAGCTTCTTTTGAAAAAAGAAAGGTTGTAAAAGTAGGACTGTATAAATTATAAGGCTTGAGAAAAATAGGATCAATTAAGTAACTTTTTTGTTTTTGTCATTTATGAATTTAATGTTTTTATAGTCACATCAAGTAATTAATGGCTAGATAATGGACCTTCTAATCATGTTACTTTCAAGGTGCAAAGAGTTCATATATAAGGATGAGTCAAAAGTAATGGTTAGCAATGATAAAGAAGTTGATATAGATTTGATGGGTTTTAAATAAAGAAGAAAGAGTTTTGTAATAGAAAAATTTTAGTGTACAATTATTTTTTGATACAAAACTTATTAGTACAATCTTTTTACAATATGGTCCATACAAAATATGTTTAACTCTTGATGAAATATATGCTTCTTTGTATATTGTTTAAAAGATTGTTAGTAAAAGATCTTTGACAAAGAAAAAAATCTTACATGTTATGCATAAAAGATTACTTAATATCTTTAGAGAAATAGTTAAAAGGTTGATAAACATTTTTTTTTCAACTTTTGATTTTAGTGATCTAGAGATGATTATTACAAAGGAAAGTTGAACAAAATAAAACAAAATAAGGTTAACCTGTAATTCCATTTTTTAAAAATTATTAATACTAATATATGTGACCCTTATTCACACACCATTTGTAGTTCCATATATTTTCCAACTTTTATTAATGATTATTTTTGACATAGATATGTGTTATTGATTAATTTGAAGTTCTTGATAGGTTTTGGATCTTTAAAAATGAAGACAAAAATCAATTGAGAAAATAATAAAAAATATCAAACTTGACCACAAAGTTGAATATTATGGCAAATGTGGAATTTTCAAAAAATATAAATGTATATTTATTAAATACTTAGAAACTTGTGAAGTAGTAACAAAATTTGATATGTTAAAGAGAATTGCACCTTAAAAGATATGATGATAACCATGCAAAATAGGACTAACCTTCCAAATTACCTTTAAGGCTATTAAGACCATTTGTATATCTTAAACAAAGTCTTAATCAAACAAGTGCCTATATACCTTTTGAGCTATGAAAATATTAGAAACCTAGTCTCATTCATTTCCAAATTTTGAGTTATCTCATCTGATTATATAGTTTTTTTTGTAAGAATGAGTATAATATTAGACATATTGTTGATCTAATTATTTTTAGATATTGTTTTTATTCCTCATACAAATTTATGGTGGGATATAATGAAAGATAAAATGCAGTTAATGAAGCATAATCAAGTATAGAAAATTGTTATTTTACATCAAAATTGTGAACTTGTTGGATGTAAATAGCTTTATAAGATTAGAAAGGACTCCTAAGGTAAGTTTAAGCAATTAAAGATAGGTTGATTGCCAAATGTTTTACTAAAAAGGAAGGAATAGGCTTTAATATCACTTTATCTCCTATATCTTTTAAAGAGACATTTTGAGTGATAATGAAAATAATAATTCTTTATGATATAGAATTACATAAGATGAATGTTAAAGTTACTCTCCTAAATGGAGACCTTTATGGTAATATTAACATGGTACAGTCTAAAGTGTTTTAAGAAGATGATGAAAGTTATTTTATTTATAAATTGAGAAAATCATTATGTGAATTAAAACAAGTTTCTTATTAGTGATGTTTTAAATTTGATGAGGTAATCACCTCATTTGACTTTCTCAAAAATAAAAATAAAAATGACAAATGTTTGTACTACAAGTCTAAAGGGTACAAGGTCATCTTTTCTACTTTTATTTGTAAATGATGTGTTACTTATATCAAATGACTTGTTCATATTGTATGAGGTTAAGCACTTCTTGTCTAAGCATTTATCCCCTAAATATCTTAGTGAAACATCTTTTATCCTTAGTACTCATATTAACATGTCAAATATTGAAATTTGTTAAGTCGCTTTTAGAGAGCATACATTAAGCTTGTGTATAAATGTTTAGTAATGAAATATACCGAAAAAAATTATCTTAGACGCCATGTTGAAATAATGATGTTAAAAGAGGGGCCATTAGGAGTGTTCCATATTCTAGTTCAATCAATAGTCTGATATACGGTCAAGTTTGTACTAGATTGAACATTGTTTTTGTTGTTGGATTATGGAGTAGATATTTATCTAACCTAATTATAGACCATCAAAATGTAGTTAAATGAGTTTTGGATATTTTAAAATAAAATGAATTATGTGTTAACATATAGGAAAATTGAAAAATTAAATCTAATTAGGTATATAGATTGAGAAATTAGACATGGATGGGTATACATATTATGATTTTACTATGTGTTTAGATAATAAAAATCTCTATTAAGTTACATTTTTACGTTAGCAGGTGGAGTTGTTTCATGAAATATGTTACAGAAAAGTGTTAAATAGATACTTGTGGTATTTTCTACTATGCATATATGTATGTTATAGTGTTGCTTTACAGGTAATTTGATTAATAAATTTAATTTTTTAATTTTATATGATTGATTAAGTTGATAGATCTATCGGATTATATTGTGATACTCTTTCTACAATATTGTTGGATTATAATAGTAAAAATATCACATAGTATAACAATTTAAACATTAAATATTTGACGAGAAGGGAACTTGTAAAAAAAGGTGAGATAACAATAGACCATATTTAACTAAGTATATATTAATTGATCCTTTAACTAAAGGATTTCACCTTACTATTTTTGATAAACATGTTTGCAATACAGGTATTTTGAAGTCTTTTGATATTATTAATGAGATATGAAAGTATATTTGCTCGAGGTATAATTTTCTTCTCATGTATAGTTTACCTTGTTTATATATTAATGATCACTATTTTGTTTTGAGTCATACGTATTATTTCATATTGCTATAATATAAGTGAAAATTTTAAGATTTGTATTAATCTTAAGCATATAACTGGTCATTGAAATATTTACAATTTAACCTTGACCTTGAGATATTTACAATTTAACCTTAACCGTATATCTTATAACATATTTAATTATCTCGACAAGTTTTAAAAGACATAAAGAGATATAAATTTTAATGTCCCAAAGGCTTTTTTTAAATGTAGTTTAGTATACAATATGATAAAACATATTTCTTTGTTGCAATTTAGCATAAAATTCAAAGAATCTATATTGATAAATAAAACATTGTATCTATATTGATAAATAAAACATTGTACATTGTTGTTTATTAGGCATACTGGTTGGGTCAGTCGTGCTAGGTCCAAGCTCAAACTCAAAACGGCACATGGGCCGATCGGCATATTCCTCGATATTGACCTAATTCCTACAGGTATTTACTATATAAATTCATTACCTCATGAGGAAAAAAGTACGACTTTAGAATCCTAGCATTCTTTATTCATAGCCACCAAAACTCTCACAAAGAGATTAACTTGAGCTTCGGAAGGGTCCATCGGCAGTCAACCCCCGGTGTGCCTTTACTGTTTTGCAGAAATTTCCTAGCCAAAACCAACCAATCTCATAGATTCAAGCAACAGCGCCCAACCCCATCATAATCAGTCAGAACTACATACTATTGTTGAACTTGGTTAAGTAAGTTTCTACTAGGTATCTTGAACTTGGTTAAGTAAATTTTACAAATATCCAATTTTCCTTTACCTTTTAAAACATTTATACATTAAAAAGATACAAAAAGATCTAGTTAACTTTGATTGTAACAACTTTTGTAAATGATAATCGAAAGTTTCAATAACTTTCAAAAATTACGAGCTTTCTCAAAATCTATAATTATTTATTAAAAAAAAACAAAACCTTTATGTTTTTTTAATTATTTTCATTTATATAAATTCATAATTGATCTTATTAAAATTGAATTCATTTTAATGAAAAATAGTGTGAATCTTTTTCAGAAGTGAAAATGAAAGGGTTAAAAGCTTAAGTGTTAAATTCGAAATTTAGATTTATTACTTAAGATGTAGTTTCGTTACACTAATTTATTACAATATTTGGGCCCAATGGTGTGTTTGAGGCTTTGAGCCGGACCTTGTAAGCTGTATGTAATAAGGCATGAGGCTGTCCACAGTTATGAAAACTTGAATAAAATGAAAAATAGGATAAATGTCCCAAGTGATTGTTACTGATGTTACCATAAAAATTTTAAATTAGCTAATTTTTGATTTATTTTTTTAATTTTTTTAGTTTGATTTAATTTAATAATTATTGTTTTTAAAAACCAATCATTTAATTAATTAATTGATTAATTTTTATAAACTAATCAATTTTTATAAATATATTATTTTTAATTTATCAGTCTCTTTTTATAATTAAATTTTAAATTTTTCGATGGGTGAGGATAGTATTCTTTAATTATTTTTTAAATTATTTAATTTTATTTAATCTTCAATCAATTTTATGACGATCTAATACGGGTTGATTTTGAAAATATTTATAAAAAATTTGTAGGAAGTACAGGATACAAACCTTTTTAAAATTTTTTTATTCTCATTCTATCTTTTTAAATTACTAAAAAATATATAATTATTTATTAAATTTATTTCAACTTGTTTTTAACAAAAATCACTATTACATTTATGTTGAAGCGATCAATCGAATTTTTTAGATGTAGAATAATTAATTAAATGATATTTATTAAAATGAGTAGACATAAATTTAATAGAATATTCCTTTTAAATTTTGTTATCCCATAAGACATCTTAAGTAAGATAAAATAATAATATATTTAAAGTTAGTGAAATTAATGAGGAATGTTGCGTAAAATAAATAATTCAGTAAGTAAAAATTTATTAACAAATTAATATTTACTTCAATTATTAAAATTAATTTTATAAATTTAAATATTTTATTTTTTATTTGAGAACTATTTAGTGATCTCTTTTGATAAAAGCACTTTGTTCTTTGCTTCAACATGGATGCACATGGTAGTTGTACAACTACCCCATATCACAAGGAAGACAAACACTCTGGACCACTCCAATTGTAGTACCTGTAACTTTTCTTCGCCATTGGACAAAGTTCAGATTCCTTCGTCCTCGTTTCAATTGTCATGAACAAGTTCATCAACACTGTGTCCACAAAATGATTGAAGATTGGCGGATATCGGGTAGACAATTCCCTGGAGTTTCAACAGGAGTTTGAGAAGCCTGAATAAGCAGCCATCTTTGAAAAGCATCGAATAAAATGGCTTTACGTGAGTACTGTGGCCTGTTTTCTTTGGACCACTAAGAAAAGATACAAATGCCATTATTGGTGTATTTTCAACATCTGTTGCTTTCTTAGAATGTCCAGATCCATGTCTTTAGGTGGAAATAGTTCCCCAGGACGAACACAATCTGATGTCTTAACTGTGCCAGTCACAGCGATGGAATCCTGCTTACTGAAGCCAGCTCAGAGTAATTCCATAAGATCATATGCATTACATAAGTCTAACGTTTAATCTCAGAATAAATGTGTCCAGTATGGCTCAGCTTCTGAAAGGAAGGGGCACACAGATCATTGAAAGATGTTCCGGAACAACCAATATCTCTGTGATTCCATGTGCATCGACGAAAAGGCTGGTCCCAAGCTTGAAGCGAGGATATTTTCTTACAATTACTTACAACACGACCATGTTATTATACATCGAGCTTTAAGATATGTTAAACCCTGTAGCTAACACCCCCAACTCCTATAGATGTGTACAAAACTTACACCCAACTCCCCTGGAATCATCAAAACAAAAATTTGTAATGCAGCACAGCCTTATTGTGTGTACAGAAGGTATCTAAAACTGAACTCGTAAGGAATGATTCGGACAAACGGTGAATTAGACTCCCCTTTGGCTCTTTCCAGACACTTAATTGCTTCTTTCCCGAGTTCAGTTGGTAACTGAAGGCAGATCCAATCAAGCAATGACTCCAAATCCTTGGCAAAGTCGAGTAGATACCAATCTAACAATTTTGGTATTCCAAATTTTGTGTTCGAAATTCCAATTGCAGCCTGTAAGTACTCCCTCTTTGCAACTTCAAGTTCGCTCTCCACCTGAGAGGCAGTGTACACTCTTACCTTCATTACAGAAGGTCCACAAGTCAGTAATAGCATAATGTGAGCGTTACAAAATATCCCAGAAGCTAGCGATCGCTGGCATGCAGAGATCCATTATCTTAGAAGAGTTAAAGGATAAAAACAGTCGACAATCTTGTAGTGATTGTGATTGGAAAGCTATGAGAAAAGCGTGCATTGGGGAGCAGATTGTAGCTTTTATTTATTTATTTTGGACTTATGCATGCAATAAAGTGATGGTGCAACGTGAATACAGACAGTATTGCATTTCATATTGGACCACTCATGAGTTCGATGATGAGGTAAATTCGAGAACGGAACCAAACCATTTTTGTTATTTTATTTACTTACAGCAGGAGAGGACCAGCTTCCACACGACAGGGCAAATGTCACTAAAGGTTCAGATAACTCCAATCCAAATTTGCTCCTCGCTGTCATTTCTTCATTTTTAGCACCTTTAGAAAAAGTCTGATGGAATTCCAAGGGTAACTATCTAACTGAAAAAGATAAGAGAAATTGCAAAGAAGCTCAAATGGTCACCACACCACTTACATATTTTGAGTGATAAGGCAGTCTGAGAATGAAATGCTCAATGGTTATTGCATTTAACAAGTGTCCACCGACATTTACTGTTGCCTGAGAAATGAAACTGTGAAAATAAATGACAACACTTTGGAAATAGAAGAGAAATTCCCAAATGATACAGACCTTCCTCATGAGTACAACAATCATCTCTGGACTCTCTGGTACGCCATGCTCTAGAAATGCCTGAAACAGTTAATAATACAATAAGTGGTTATTTCTCTTGATGCCGAAGACAAAATCCAAGTATACAGCATTCATATTTACAACAAAAATGGATAGCTTCACATACATTCATCATGCAGGAATTGTAAACGTTTATCCAGAATGAAAGCTTCTCTTGCTGAGTGAGGTTTTCTAGGTTGACAGTGGCAAGTTTCCCAAGCAAAAGTCTGCAAATTCAATAAGAAAACAATCTATACTCATTATACCGTGAAGGGGATGAAGAAAAATAGTTCAAGACTTCAAGTTACATTGAAGGACTTACTTTAGTCTGTGAAGTAGAAACAAAGAATTCGATGTTCTGCTAGTATTGATTGTGTGAGCTTCTACTGCAAATAGGTTCTTATATGGACCAACATCTCTCTTCCCATATTCTGAGCATACTCCGTAAGGATCTCGAAACTCAGGTTCTTCACCATTGTCTCCAGACACTAAAGTTGATAGGAAAGGTAAATTATCCGCAGTATACCTACTCTTCATTGAGCTCATCCTTAAAAGGATGCTGGACAAGCATCTTACAATGTCCTCAGATATCTTATTGGGGTTGTCACCTCCTGACGGCTTTTCTTCTGATTTACTAAGGTTACTGGCATCTGCATTTTCTTGATCTAGCTGGACAAGTACGTAAGTCTCATTAATTTGGTGTAAATTAATTGAATAGAGCTTAACAAGTAATTGATGAATTATAAACCTGTAGGTTTCGACGGACTAAAAGCTTCTCTGATGATCTATTTTCAAGGGAAGGCCTTTTCTGTGGCGTTCTGATCACCTGGGCTTTATGGACTATTGATCCTTTCTTGGTCTTCACAGAATTGTTACACAATTGGTTCTCCTTCCCTTGTCCATCATCTACGAATAAAATGAAGATAGGCAAAAGGATCGGGGTGAAAATGTGATTGATTGTATCATGCAGTGATCGTGTCAAAATGCAGTTTACCAGAAGGTGATGACAAATGCCTTTTGTGCGTGGCAGAGTCTCCTGATTTTCGTGTTAAGGACTTATTTTCTGGTTTGGCGTGTTTGTTTGGATGCAAGTTATATAAATCTCCGAAACTCTCATTGTTCCTCTTGGAGCTTGAAATGTACACGGCCTCTTGGTACAGATCCTGCCTGAAATGCACAACCTTTTCTTCGAGTCGGACAACCTCTTCTTCCAGAACAGCCACTTCAGCTAGAAGCTCTAGTGTCTGCAGAAGTTACAACATGAGTTATTATCCTGTTCCAATCTCAGAATATTATCTGGAATTAGAATGTCTTATATTTCCCCTCGCATCTTCTCAGCTAGAAATGTTGTTCCATAATCATCGTCTAAATTTCTTCATTCCTTAATCACTGAAAGAAAGAGAGACAAAAAAGAAACGCTATAGTAGATAAGGATTTCTAGTTACTGACAGCAGAAGGGAGGTATGAAGGAAGGCGAGGCAGAGATCCCAAAGGTCTTGTGAAAGCTCTCTCCAGAGCTCTATGAACATTCTCTTCATGCCTAAGCTTCCTTTTCAGTTTGTCAACCTGAAACATCACAATATAAGATCTAACAATTAGTAAAAGAAATGGTAGGGGAAGAGGACAAAGGTACCAATGACCATACATCTTGCTCCAATGCCATTTTCTTCTGTCTGATTGAGGTTCGTTGATTTTTGGCTGATTTCGTAGCTTCATTTGATCTGCTCCGCTGCATTTCCACTTTCTCCTTCAAAGACCAATGAGATTTTTATTGAAACAACAGAAGTTACAGAACCATCAACGTTCTGAGTTGAATTATAACAAAAATACCATGCAGAGAAGAGACTGGCGTACATGAAAGTTCCTTTATTATCATTTTAAACAAGAGAAAAAGATGAAGAAAGTGGTGATTTCAGAGATATTTCGCTGAAAGCAAGAATTTACAGGCTCTACTAGAATTAGAAATCTCTCTTGAAATATGGCAGGAAGGCGACAACTTTCAATTATAATAGAAAATCCATTCTCGATTGTCATTAAAAAAAGTCCACTTCAGCAGAATTTTCCGGGAACGTTCAGTTTCTGGATCCAGTTCCCTGAAACTGAAGTCACCGTTTCTGGACAAAACTACAAACTCAAAACCTGGAAAACGTAAACGTCATAGTATGGAGACGCTGCCCACATAACAAACCGTTCCCCAAAACAAGCATTGAGTGATCAATCGACCCTGGTAGAGAACTAGAGATTGATTAAAGTTGCTTACTTTTTCATGCTTCAATGGAGCTCTAATGGGCTGAAGCCTTGTCCTCACACTGGAATTCATCTTCTACAATCACCACTCTCTCCGGGGCAGCAAATCTGACATAGGGAGAACCCGATTTTTAGAAACAACATTGACAAAGAGACAACCAAAAAGAACAGAGCCTGAAAGCACTGATTATATTGAACGTCATCGTCATTTATAAAACAGAGTAGCAGATTAATATATACCTTTACAGAAAGTTCATTCCTTTGGAAATGCACACGAGTCACTTAACCCTTCAATTCCTCGATTATTTGAAGCAAATTTACCAACACCCCAAAAAATGAAACAGTCCTCTGATCATTTATATATCTGCATCTGAATATATACGCAGGACGAGACAGAGACGGAGAGAGAGACAGATTTTACTACTATATCCTATAATGCTAAGCTGGAACACAACTTGCAAAGAAAAAGAGAAATGGTTGGATTTGGATAACTGCGTAACTAGACAGTGAAAGGGGAAATGGGAAGATAATGGTTTGGTATCTAAATGTTACACTTCATGCTCTGCTCTGATCTGCTCGATGGCGTTCCTGCGTCATCATGAAATAACGTGCGCCCACCATTTTTTTAACATACTTTACTCCAAGTTTTGGACACAACCCCTGTGCCTTTTTTAACTCGTCATCCCCACAATGCCCCTAGATCATCACCGTCTCTGCCTTTCCAATGTCGAAAATCTCTCTTAGAAACCAGTTTTGACTATGGAAAATGAACAGAGCAATGGATTGATACCAGAAACTAGATTGGCTGGATTTGGATGTGGACTTGTGGTTATGAAGGTAATGTGGGGGTTGTGGGTACATTTTAGTTAAAGAGTGATTGTTAGTTCTTAGTGCTGGTTTTGAGAGCCAAAAGCTGCACCAATCACATGTTTGCCAACTAATAGGAGGTAGATGGATACAGGATTATGAGTACACAAAATTATAATACAACAACAGATATTCCGCAGAATGTATAATGGTCCATTCCTTTCATGGGATAGACATTTGCTCTCACGTTTCATCTAAATGGAAACTCCATTTCTGTTTACAAATGATATGGCCTATTCCCCAGAGTCTTCAGTAATAATTTCTTGGTTTTCACCCAATTCTTGGTTTCAGCAATCCTTTGAAACTTTTCTTTCTTTTGGGAGGCTGTAGAGTATGTTAGGAAATGCAATTATTCGCAACATCGATTCAAGCTTCTCTCTTTTTTGACAAGTTGAAGGTTAATGATTATCAATCTTATCAGAACCAATCAAGAACTTACCTAAATAAATCCAACATTTTTGATTCAGTAGAGGGTTTCTTTCATGAAAGTTAAGGTTTAAATCATATAAAAGAGCCATTCTCCTTTCTTAAAGGAACTGATAAATGTATAAATAATCATTTAAAACGACGACACGAAGGAGCTTCACACATTTCTTAATTCATTTTGTCGATGGCAACCCTCCGATTCTCTTTTCCAGTGACGTGAAAACACAATGATACGCACACATGGAGTGTGTACTCAAGCTGTAAAGCTATAATGACGGCAGGTTGAGAGATGATAGTTAAGATTGAAAGGGTTGGAGAGCCACGTGATACTATATATATGACGCTTTGGTGCATTTTTTAGACTGAAAGAAAGAACCATTTTTAAAGATTCTTCAACTTTGGTTTGGCCCACTTTTACTTTCTACCCTAATTGTAACCTTATGCTTAAGCAAGTATAAATACCTTCCCAACTAAATTCACATGTGTTTACTCTTACTTGTACTCAAAGAAAGGTGCACGATATTATCCTTAAGTTTTAGAAATTCAACTCTTTTAACTTATAAAAAGAAATAGTATTTAGTGCCTGTTTGATTGAATTTTTGGAGTGTAAATAAACACTTTTTTTCACTGCAAAAACTTTTATAAAAAAAAATAAGTGTTTGACTGTAAAATAAAAAAATACTTTTTTAATAGATATAATTTTTTGGCAGCTAAACTATAACTTTTTAAAAAGCTTAAATTTGAAATTTCTAAAAGGAGTATCTTAATGAGCCTATTTTTTAATACCTTTTACCTTTATGTTTTATATATAATTCGCACAATACTCACAAAAATATCGTCATGTTTATATTGATATTTATATAATATTATTTGACTTTTTTTATATGTTTTAATATTTATTTTTTATATTAGTTTTACTTATGTTATAATTCATATAAAAGAATTGGTTAGATATATTTTCATTTATATTTCATATGGTTTAAAATTATATAATAATTAATATATTGTGCTTTGCATATTGTCAAATATATTTTAAATAATATTTATATGCATAAATAATTTCTATTATAAAATAAAATATAACTAAAATTAAAATTGCCTTTTGTTTTTATATTGTCAAGTATACTAGTATACTGTATGAAACTTTTTCAAAAAAGCTCTTTTTTAAACGACAATCAAACAGTCAATTGACTTCTTAGAAAAGTTTTTCTCAGAAAAAACTATAATGACAAAAGCTCTATTGATATAAGCCTATCTAAACAAACACTTAGGTTAATAAATTAAATATTGCTTATTTTTTTTGAGATTTTTAAAATTTTGTGCCATATTTGATAAAATTTTCAATTTAGTGATAAGCTTTTTAAATGTTATATAGAGCGTAAATATCTATCTTATATCAGTAAAAAAATAATAATATTTTGACATTGTTTGTATAAAATTTAAAAAATATTACTAAATTAAATATTTTAATATTATAATTAAAAATCTCAAAATATTAAATATTTTTAAATTTATTATACAGAGAGGAGTAGTTTAGTCTTCAGGTGATTGGTACCTGAAAAGTGTGGCCAAACTTCCAAACTTTTGGACATGTTACAATGGAAGGACGTTTATAGTAATATATTTAAGGTGAGCAGCTGATGGTCTCAAAAGCTTATGTGAAAAACCCATTGTGATGACTAATGTCTTCGTGCACGGCAAGATGGTGAAAGCCGCAAGAGACTTATTTGGTGCAAGTTGTTGACTCGTAATCATGATATGCGACATTATGAGACCAAATCTTTTGTCAAGTTTTACTCTGTCTTATTCTGTCTCATGAAATCTCAGCCATTTATTTTGCGAGCTCTACGTCCGGCAAATAAACGGCTGAGATTTATTGGATACAATAAGACACCATAATATTAGACAGGAGATCTGGACTCCATTCTTAGTACCTTAATTACTAAAGAAAACTATAATTAACCCAAGAGTTATGGTTGAGTGGCAAGGAATTCATCGACCCTTAACCAAAGGTCAGGGATGAGAGAAATTTAAGACAAAAGTTTCAGATTAATTGAATAATTAATCAACACCAATCTTTAACCCTATAATCGCAACATACTGTATTCAATA
>JANZLX010000006.1:3216447-3235658 GCA_025531955.1 Erythroxylum orinocense
TTGGGTAATTCTATTGTACTTTCGTGAAAGTGATTAATCTGGGTGAGGG
The DNA here is from genome assembly GCA_025531955.1 of Erythroxylum orinocense. Lineage (NCBI taxonomy): Eukaryota > Viridiplantae > Streptophyta > Magnoliopsida > Malpighiales > Erythroxylaceae > Erythroxylum > Erythroxylum orinocense. The sequence goes on from JANZLX010000006.1 coordinate 3,216,497, forward strand.
CCCCGCAGACGTAGGCAAGGTGTGCCGATCTACGTTATCAAATTTTTGGTGTTGATTTATTTTTTGTTCTTTTAATTTTTCTGATTTTTGTTTGCCAGAAACGAATCGGAAAGTTCGCGAAATTAACCCCCTTCAATTTTTCAGTATCTAATTTAATTTGAAATAGTTTAATATAATTAAGTTCAATTCTCTATTATAAAATATCAAAATTCGTATTATAATAAAGTAAATAGTACAATTCAATCCTATTCTAATTATAAAGTTAAGGTATAATTTGATTAGGCCTTTTTTAATTACTAGAGACACATTCTTTTGTGATTTACAGCCATTGAATGTAACGCATAACGTGAGAACGCTTCTATCAAGTCTTTTGGGATTCTAACTGTCCTCTTGGAAATTTTAAGATTTATTTATGTATTATCTTCAACCACTTTTATTTATCAAGTCAATGCATAATGACCTCTCATCCCCATTATATGGGACCGAACTGACCAAGTTCATAGCCGCAAACTGTTATTATAAAATGCAGAGCAGAAACTTTGCTTTTCGGAGTGATGTGACTAGTCAACTCAGGTAAACATGGAGCGACAGTGCTCCGTTTGCTTTGTCCTGAAACATATCGTAAGGTAATATGTAATGTTGAGGAATATAATGCAAAGGAACTCTTTGCCCTTTTATATTCTTGAGCATGCCCAAGTTAATGCTTGGAAGCCATCGTCATCATTTGTTTAAGGTTGCGGTTTCATTTACTAGAATTTAGCATTCGTGTTATACAACAAGGTGGGGGGCAAACTATAGTGGGTTATTCAATGGCTTCAGATTCTTTATAGTTTATACGACTGATTCAATAAGCTCATAATATTTCCAACCACGAGCTCGCAGGCATGTCCGTCCAAGTTCTTATTGATCACCACTGACTAAAATTTTTTATTTGGATATTGTCTGTGTCTTAATTTGCCTTTTGCCTCATTGAGTTACTTGCATTATCAAGTTTTTTGTGTCTTTACGTTCTTCACATACCAACTTAGCAAGTGACTGATTGATGCAATCTGTAAGATGGCGAGAATCATGATGAAATGATCGCAAGGACTTTAGTAGTCTCAACCCCCATACATAGAGTCTAAAGTTCAATAAAAATTCAGACAACTGAATGCAAGCAATGCTCCATTGATAATTAGCATGCTGGGATATCCAACACGATTGATTCAACTGACATGATGATACATATACATCATGACCTAGACGTCACGTACGATAAACCAGAAATAGCAAATACTAATTGGAATGCTTATCTCCCACGATTTCGGAGTAAGCTATAACTACACTTCCATATATTTATATATATATATATATATCACAGGAAGATAATGGATGGATTTTGGAAGCACATAGCTAGCTGGCTGGAAAGAAGGTGTTCATAGTGTGGAGGGATGCTTCCAGGGCCAGTGGAGTGACCAGACGTATATATATAGTGGAATTTGGAAGCACATAGCTAGCTGGCCACAAAGAAGGTGTTATTAGTGTGGAGAGATGCTTCCAGGGCCAGTGGAGTGACCAGCTCCAGGACTGTGACTTGGGGTGGTGGGACGAAAATCATCGCTATCAGAATCAGTATGATCCCGTGTGGAGTGCACAGAGTCTGTCTCCAACGTCGAACGACTGTGGTTCACGTTCAAGTTAGAGGCCGCCTCTGGTGTGTTCATTTCGGTGGTCATGACATGGTTTTCGTTTTCCTGTGTTAATGCTGCGTTCAATGGCCTTTCCTCCGTGGAACTGATTCCGTAAGTAAGTACCAATGCAATAAGCAAAGCAAGGCTCAAACTTAGCTTGTAAACTTGGGCCATGATATGTATTTTAGAACAGGTTTTGAAAATGGAAGAGATGAACTAGAAATGAGAAACAAGTTCAGTGAAGGCTTGGTGGTGCATGTATGCTACTCCGTTGTTTGCTATTTATAGACTGTAATCAGTTTGCAACATATGGGAAATACTTCTCCAAGGTTAAACGAGTGGGACGCTGATTTCAAAGTTTGTCATGATTATGCCTTCAAGATTCTCTGTCAATAACAGTTGGAATATATTCTTTTGGTTCCTTGCATGCCCCATGCAGCAATATAATGTAAATAGTTTATTTATTGCCTCTAGTGCTCTGTATATAAATTCAAATGTTACTTCCGCGACCAGATTATACTAAGGGACTAAAATTTAAAATATAAAATTTTAGGTTGTAAATTTAAATTTTATAAATAATTTAATTAATTGAAATTAAAATAATATCATTTTATTTAATAAGTGAAACATCTAATAGAATTAACCTATGTGCTAAAATGGCACAGGCCGGCCTTAGCCAACTCATTGCATTCACTAAATTAAAGTCGTACTTCAAATAGCTCTCTTGATGTGTAGATGAGAGAGTGAAGAGAACTTGTGTAGCCATTTGATGAATGAGACTTATTCTGGTAAGAATCCAATATACTAAATTTGACTTGGTGACTGGTGCCCTGAAAAGTCTATGTGCTTAATTACTATACCAGCATCATACTTCACGTGCTAGTAATTCTGGTTCATGAATTTAACATCATCTAAAAGCTGAGAGTGATGGAGATAAACTGCGCCATTTTCGCTTCAGGACACAGTTTGGCAAGTTGCAGACTCTGGTTTACATTTTGTTTCAGCAAAACATATCATTCGAAAGAGAATACAATTCGTATCTAACTTGGCAATTAGGTTATGAAACATCAGTAATGCAGAAAGAAGTCCGTAGAATCTGGGAAGTCCACTTAGTTTTTAAATACTTTCAACGAAATCATACATTACCCTCCTTGACTTTTAACTGAACTCGCTCATCACATTCCTTGGCTGCGGTACAAGGTATATAGTAATGAAATGTTTAACATTCCCTTTCTTCAGCAATTGATTCCATGATTATAAAAATCCACCCACAATTCTGTGGGTCATGCAGTTTCAAAAATATCTTCTTCCATGCAAGTAACAGTTAGAACTGTTAACATGACCATTATTCCTTCGCCCACAACAAAATAATATTTATAGGGATAAAAAAAATTATCGTTTTTTTCATAGAGCAACGTAAAGATTAATATTTAGACATATTACTATAGTTCTTGAAGTTATTATGCCAAACACGTTGATAATTATGCATTAAAAATTATTAAATAATGATGTGGAAAAAAGTCATAGTCTTTTTAAATTAACAAACTTTATGTTAATTTGTCAATTATATCCACAAAATATAAATAAAAATAATATTTTAAATTGGATTATCTAATTTTTGAATATTTAATTTTTTTAAAAATAGGCAATTAAATGAAAATATGAAAATATTTATAACTTTGTAGTTTATTGTCTAATAGTTTCACAATATTAAAATTTAGTACTTTCATATTTAGAATAGAACGACTCATATGTAATAAAAAAGGATTTACCTTCAATTGAATTATAGTCACTCTTAATTATTGTGATAATTTAACATATTTAGTGCCTGTTTGGATGGACTTATTGGGAGGGCAATAAGCACTTTTTTCACCACAAAAGCCTTTTAAAAAAAACGGGTGTTTGGCTGTAAAATAAAAAAGTATTTCTTTAATATATATGATTTTTTTGGCAGCCAAAATACAGCTTTTTTAATAAGCTCAAATTTAGAACTTCTCAAAAAAGCCTCTCAAATGACTTTTTCGGGTAAATTTTTCAGATTAATTAATGAACTTATTTTTTAGTCTTTTTTGCCCTTATGTTTTACACATAATTCCCACAATACCCACAAACTCATCCTCACGAATATGTAATATTATTTGATTTTTTTATATGTTTTAATATTTATTTTTTATATTAGTTTTACTTTTGTTATAATTCATATAAAAGATTTGGTTAGATATATTTTTATTTATATTTCATATAGTTTAAAATTATATAATAATTAATATATTGCCCTTTGCATATTGGTTAATATACTTTAAATAATATTTATATACATAAATAACTTTTATTACAAAATAAAATATAGTTAAAATTAAAAATATTTTTTATTTTTATGTTACCAAACAGTCTATTACATGAAGCTCTTTCAAAAGAATTTTTTTAAAATAATAGCCAAACAGTAAACTAACTTTTTAGAAAAATTCTTCTAAAAAAAGATCTACATAAAAAAACCCTACTAATAAAAGCTCTACTGGTATAAGTAGTGACGAGGTCAAGAATTTAAAATAAGAGGGCTTAAATATTTATTTTTTATAAATTTTTGAGGGCTCAGTGTACCACTAACTCTTAAAAATAAAAAATATTTAATAATCTTGAGAGGCCCAGTACACCATTGGGCTTCGTGTGCCTCCGTTATTAGATATAAGCCCAACTAAACATAGACTTCATACGAATTAACCTTCACAAAATTTCCCTCGTATGAATTTCAGAAAGAAACTAATAATACAGATTATTAGAATTTGACATGAAAAGCTGGGGTGCTTTCAGTTTATACAAAAAGTTAGGACAACATGCACATGTCCTGTACAGAAGTCTTACTGCATAGAAAAACCAAGCTGGCATCTACTGGAAAGTTTACTGCAGCAAAAGATCAAAAGTAATACTGATATTCAGAAGAAGAAGAGAGGAAATCAACGAGGTCTAATCAAGTCAAGTTGAAAGAAAAAAGTGAAGATTCATATCTTGTTCTTGACCACATTAATCGATTGTCTTAGTACCTTAAATTAATAAATTAAGATAAGCAAGGACCAAGCTTAGAACACAGGACTAACGCATTCTATTTTTATGCAAAACATAGGAAAATAATAACTTTTTATTTTTGGTTGTCCTACGAAATATTTTAGCAGGGTCTTAACTATAGGAAAATGTCTTCTTTAAGCCATCCACATTCAGACTAATCGTCGTTCGCATTTGATCAATTCATAAAAAATAAAGTGCTAACCAAACAGAATTCTCTATTTTTAAGATTCAAACTTGAGACCTCTCTGATCAAGAGATGGAGTGCTGAATTACTCACATCAATCATACTTAATTAGTAAATTAATAACTGTCATTAGAGTATTCAATGAAGATTTGGCACTTGCAATAATCGAAGATCCCGGTGCATTACTAAAAGTGCTAGTGATCGTGACAAAGTGCCGCACTAACATCTAAAAGCTTTACCACTGAAAGAAAGATGGACAACCTTTGAGACCTGCACAAATCCACTAGGGTCCCATGATTTTCTGTTTCGGGTATGCCCTGTCTCGACAACTCCTCCATTTGGTCCGAAAATGCGTAGTTCCATCAGAATTGTTTTACTTCTTCGTCTCCCCTCACACGTTCCGTGTCTAAGCTTGCTTCTCTTTTCCTGCGTGTCTCTTCCAATCAACATCAGAGAGTTGAATTTGATAGAGAAACCAAACTAAAGATGGTGGCTGGCTTACCTAGTTGCGTGGTTGGCTCCTCGAGTTGGGGAAAAGTTCATTACATTTACGGCCGCTCAGTTTACGTTATGGACCTCAGAAAATGGAGCAGCCACTGTTATGATGGGAAGCAGTCAAGCAGCAACCACCAAACTTGTGTCGGGAAGAGATAAAATGTCATGACAGCTTTGTTTTATCAAAGTGGTCAAGGAATCCATTTCAAGGTATCTTTTCGATGCGACATCAAAAACATTTGCTTGTCTTCCTAGCTCCGTATCTGAGTGGGTAGGACCTGTATGACCATTAAAGCTTAAATGTGAGACTTCAATTTAATTATATTTATTTTATAATGTGATTAGACTATCTGAAATCATTAAAAATTCATCCACATAAAGGCTCAATCATGTAAAGCAAAGATAAATTTATTTTAGTGAAAAATGAATTTGAATCACTTATAATTGTTAGGAAAGAAGTTTTTAATTTTATGGGACAACCTAATTGATCAATATTGCGTGACTTAATATTCTAACTTAACATTAGAAACTCAAATTTGTGCTTATAATTAAGGTTATTTATTTTTGGTTATTTTAAGGGACTATTATTCTCCTAAAAAATAAGAAAAAATGAATTTATTCCTTTAAATTTAAACAAAAATTCATTTAACACCTTAAATTTAATTTTACATTGGTAAATCATAAAATTATAACTTATATTTTAACAAATTCTTTCATTCTTTTATTTAATAAGGCTCATATTAGGGATGAAAATTTTTGGCCTATAGGTTTAAATTTAGTTATTTTTAATGGGTCGGATTCAGGTCCAGCCTGACTCAAGACTCAATTATTCTAAGCAAAATAACATTGTTTTATTTTAAAAAGTTGAGCCTCGACAGTCCGGACCTGAATCCAATTAAAAAAATAAGTTGTTATATATTTTTAATTTGGGTTAATTGCCAAAACAATTTCATTTTTTTTTCAAATTTTCAATTGTAGCCCGAGTTTTAAAAAGTAGCAATGAAATGGTCAAATTTTCAAGTTTTCAATTCTAACCCAAATTTTAAAAAGTGGCAATAAAAGTTTTAAACTTTCAATTTTCTTCAATTCTAGCCCGACGTTATCTGTTGTTCTTCTGATACCCTCAGTCATTTGTTTCTGTTTATTCTTCTGACACCCCAAATTACTATTGCATTACAACGTATTGAATTAGTAAAGTCGTCAGGGCTATATAGTCTGATTTAAGTCATTTTTAAACTTAACGAAAATACTAACTTCATGTTAGAATTGAAAAAATTGAAAGTTTTAACATTCTATCGTTACTTTTTAAAATTTGGGTTAGAATTAAAAAAATTGAAAGTTTGGGCATTTTATTGTTACTTTTTAAAGTTTAAGTTGTAATTGAAATTTTATTGTTACTTTTTAAAGTTCAAATTGTAATTGAAAATTTGACGAAAGTTTAAATTTTTTATATAATTAACCCTTTTAATTTTTTAAAAATTATTTTTTTAAAATTAGAGAGGGCTGGGTCATTGCTATCCATACTCATATGTGTTCAAACTGTCTGTACTAAACCGTATATCTAACTGTAATATAAATCCAATATCTGTTTAATAAAGAATAAAGCTTACATTATTAAGTAAAAAATTATCAAAAATTGATGGATAAATTGAATTGATTTTTGTCGACGACGGTCAATGATTGATCAGGCCCTTCCAAGATGTGAATCTTATGTGTGCTTCATTACTACATGGGTCGCAAAGCTCAAGAAATATTTCTATAGTATGTGTTCTTTGGACCTCGTTGAAGCCCATTAGAACCAAACGGTCGAGATATCAGTTTCGGGTCGAATAAAACTGCCAGCCCGACCCGATCACATCGAGCATGAGACACACAAATGTCCCGATCCAAGGGTCATTCATCCGAAACCAGCACGGCACGTTTCATAGGATTATTGTATTGCACTTCGAAGATAATGCAAAGGAGTTGTTGAGTTGTATAATTTTGACCTTGAAACAATAATCAAACCAAGGGTCAGAACCGGAATAAGCTCAGTTCACTTTGAAATTTTGAATTGAATGAATCCTTTTTTTTAATTTTAGATTTCTGGCAATATAAAATTCAAAATTTTTAAATAAAATAATATTATTTTTAATTTTTAAAATATATTTAATTAGACTCTTACAAATTTGGTTTAGTCGAAAGAGATAATATAATTTATAATAAATATAGTGAAAAATAGAATGATTTCTGTAACAAAAGATTACGCTTCAAAATATCTTTTTTTGTTAAAGATATTTCAAATTATTTTAATAAAAATTGTATAAATAATTATTGATAAAATTAAAAACTCTTTTACTCTAATAAAATAGAGAAGTCAGGGAATTAATAAAGTTATTTATATAAAAATAAATAAAAACAGTTAACTGGAAAATTAAGGATAGAGGAATGGAGGAGAATATGCTCCTCTCCTCTCCAGACCGGTTTATTGTGTTCTTGCAGAATTTGAAATCACATTCTGACTGACTTTCTGAGACGCCAAATCGGTCTATGATAAAACATTTTTTAATTATTATTTTTCTTACTTCAACGCATGCATGCTTATTGCTTAATGCTCTTCTCATCTCTCCCTATCCTCCGCCTTCATTTCTCTCAGGTAATTTTCCCTCTCTCTCTCTCTCTGGTATGTTTATATTGTGTTCGAAATTTGTGAGTGCTTTGTTTTGGTTTTGTTTTATTGTTCGTTGTGTTTTGAGACTTGAGTTGTTCTAGTGTAAACCCTAGTGCTCTGTTTGGACGTCGTGAAATTGGTACATTCAACTGGTTAACCACCTGATATGTATGTGCGTATGTATTGGAATTGCTTTAGCTTGTGGTAGTTTGTTCAGTTTCGGTGCGCGCATTGAATTTTATTATAATCATGTCTATTTCTATTCTTACGTTAACATTTCGCTTTGCTTGATATTTTTTTTTTTATTGTTGCTTTGGTTGCTCGTTCTGAATCCTGGAACTTGTCATTGCCGCAGTTTGGGGCTTGCGGAGTGCTGTGGTTTGTTGTATAAAATTTGAGGAAACTCTCGAGTTACTTGTGTTGAGAGAGTTAATTGCGCAATGGGCTCTGATTTGTTAGATGCATTCAAAATGGAGAGAGTGAGGACTATCTTGACATATACGAGTCCTTATCCTCACGAACATTCGCGCCATGCCATTATTGCGGTGGCTGTTGGTTGCTTATTCTTTATCTCTTCGGATAATATGCATACCCTTGTAGACAAACTGGACAAGAACGTTAAATGGTGGTCTATGTATGCTTGCCTGCTTGGTTTCTTTTATTTCTTTTCTTCGCCATTCTTAGGGAAGAAGTTAAAACCCAGCTACTCAAATTTCAGTCGCTGGTAAGTTTGTATTTAGTGAAATTATCAGGTTTTTACTACATGGCTGATGTTTTTATTTGGACCTTGAGGTATTCATTGCTTCCACATTGTCAGTGCAGGTATATTGTTTGGATATTTGTTGCGGCTTTATATCATCTTCCTAGTTTTCAGTCTATGGGAGTAGACTTGAGGATGAATTTGTCCCTGTTCTTCACAATTTATGTGTCATCAATTTTGTTTCTTCTTGTCTTCCACATCATTTTTTATGGCCTGTGGTACATTGGTATTGTTTCCCGTGTTGCTGGAAGAAGGCCAGAGATCTTGACGATTCTCCAAAATTGTGCTGTAAGTGTTCTAAGCCACATTTGGTGCTTCCAGCATATCAGGTTAAGTGGTTTTGCTTCTACTGTATATTCTTCTTCGTAACTTGAGTCCATTATCTTTGGATTAGGTCCTTAGTGTAGCCTGCTGTGTGTTCTATAGCCACTGTGGTAATCTTGCTATCACGAGACATAAGCTGCCCAAAAGAAGAAACACTGGTTGGTTTCCTTTGCGGAAGAATGGTGAGGGAAATACATGGATTGCAAAGTTTCTTCTCATGAATGAGTTAAAGGACCAGGTCTGCTCATCTTGGTTTGCTCCAGTTGGGTCAGCAAGTGACTATCCGCTTTTGTCCAAATGGGTTATTTATGGGGAGGTAAAGCTATAAGTTCCAAGGATTTGTATCATCTTATTCAATGCTCTACACATATTGAGGTGGTAGGTTTTGTTCAATGCAAATCCCTCATGTTTTCTTCAACTACTTGCAGTTAGGTTGCAAAGGAAGTGAATGTGTTGGGTCATCTGATGAAATTTCTCCAATATACTCATTGTGGGCAACATTTATTGGCCTTTACATTGCCAACTATGTAGTGGAAAGGTCAACTGGGTAAGTGGTGATTGATATCATTTTCATGTGTTATTATTCTTTCACCCTTTTCACTAAAGGATTCTCAATGACAACTGATTGGTTAAGGTTCTTCTTCTTGTCCTTTTGGTATTCTAGCCTCACAAGTTCTAAAAAATGTTGTACTAGGAGACGGGTGGTATTTTCATTTTGCTTTAAAAATCTTCTTCCTTGATAACAGAGGAAGGTTGTTTTTTTTCTCCTTTTTCTTGAATTCACCATTAGATAACTATTCTGTCAGGGATATAAATAAAACGTGATTCTGGCAGTCCGTTGAGTATATTTCACTCCATGGGTGATGATTGAATTATACCTACTTTCAGAGTGTCATTTGGTTATGTGTTAAGTTATGCTTGCTCTTGCTTCTGTCAGTCTTACTGTATCTAGCTTCCCTTCCAATTCATTCAGTTCTGGGAAAATGTATAGGTGGGCTCTTACTCACCCTTTGTCAGTTCAAGAATACGCAGAATTGAAGAAGAAGCAGATGAAGCCTGATTTCCTGGACATGGTTCCATGGTATTCAGGGTATATGCTTGTTGCCTTACTTTCCTTGGTTTTGTCACTAATGTCATTTTTGGGTGCTTTTCTATTAGCTTTTCTGACTTGTCAATGTCTACATGTTGCAGAACTTCTGCTGATCTGTTCAAGACAGCATTTGACCTCTTGGTATCAGTTACAGTATTTGTCGGCCGCTTTGACATGCGCATGATGCAGGTAGTGATACTGCTGTCCAATATCAGTTCATGTGTTGTGTTTGTCTGTTTTAATTCTTCAGACATGTTTTGCCCCGTTTCTCTTCATGCCAGTAATTCAATTCAGCCATATGACATAATTTCCTGGCGAAGCGATGTTCTTGGAAAATTCTGTCATAGCTACAACTTTGGTGTTACTAGTGGCCAAGGTTTTGGTTGTCACTAATAGAGTGGAAATGTGTTACTTGACAATAAACATATCTTTTCTTCAAAGTTCTGAAAATGTCATTAGAAAATAATATTATCATTTCACATGCCATTTTTAACTGGTATCCTTTATAATCTTTATGCTAAGATCAATGGTGAAGCTCAAATTAATGATTGATTCTAGTCATATTGTTCCTTTTGCATTTTTTGTTAAAGATTGATCGTACTTGGTGACATCTATCTCCTCACTTGTGTTTCATCAGGCAGCAATGATCAACGTGCAAGATGGGGCTGAAGGAGATACAATATACGATCATTTTAGTGAAAAGGAAGATATCTGGTTTGACTTCATGGCTGATACTGGTGATGGGGGAAATTCATCTTATACTGTTGCACGGTTACTTGCACAGCCTTCCATTTGTCTCACAAGTGGTGATTCTGTGCTTTCTTTGCCACGCGGAAACTTTCTTCTCATAGGAGGGGATCTTGCGTAAGTTTATGGTGTTTCTTGAATATAATGATATGATTGTTTGTTGCAGATTTTATTGGTTTATTTGCAAGTTAAACTTTTCATATTTCTGTCTGACAGTTTTTGGCCCTAAAATGATTCAGCATGTACAGTGCTTGAATGCCATTATTCAACACTTGCTTTTGGAAGGTTTTGTTAATTCTCTGGGTTAGACCATAAAATAAGGGATATGGAGATGTAATTTTATCTTATAACACAATGATGCTTTTTGGAAAACTTACTTCACATTTGGTAATACTTTTTCTTAACCATGGCTTGGTTTCTTCCTGAAAGAATAAACAGGTTAATATTGGTACAGGAATTGCTTGTTGGCATTCATGTGCACCAGATTATAGTTATAAAAAGTTGGTGTCTATGTGTGCGTGAGCATTCATGTATACTTCTAAAGGTTTTTATTAATCTCGTGCTTCATAAATATAAACCCTTTCTGATGGATAGTTATAAAAAGTATGGTGTCTATGTTTGAGTGAGCATTCATGTATACTACTAAAGGTTTTTATTAATCTCGTGCTTCATGAATATAACCCTTTTCTGATGGATGGTCATGTTTCTGGTGTAGATATCCTAATCCATCAGCATTCACATATGAAAAGCGCCTGTTTCGTCCGTTTGAATATGCTCTGCAACCCCCACCATGGCATATGCCAGAGCATATAGCTGCTCATAAGCCTGAGCTACCCCCTGGAGTGTCTGAACTGAAGCAATATGATGGACCTCAGTGTTTTGTCATTCCTGGAAATCATGGTTGGTTTCCTTTTGGGTTTTTTAAATTTGATCTTTCCTGGGCAAGAAGAGTTCATAGAAGATTTGTTTGAGTGCATATTTGCTGATGTGGTTTCTTTAACCTAGCCACTAATACGTGTTTCCTTAGCCGGGCCTGGTTTCTTATGATGGAATGACGTTCATTCTAGTTTATTTCAAGTCATTCTGTTTTGGGTTTTGCAGATTGGTTTGATGGGCTTCATACTTTCATGAGGCATATCTGTCACAAGAGCTGGTTGGGCGGTTGGTTCATGCCTCAGAAGAAGAGTTATTTTGCCTTGCAACTCCCCAAACGATGGTGGGTCTTTGGTCTTGATTTAGCACTTCATAATGACATCGATGTGTACCAGTTCAAATTTTTTGCAGAATTAATAAAAGAGAAGGTACTTTTTTCAATTTTTTTGTTATTTTCATTGATTCTGGGACTGAATCTGCTGAAGAAGATACAACACCTTTCTGATACCTTTCATATTTCCATGCATTGGACCTTCACAATGACTGTTAGAGAGTTTATATTTTGAAATTCTTTGATAGGGAGTTATTTCATTCTGCAACACGAGTTTTTTATTCCTGTCATGATATGTTTCTGGTCTTTGAGATTTATTGATATGTTGGTTATTAGCCACTTCTAGGCTAACTTCTGTGACATGTTATCGTGTCTTTACATATGCTAGTAATGAATAAGAAGATCCTCATTTCACCATTGTTGATTCAGGTTGGGGAGAACGATTCTGTCATCATCATTACGCATGAACCTAATTGGCTTCTTGATTGGTACTGGAATGATGTTTCTGGAAAGAATGTCTCTCACCTTATTTGTGACTATTTGAAAGGAAGGTGTAAGCTTCGGGTGGCTGGAGACTTGCATCATTACATGCGCCATTCATATGTTCCATCTGATGGACCAGTTTATGTGCAACATCTACTTGTCAATGGCTGCGGTGGTGCATTTTTACATCCCACCCATGTCTTCAGTAATTTCAATAAATACCACAGTACCACCTATGAGACCAAGGCTGCTTATCCTTCTATAGAAGATTCAACCAGGGTGATTCTCTTATGAGGATTTAGGGTTTTCGATTCTTTATGGTGTAGTCCTTTTTTTTTTGCTTCCATTTCTTGGTTCCTTAGCTTCTTAGTAATCGGATGCAGATTGCACTAGGAAACATTTTAAAGTTTCGAAAGAAGAACTGGCAATTTGATTTCATTGGAGGCATTATTTACTTTGTGTTAAGCTTCTCAATGTTCCCACAGGTGAGTGTCTTCAGTGATTCTTTAATACCACAAACTTGACTATATGGGTCAGTAGTGAGAAAATGAGTCTTTCCTATTTGTTAACTTTTTTTCGTGAACTTGCTTGCACTTCCTAAAACTTTAGATATGATGCTATTTGTTGCTTTTCAGTCATACTCTACAAGGTTTGTAGCTTATACTTCTGTCAGAAAGTATATAAGAATTGACTTATTTTCCCTTTTAATTTCCAGTGCAAGCTCGACCACATCTTGCAAGCTGATACATTTTCCAGTCACTTGACAAGTTTCTTTGTCACAATCTGGAATTCTTTTTTGCATGTGCTGGAGGAGTCTTATGTCTCTTTAGCAGGTGCTCTAGTATTGCTAGCAGCAGCAATTGCTTTTGTCCCTTCCAAAACATCTCGGAGAAAACGAGCCATTATTGGAATTCTTCATGTGTTATCACATCTGGCGGCAGCTTTGATTCTTATGCTGCTCTTAGAAGTGGGTGTTGAAACATGTATCAGGCATAAGCTAATTGCAACTTCAGGCAAGATTCTCCCTTTTTCTTTTTGTATTTATGGACCTTTCTATTCATGGACATTTAATTTCAGTTGCTTGTGTCTAAAATGGTCATGAATGTGATGAAAGAGATTGTTATTTGAGTACTTAATGAGTTATGTGGTGTCTTTGTCATCTTATCTCTCAATTTAGAAGACCATATCTTTCAACCCTTGTATAGTTTCTACTTCAAGAGTGAAGATTCTATAGTGGTCCAAAATTTAGTTGTGGTTATTGATTATGTGATGTTTGTTGATGACCTCTTCCAGGTTATCACACGTTATACCAGTGGTACCGAACTGTGGAAAGTGAGCATTTTCCAGATCCCACTGGCCTTCGAGCTCGTATAGAGAAGTGGACATTTGGCCTTTATCCAGCGTGCATCAAGTATCTTATGTCTGCGTTCGATGTTCCTGAGGTAGGACATTCATCTATGTTGTAGATTTGTAGTGTTACCACTTGGATAATGTTTTATACTCACCAGAGATTGTTAGGTCATGGCTGTCACACGGAGCAATATCTGCAAGAATGGATTGAAGTCCCTATCACGAGGGGGTGCTATAATTTATTACGCTTCCGTGTTCCTCTACTTCTGGGTTTTCTCAACTCCTGTTGTTTCTCTCATTTTTGGAAGTTACCTCTACATTTGCATTAATTGGCTTCATTTACACTTTGACGAGGCCTTCTCCTCCCTCCGAATTGCTAATTACAAAGCATTTACGCGATTTCACATCACTAAGGATGGGGATCTTGAAGTTTTCACACTTGCAGTTGATAAGGTAAGAAGCCACGCTCTATGTTTCCATCTCATCTTTTATTCCCTGTTTTAGTTGACACAAGAAGCAGAAATATTAACTTTTCAAAAAAAAAAAAGTAGAAATATTATCATGTTATTAATTCAAAAGCAAGTACTTCTTGTAGGCTATCTACACTGATTTATATATTTAATGAGGCCAGTATTATGAAGTGCAATACGTTGATGATGGTTTATTGATGTTGCAATACTGTTCTCTAATATTTATGACTTGGTGTTAATAGCTGCGGTTTTCATGATGTTTTATGCCTCAACTGGAATTAACGTAATGATGCCCAATTTTCTTGTCTCTTTTAGTGCACAAGGATCTTATAATTATTGCTTCTTTCTATGTTAACGGTATATTTTGTGTTAAAAATGCTTGGCATGTCCACAAGTAGGAATATGTTAATATCTGACAAACTACCCTTGATCTATATGCTTCATAAAAGTTTGAAGAAGTTTCCACGTTGGTCCTGCTTATGTGTTAATGAACTTCTCGCCTTATATGGTAGATTGTTTTACTAAAATCTCCCCCGTATGTCCTTTTATCAGAAATCAGTCATTAATGGTAGCTAATATACATGTTGTTGCCTGTAACTTCTGTCTACATGTTGCTAATTTGATATAACAAACAGGTTCCAAAAGAATGGAAACTGGATTCACTTTGGGATGCGGAGCCAAAACTACCACAGCAGTTGAGCCACCGTCGAAGATTTCCTAGCAAATGGAGTGCATCGTCTCCTCAGCAGGACCCGCTGAATACCGTTAGAGTAGTTGACCAATTTGTTATTAGACAAACAGAAGAATCGGACTTTGTAGCAAGCAACGGCTCAGTCATACACTGATCTTGCTATTGAAATTTGTCTTAGGTATGTAATATGATGTAGGAAGAATAGGGATATAAAAGGGCCAATCAAAAATGGAAGAAAAGTTGTTCAGGAGATGATTGTCATTTTTCATATCGGTTTCCTGGCGGCGTTCTATTCCATTTTTGTGTATAGTCAAAGGAAAATGTAGATGAAAAAAGGACTTCCGTCTTGGTAAATGATCCAATTCGTATACATTGTACGGAATCTAATCAATTCACTGATCCGTTGCCAGATTGTGGAATACAATAAAATGAGAAAACAGATGATCTTAGTAACCCTTTTTTCTTTTTCGTATGTGTAGCAATTTATTCTAAGAAATAGCTTAAGAAAATTGGGAGATTTTTCCCATTCACAAAGGATAGGAAAATGAGAAAAATGATACTGAGGATCAGTTCTGAGATGGATCATTTTATATCTCTTGCCGGCTTGGTTGGATTCAGCGGAGCTCCTTCCTGTTAATGCAATTTGCAACTCTGAGCAGATTGCCGGTGATAAGCGAGAGGTAAATGCAACTACTTGGCGTTAGTAGTTCGTAGTTCGGTGTCTAGGAAATTCAAGAGTAAGGATTCAGTTATGTGAAGTCCTAAAATATGAAGAACAAGACAGATCATTTGCTCTGAATCTCTGTTCCTGTAGCTATGGAAAATGAGCATCCACGTGAACAATGAAGTTAATCAAAGCTTATGGGAATAAGTAACTGATTCAAAAGCTTCCATATGGGTTTTGAATATGCAAAGCAAAGGCGATCTGTGAATCTTAACTTGGTGGCCAGTTAGCTCTATGAAGTCCAGCACTTCTTTTAGTTTCTGAAGCGCCGCAAGATTTGAACGGTAACAGCCTGTTTGGTCCCTCCGTATTTTTCGTTAATTCTTAAGCCAGCGTTTGGTTTAAAATAAACACGTCATAGGCATTCTAGATCAACTTGTATACCTCGATTTTACAGAATAGGTCAAACCATCTAATACTTGTTTTTATTTATTCAACGATTCTCTAATCCAAGCTCATTACTTTTTACAAACCTATCCTTGCCTCCTCGCGAAACTGTTCTTCTTCAACCTTCGAAAGTTCTTCCTTTTCTCCGAAAGTTCTTCATCTTCTTGACATTCTGGCGTTCTACCACCAGATCTAGGTAAGTTATTTGTATTGTTTCCATTGAGTGGGGTTTTGATTGAGTGGGTTTCATGTGGGTATTTTGAGATACCCATTTCTCATCTGGGTTTTCATCTGAGTTTCGATTGAGAGGGTATTTCCAATGGGTTTGGATTAAAGCATTGTATGTTTATCGAAAACCTTCTATACCCATTTCTGTGTCCCACTTGCATTCACTCTTTACCCATTTCATCACCGTAAACGTCCCTAGCCGACTGATAACTAAGTCCCTCCATTTCTTTAAGCAATAGCTTATTATCTCACAAACAAGAGCCCCCACTCACGTCAATGCCCACCACCTCTCGAAATACAAGCAACTTTGTTTTTCTTCTTTATCCTCCCTCTCCTATTTCTGTAACCATAAACCACTAGTAAAGCTGCACGTACATTTTATCGGTTCTCGTAGTTAAGCTCTCCAACCCTAAAAATCACTGTTTGTTTAATATGTTTCCAATCTATATTCTGTTTTTCTACGACCCAATTCCGAAGATCAACAATTTTTCATTTTTACAGCTCAGTTTTTACTTTTGTTGTCCTGCTTAATTTATCTGGGTTTTTTGTGTCTGGAATATTGATTTTGTGGGTTGCGAATGCAGCAGGCTGAAGTATTAAATTCGGTTGCTCCTTTGGGTGGAAGCGTCGTAGGTGTTTCTTCCTTACGTTGTTTAGGTATGGATTGCCTTCAGAATTGCTTCATTTTAAATTGTGACTCTTTTTATCCTTGTGATTGATGATTTTCATATACTTCGGATGCTTGAATTGGGTGATTATATGACTGTATGTATATATTTTTCTTCAATTATCTGGGTTGCATTTGTGTCCTTGAGGCATATCATATATTTGTTTTCAATTATCCGACTTTATTACCTCTTCCAACATTTTTCAGAAACAGCAACAAAGTATGTAATAATGATTTTGTGAAGTTATGTTATGTTGGTAATGGGAGAATAAAGTGTATGAAATGACTTGTGGACTGAAAATTGCAAATGTTTGTTGGCTTGAAATCATTGCAATTAATTGAATATTGCTTTGTCTTGACTTTGCCTCTGAAGTGTGTTCCATTTCTGGTCCCTTTCCCTGAGAGAGATTCAGTTCTTCTCTTTATTTCTGCAATCACCGAATTGTTGGCTTGAAATCACCGAATTGTTGGCTTGATTATCTTTTCTCATCTGTTACTATACCAGGAAATATTTACATTCTGACAAAAAGTAATGAGTTCTTGAATTGCACTGATCTTGTTTATTATCAATTTGATTGTTTTTCATACTTTCATCAGCGCAAGTGAGTGTATTGAATTGGAAAATTTTGATTTGATACCATTCTAATATTATTATGTCTGCGGACTGCAAATGATTTCTTTGTATATTTTATGACTTTATGTAGTATATGATGCTATGTAGTAGTTGTCTTTATGCATGTATCAAAATGCTTTCAGATATCATAATTCTTCAGCCCTTTAATGTTTGCATGTTGGAAAAGTATTCTGTTCTTCCTCAGTTTAATAAGATGTTACTATATTAGTTCTATATATGTATTTATCAGAATGTTTACTGATGTCATAGTTCTTCATCCGCTTATGTTTGTATGTTAGAAAACTAGCGAATCCTTTGTAAATATAGTCAGACAAAAGCGCTTGAATGCTTCATATAAATTGTCAATTTATGGATCAATGAAATGTAAACTTTTAACAATTAAAGTTAGACCTGAACTTAATTATTGCCCTTGAATTATTCAGTTAAGTTATGTAGACATATTTGACTTAAGAGCCAAATGTTCTAAGTTGACCTGTGTTTTTCATTGTAGAAGGTACTTCAAATAATATAATCAGCAAAAATAATCACTGCTTCCAGGCTTCACATTTTCTTTAATGAGTTGACTATTGATTTTGCAATGGCAACTTAAATGTTTTGTCCCTCACGAAGCTTGCAATATTAATGAAACTCATAGCATACCCAATTTAATTGTTCCCAAGAGGATTAGGTCTATCTTATGTTGGTATTGGATACTTCAAATCCTTGACATAAACATAATTTACTCTTAACCTTCATTTTTTTACATAGATTTCTTTTCAGCATACTAAATCCAAACTCTCCAATTCTTAATCTACATGTGCTTAAGTTACCTACCAAATATATTCAACTTCTCTCAAAATTCTAAGACCATACACAAGACATATTATTAGATGATCGATCAATATATTGGAACAATAGGGAAGCTTTGCATGGTAAGTTATGGTGGCATGCATACAATATGCCAATATTGTATGCATAGGAAAAGAAGTATACAACAATATAATAGATATGGTGAACAATATACAATATGCCAATAATGTTTGCATAGGAAAAGAAGTATGTTGCATATCTTCTATTTTCGATGAACAAATCTTACTATTCTATACATATCTACAAATGTAGTTTATGATCATTATATTGTTTTTTGTTTGCAGCCAGTTTTAAGTTTCCAAATTTGGAGTCAATGGATCATGATCATATAATTAAGTGTTTGGCTTTGTTTGAGATTTTGAACGGGCAATTGGATCTGATGAGAATGATCATGTTCATATGCTTGTATATATTCGCCAAGAAACGGCGTAGAAGTGCAAATGCGAGAGGTAGTAGGGCATTGACAGTACCAAATAGGGAAGCCAATATAGA
>JANZLX010000006.1:3237327-3256626 GCA_025531955.1 Erythroxylum orinocense
TTGTGGTTTTAATTATTGCGATGCCATGTGGATTTTAGTAGAACTGTTCTGGTGGTGCACCTTTATTGTGGGATACTCATCGGAGCGACCTTCGGATTTTCCGATGTGTACCTTACGATGAGGGGGCGCT
The DNA here is from genome assembly GCA_025531955.1 of Erythroxylum orinocense. Taxonomy (NCBI): domain Eukaryota; kingdom Viridiplantae; phylum Streptophyta; class Magnoliopsida; order Malpighiales; family Erythroxylaceae; genus Erythroxylum; species Erythroxylum orinocense. The sequence goes on from JANZLX010000006.1 coordinate 3,237,458, forward strand.
ACACCTAAACATCAGAATGAATAACCACAAACGGTTATGAACTTTTATTCAAAATTGGTGGATAGGAAACACGATGGCTCTTAGCCAATTCACAAATGTCACAATGAAAATTTGATTCACTTAAACCCAAAAACAATTGTGGTTGTATTCTTTCAAGGTAGCTAAAAGAAAGATGTCCTAGTCTCTGGTGCCATAACTAAATAATAACTTGATTCCCGCTACTAGTTTGATTTGCTTGACCAAATTTTGCCCTCCACTCTCCGTCACTTCCAAGTAGTAGAGTTTACCTCGCCCAACACCATAACCAAGAATCTTCCGAGTTTAAATGTCCTGAAAAACACAATATGTAGGCTAAAAGGTTACAGTGCAAGTGAGACCAATGGTAATTTGGTTAACAGATAAAAGATTATATTCAAGAGGTGGAACAACAAGGACTGTGTGTTTACGTAAGTGTGTCAGATAAAGTAACAAATCCTTCCCCTATTACAGTGCACGTACTACCATTTGTTGTAGAGATTTTAGATTGAAAAGAAGGAAGGATGGATTGCAACTGACCTGAATCATTCGTCATGTGCTCAGATGCACATGTATCAATAATCCAAGTACTATTCTTAGAGGTTGCAGATAAAATCGATGCCTTATTAATAGTACTTGAGTGAGCAATATTGGATGCAGGTTTCGATTGTTCTTCCTCTGAAGAGGTCACCATAGCCTTGCTTGCAATCTTCTTTCTAGGTTTTTTTATGAAATCCCACCACTCAGGATAGCCAATGATCTCGTATCATCGTTGTTTGGAGTGACCCATTTCTCCACAATTAGTACATACCAGGTTGTTAGCCCTTCCAGTGGACTGATTACTTCGATTCTTCGAAACTTCAGACGATGATCTTTGTTGAGTTTGATTGACCATCAGGACTGTGCTTTCAGGAATTGGGCGAGAGTTTCCCATTGTTTGTCTTTGTTAATATTCTCTCGTAACATATGCATACGTGCTCTCTAATCAAGCTTTGAATCTTTTCGTAAGATTTCCCCACACACTTGGTCAAATTCTGAATCAAGTCCACTGAGAAAAATATGGACGCGAAGTCTCACCATTGCAGAGTGCATCTGGACCACCCCTTCTACTGTTCCTTCTTGAGAAATAGTCCTGTGATCAATTTTCTGAAAAATGGCAACAAGTTCATTATAGTATGTTGCCAGCGGTCGACCATTATGCTTAGTAGAGAAAGATCTATGATTCAACTCAAAAATGCAAGTTTCATTAGATCCATCATAAAAGGTTTTAGAAGAAGCTTCCCATATATCCTTAGTGGTAGGGAGACGAATAAATCGTTGCATCAGTGGAGGGCTCATAGAGTCAATAAGACAAATTTTCACTTTGGAGTTGTCTGCAACCCACGTTACAAGATCTGGATCACCATGTGCAGGCTTCTTTGCTTCCCCATTGAGATATCCAATTTTGTTACGAGCACCAATTCGCATCTCCATGAGTTGCGATCATAATGAGTAGTTGATTTAATCCATTATAACATTGGTGGGAAATATAGAATTTTCTTGTTGGACAATGATCTGTGAAGTTTGGTTATCTGGTGTGGGGTGTGGGGTGTGTGGCTGGGATAATGGAATCGGAACTGGAATTCTCCATGTAAGTCTTTGTTTAGAGAATCAAAACAAAAAATTGGTACAAGATTTGTAATACGAGATTCGATTTATGTTTAGGTTACGAGGATTAGACTATCTCTGATACCATGATGAAACGTATGAACAACATAAGTATACTGATAGATGATAACTTGTACATCTTTCAAGGAGATTACAGTATAGTACGTATACGCACTTTACAAAAAAGGAAATAATCCTATACTAAGGTAACTTAATATCTCTAATTAAGGTATAAGATACTAGCTATCCTAGCAGTAATTACAAGAAATCACTCATAATAGTAGCCCATGATAGACGCTAGATTTCCATAATATTTAAATACAACACTATTTAAAACTTATCATTATAAATTGGCCAAAAAGTGTTATGAAGTCTAGAATTGCTCAAACATTGACAAATATCCTGATCTCAATTTCAAAGTACATATATCTTTCATTAGTAAATTACTAAGTAACAACCAATGAAAAGAATATAAATGGCCCAATTACAACATAGCTTCCATAACAATATTTCATTTTGATGATTCTTTAATTTGTTGTTGATATTCTGAGACTTGTTTATGATATTTATAAATCTAGTATAACAAAAATCACATTTTTATTTTCTTTGCAAATAACATATATAAGAAAATTTAATAATCCACCATATCATAATTCAATTTAATAAAATAAAATTTTATTTAAATTTTACTCTAAATTGAGCACATTCATAAAATTTTCTTCTTGGGTTAAACTTGATGAAGAAGTTCTCATAGATCTTATCAGTCCACAGTTGCAATAATGCAAAATTATTCACTGTACTACTAAATGATTTTGTAGTCTTCGCACCACGAATAGAAATAAATAAATACAACATCTAAAATTAATAATTTAGTTTATGAATAAAGAGTGACATTAAAAAATTGGTATTTAAATTAGGAAGTAATATTGGTGGCAATGTGCCTTTCCAGATATCTATCAGGCTTAGCAATAGGCTCGGTTGGGTCGGGCTCACATTTGAAGCATGATCAAATTTGAGATGCGCAACTCAAACACTAGCTTGATCGTATTTTGAGCTGCCCAAAGCCTAATTCAACTTAAATTTTTTATTTTTAAATTAAAAGATAGAAAAGGATGTCGTTTTGATTGCTTCAAGCTGTGTCGAAGCTTGAAGTTCTTGAAAAAAAAGCCTAAACTAGAACTAAAGTATGGTCAAACTAGGTCGGGTCAGGCTAGGCCAAACCCGAGCTTAATTGTTACCCTTAATATCTTTATTAGACGTCAATATATTCTAAATCTATTTTTAAAGAAATTCAACAAACACAAGCATCCCAAAATTCAAAAGACAGAAAATAGGGTCATTTTATGATAAAACTGAAGAAGTGCATATTGCTAATGTTGAAATGGCTATACACAATATATATATAGAGAGAGAGAGAGAGAGTGATAAAGTATGAAATTGAAATATATTTGTATGTATCTATAGATAGACTCAAGTGCGTGGTGTCCCTCCACCAATACAGTGAGGGAGCAAAAGTTTCTGCTTAGTACGGGAACTCAGAAAATTTGCTATGTAAAAATAATTTATGTTCCTTTTTTAACAAAAGTCAACATTAGGAGTTTTTTTCAGAAAAATTAAAGTAAAATAATTTTTTTGAGAATTCAAAAGTTTAGGGTTATTATATATATGTGTGTGTGTGTTAATTATAAAATTTATGGAAAATTTTATGATTTTAAAAAATGTATTTAAAACGCTATTTAATATGGTATCATATCATACTATAATTAAATTCTAAACAGCATTCATAACGTTGGTTAAACGGATCCATATTACACAAAACGATGCGCTTTCTATAACTGAACCCGTTTCAATGTGGAGGTAAATTCTTTATTATCTTTGCTCTTACACGAAGAGGAAGTGTAGGTGGATCTATATAGAATATACTTTTATGGATAGTATTTATCATATACGCGTAATCAACGAGAATCTTTCTTCCTTGCTTTTTTTTGTTATTGTGAGGAATTTATTGATTCAAGAGAGTACTATATTGAATCTTAGTTTGACTATGCCAACTTTTTAGCGCCAAAATCTAATATTGATAATAATATATAGTAATTGTGCATGATACGCAATTGACCAAATTCAATACTCCTTTTTATTTAAAATAAGTGTCGTTTTAGAAGGATTTTAATAATTCAAAATAAGTGTTGTTTGTAACTTTTTATGCATATTTATGATTTTATTTTCAAAATTACTTTTTAATTTTTCTCACATCTTAATTACACATATTATATTTTCAAGGCACTTTAACATGTAATTAATAAAAATAAATCAGATATTTTATTAACTTTCTTAATAAATATGCATTTTTTTAAAACAAGACTTTTTTTAAATAAGAGGAAATATTATTTTAAGAAAGCAAACATAATCGGTCGCTTGAAGGCAAAGCAAACAAAACTAGAAGCGGAACGAGATATAGGTAACTTTTGGATCATTATCACTAGTTGAAAAATTAATGTCGTAAGTCATAGAGCTATAGCCATAGGTTTTTTAAGGCAATAACAGAGAAATTAAGCAGAAGGAAATAACACTGAAGGACGTCCTACTGAAATGTGATAAGGCTAATCTTCAAGTTTATTAATTCTATTATAGCAAGAAGGAAATAACACTTAAGGACGTCCTACTGAGATGTGATAAGGCTAATCTTCAAGTTTATTAATTCTATTATAGCAAATTTATTATTATATGTGGATTAAATTTGATTCGTTGTAATCCCCTATCCACATAAAGAGACCAAATCGTTGTCCGTGGATCTTATTGTTTGACTGCAACTGAGAAATCTTTGTGGATGTTATTGTTTAGCACGGGCTTGGAACTGAGAAATCGTTCGCTCATGCACAAAATTCTATTTCTTTCGATTCATAATAAATATTATTTTAGATATATTTTAATTATTTAAAATAAATATTATTTTTGACTTTGTATGCATGTCTATAATTTTATTTTCAAAATTAATCTTTAATTTCTCTCTCGTCTTAATTACATTTATCACAATTTCAAGACAATTTGTGTGTAATTTATCTCAGACGCTAATTATTGCAAATTATCTTTTCAATACACTTCATGAGAGTATTAATAAGGGTATATCTATAAATTTATTAACTTTCTTAATAAACGTTCGTTTTTCTAAAACGACACTTATTATAAATCAGAAAAAATTTACGTATTTTTTAAACCAAAAAAAACCTTATATGTGGCTGTAATGATAAGCCCCAGTTATCATTTGACACCTAGCAGTAACCAACAGCCGTTCCCTGGCTATTCTCACACCTAACAGTAACCAAAAAGTAGATAGACTCGTGGTAATCTACCCAACCTTTCCTAGATTTGCACTCTCATGTCCTCGCCTACCCCAAAGCATCCTCGTTCCCCGAGCTACCAGGACACTGACTCGCCGATGATCTTCAATATTTGCTTCGTTAATTGGCACATTTGTTTCCAAGGGATCTTTTCTGAGCATCCATTGATGCGTCGTCGTTTGGCATGTCCCTATGTGTGGATATGGTTCCGTTATAGCGATTCTTTCGTTTTCCACGTGTTTTATTGGAGAAATTTAACTTTGCCTCCATTATAAATAGTTAGCCACAACCTGATTCTCATTATTACACTTCTTTTTACTAGAAGCATAAAGATAGATTGATTAGACAGGCATCAGCGCCGTTTTGCTAAAGCGATCCAAAACCCCTTGCAGGCCCTTTCCACAACGCCCGCCATGAATCGTTCAGGAGAGGGACATGCAGTAGTTTTAGCTTGGCCATTCACTAGCCATCCCTTTGCCCTTTTCAACCTGACCTGCAAGCTCGCAGCTTTTGCTCCCCATGTACAGTTTTCTTTCATAAGTACCGAGGAGTGCAACATATCCATAACAAATGCGAAGAATATACGCATTCCAATCAATGTCAAGTCCTATAACGTGGATGATGGCTTGCCTAAACCTGCTAAAGGGCCAATAACTCCACAAGAGGAAGCCGGTTTCTTTGTCAGTCTGATACCGGAAAACTTAAAGCGTGGGATGAGTGAGGCAGTTACAAAAACTGGCAGGAAAATTACTCGCCTAATGACCGACGGTGTTCTCTCGTATGCTGCAGGCAAGCTAGCGGAGGACATGAAAGTCCCATGGGTCGCATTTTGGGTGCCAACACCCTATGCCTTATCGGCTCACATGCACATGCATCTCATTGCTGACATCTACAGGAATGGCGGAGACCAGACCTTAGACGCCATTCCAGGGTTATCCAAAATACGCATCGAGGACTTACCGCAGGAAGTTCTTCTGAGAGATCAAAGTTACCCTGATTCATCACCTGTTTTGCTTGCCATGGAACAAATGTCTGAGTGGTTGCCTAAGGCATCTGCTGTTGTGATGAATTCTTATGAAGAGCTGAACTCTCCTCTGCTCACAAAGGATCTCAAGTCCAAATTCCAGAATCTGTTCTACGTGGGCTTTTTAACCATACCAGTGCCACTTCCACCCGCTTCTGGTCCAGATGTAACTGGATGCTTACCCTGGTTGGATAATCAAAAAGCAAGTTCTGTTGTGTATATAAGCTTTGGGACTTTGGTAGTGCCACCTCCAAAAGAACTAGCAGCATTAGCAGAGGCTCTTGAAGCTAGTGGTGCTCCATTTCTCTGGTCTCTTAAGGACAACTTCAGATCCTGCTTACCGGAAGGGTTTATCGAGAGGACAAGATTGCAGGGAAAGGTGGTTCCATAGGCACCACAGAGCCGAGTCTTGGCTCATTCTTCAATCGGAGCATAAGTGAGTCACTGCCGTTTCAATTCTCTGGAAGAGAGCATTTTGGGTGGGGTGCCATTGATATGCGGGCCAGTTTGGACAGATAATCACATGAATGCTAGAATGGCTGAGGAATGGGGCATAGCTGTGGGAATTGAAGGTGAAGTGATCAACAAAAGTGGGATGCTCAAGAGCTTCAAAACTGTTTTGGGACATGAAAAGGGGAGGCAAATGAGAGAGGCCATTTGTGCCTTCAAAGAGACTATGCTCAATGGGGCTGGTCCCTACGGTGTTGCTGCTAAAGACTTAAAAGCCCTAGCACAAACCGTCGTACAGAATAAATGCCCAGAGTAGTATCTGTCTATGCTCCGGTTGTTCCGCTATATTCTTACTCTAGATTACAGTGTTTGAATAAATTTCAAGTTTCCCCGGAAAAGGTCTTGTCATTGGGACCATTTCCGGTTTCCCAGCGCTCAATCGAAATTGAAATTTACATTACTCCAGTTCTTGTCATCTACAGGGGCATCCTCAGGATCATAGAATACAACATGATATTCCAAGACTGCAACATTGTATAGGGTAGAAACAGTTTCAAGTTGTAACTGATCCATATAATGCTAAACTATACATGCAGTATTAACTACATCCAACAACCAAGATCCATTTGAGTTTAGAGCATCACAAGATTTGAGATATACCTCCAACACTTGGCATTTGACCTTGAAGTTCCATGCTCCAACAAACCTATCAAAGAAGAAAACAATACAAACCTTGCAAGAGAGAGCTTATGGTAGATAACCCCTTCTTGCTATCTCACCCAATAGACAATATATTGCTCCTTACAACAACCTCACCTCTTATGTCATGTATATGACATGTTCTACCCTAAGGGGTAGAAAAATAGGCTAATTGTCTCATTATTAATTGGATGATATGGACTATAGTTTAATGGGCCAACATATAGTAATTAGGGTACTACCATGTGCCTCAAATGCAATTAGCAAATTAACCATCCCATTATGGTTATTAAATATACATTAGGCAATTCAACTTGTAGTTAGGCATATGGAATTAAGTTGTGATTATATTAGTCAACTAACATGTATTATTTCTAACATTCGTCGCCTATTACCTTCCGGTTGTTCCGAATTGGGAGTATGCACCGAGATATAGTGAAAGGGTCTTGGTAGTTTTGCCCTAAATGTCTAGGAACTTTTCGCCTTGTTGGGTTTGGGTGTGTTTGTGTAAATGGGTCTAGTAGCCGGTTAGTTCCCGTTTGACGTCTTTGGTTTTGATCGTCTACATCGTTTTTTGTACATCCTTTTTCATTAATGAGATTTTTTAATTTCTCAAAAAAAAAATATTTTTTGAACTATATTACTAACAATTATTTATACATATATATATATATATATATATATATATATTGTGAAATAATTAAGAATGAGTTTAGTTGACAATTAATGTCTATACCGATGGTGTTTTGTTCAAATTGAATTAACATTATTTAGTTACTGAATAAAAAAAAATCGTTTTCGTTAGGACTAAATTAGACTGAGTTCTTAAGAGCAAAAGTCTATTCAACTCAAGAAATATCAACCCTATATATATGAGAAACCATATGAGAAGTTATCAAAAAGTTCAAAAGCCATTTAATGCTAGATTCGGAACTACTGAATAAGTTCATTCATATAAAAACTAGTAAGAAAATACAACAACCCTTAATGAGAGTCTCGCTTATATGCGAAATACGAAAAAGTTCAGTAGTACGCAACCTTATTTCTATAAAAAGTGTAAAGAAATATAAATGAATGAGTGAGTAAGAAATATAACCCTTAATGAGAGTCTCGCTTACATGCGAAATACAAAGAAGTTCAATAACACGCAGTCTTATTCGTATAGAAAGTGTAACGAGATTAAATGAAAAATGTGTTTCAAGTTAGAATCTTATTAGTTAAAGGTATATAAATCATATGGATTTTCACCTCAAAAAGATAAGAGTATGTACATCAACTTGTGTGGAGTTTCAGAGAAGTGTTGATTTATAATAACTCGAATATATTCAACTAGGTTTAGGAAAATGAATAATGTTGGACGAAAAATAACATGGTTACACTGTACAGAATATGATATTTTAATAATTTAATATATAAATTTGTTATTGCCAATCTGATTTACTTGAAGCTATACTTGAGGTTGGCTCTGCCGAGGAATTGATCAACTTGTGACATGCAATATATACAAGAGAAAGAAAAGAACACCATTGACACTTCACGAAGATTAAGTTCTTATCAAAGCTAACCCTCCTCAACTTTTGGAGGTCTCTTGCAGGAAATTAACGTTATCAATCCACAGGCAGCATCATAGGTGAATTGGCGATCAGAACCATCTTGAGAGTTGAGATAGAAAGTAGACCAAGGGCTGAAAGAAAAAGCCTTGGATATGATTGAGAGACAGGAAGCTTAGGTGGGACTGCTATTCTGTGAATCTGAAACAAGAGCTTCTGTACGAAACTTAAAACAGTTTTTAGATCAAAACTTGCAATGATGAACAACCGAGTACTTGAATTTATGCCCAGAGAAGAGGATCTCGTTAACTCAATGATCGGTATGTTTCCGATTTCAATGCATTAGAAATATGTTGAGTTTGGACAGAGATAAGGAGAGCAGCCATTGACATTACCTGCAGTAAATCAAAGAGAAACAAAGCCATCAAATCCTAGATTCCACCCTTAGCACATTGCAGATCCAAAAATGTTCTACAAACCATACTGCGTGAGCTTACTGCTTTTCTTAAAACTTATAGCGGATTTGGAGTGGGCATAAATCTCTCTTTGTAAAAGATTTTTGTAGGTAGCTAGTATCAGAACATTAGTATAATCAACACTTCATCATAAAGTATAAGGGCAAATGAAAGATGAAAGATATTGAAGCATTACCAGGTCCAAGCTCTCATAGGTCATGAAAGAAATAGGCTTCACAAGATGATCAACCTGACAATCTGCCCTAAGTACCTAAATGACTTTGTTGCTTCCTTTAAGCATCTGTTTTTCACATCTCTAGACCAGTGCTGCAAAATTTGGAGTCATAACCACCAAATTGATACTATCAATTCACATACAAACAGAAATTTCAGGTAACTAACCTCGCCAACCATGTTGAGCTTTTCACATACAAACGGAAATTTCAGGTAACTAACCTCGCCAAGCATGTTGAGCTTCTCACGCACACTCTTCAACATTTCTTGGGCATCACCATCCCATCTATGGAACTCCAGATCTCTTCCTTCAAAAAGTTTGTCAGAAACCTGTAAACGATAAACTAAGAGGTCATTTGGTCGATCTAATTCCAAAGTTAACAATTTTACGTACCAAGTGTTTTGGAAAGGAAAAACAATATCATGTTTCAACCAAACATTAGGTGACGGCAACAGCAAAAATAGGACATGGAATTACGGAACCATTCATAAAATAGATAGGCAAATAGAATGTTGTTGATCATATTAAAGGCTTGATTTTGGCAGCAAGACAAAATACAATTGCACAAATATATTCAATCAAGTCTGAGAGTCATAAGGATGCTCAGCAGCCTCGGTGAGCACAGAGCATACTTGTCTTGTTATAACTTGACCACCAGCTACATGCGAGAAGTATATGTTGTAGAAATGACAAAGAAACAACGGGGCACTCTTCTCTGCAAGCTCCTCCAAATAATCGGCATAGGAAACTCCTGGAGCACTGGGTTGAGGTATTGCAACATCCTTTTGGCTAAACCAGTCTAAATCTTTTGCAAGACTCTTTGATCTTTCCAAGCCATTATTTCTAAAATATGCATCTGCACATTGGACACAAGCAAACATTGAATCACCACGAAATCACTTCAAGCCAGGGAACATTCACTAAACAAGCGAATTTTCCCATTAGCTCATAAAAATCAAATAGTGAATCAAAGCCTGATTAGAGGAAAAGAAAATACCCAAGTAAGATTATTCTTCATGAAGAAAGCTCAAAGATGGAAGAAGACTAGAAACAATCTAACCCAAAAACACAAGCACTTACAAGTTTAACAGGATTGACCAAGCCAGTGGAAGATAAACGAGAAAGAAAAGGAACACTTGGGAAAAGTAGAGAGCATATTAAAAACTCACAAGAAACATCATCTGACTTATCAATAATATGTTCGACAGTGTCAAAGACCAGTTTGCTGTCAACCATATACTTGACGAAGCCTTCCATACTGGGCAACCAACTCGCCTTGTCACTATTTCTGTCTTCGACTCGTTCTTCGACAACATCTTCTTGTTCTTGTTTCACGCTCTCGTCCTCAGAATGAAGGGAACCATCGCCAGAATTAACAGTGGTCTTACTGTAAGTATACTTGCCATTAATGTTACGAAGCCTCATGGCCACAAATCTCATCTCTTCAGTGATGCCCTTGCTCTCTCCTGGATAAGCTTTCCTATACCTTCTTCTCTTCTTAACAACTGGAGGTCCCACACTAGTTGTTGCTATTGTCGTCGTCGAATTCGTCGTTGTTGTTTCGGGATTCATGCAACATGTTATACGCGGCCCCCCAGCATATCTTGTTCTTGCAACGTTTCCGTTCAGAGTCCGGCTCCTCCCGAGCTTCAGACATTGTGATGGAAACAGGGAAAACTGTACAAAAGATTCCAATGGTTGTGCCACCGCCGCATACGGCGATATGGATGACTTCAAGGAGAAAAGCTTCATAGCAACACTAATAACAACTTTCTAAGTCCTAAACCACTCCAACCATTCCAGCTCTTGAGATATTTAGAGAGATGGCGGCTGATGAGGATCTTCTATCTCTCGGCCGAAAAGTACACTTTCCTAACCCAAATTTAGAGCCCAAAAACTGAATTTCCTACTTCAGTTGGGTCCAATATTGTAGCCTCTGAAAAATTGCAAATGCGATGAACATAGAGTAAAAGGTATCAGATAATTTCATGTCAAAGGGATTGCTTTTCAATTGCTTCAGGAATTTCAAACAATAATTTTTCTTTCAATCTGTACAACCTGTAAACCTAATATAAAGAAAGGTCATTTACAAGTTGACAAGGAGAATGTGACAATGATGTTACAGGGTTTCTATGTACAGCTCTAAATTAGTAAGTACTGTACAACAAATTCCTCTGGTTAATGTGTAAAATGAAGATGGTCAATGAGCAGAGTCTTGTAGCTGACGTAGTCTGATCAGCGAATCTAATCCTCTTCTGGAAGTGTATGGTGATTTTATTTGTTGCCGAGGTCTAACACAAGCAGATTTAACGGCCAGCTGTCTTTCAGAATGCATTTATACATGCGGACCTGGCCATCAAATCCAAGCTAATTCTACTTTTCATCTTAGAATTTTCTTTTTCTCCCTTTCTTTTGTGATACTGTAGCATTTAAAATGGAACATCTTTTCATGAATAACGGGCCTTCAGCATTTGCAGGAACTCCAATGTCTTCGTATAGGATGGATCCGAGCGACTAACTGGCTTGCATGAATTTACATGATCAGTTGAATCTAATACCTGTAATAAAATTTTAACAACAAAATAATGAAGATACATCTTAAAAAGGATAACAATGCACCAATAATAAATGAATAGAACGCTCATCCCACAACATTAATTTGATTAGATCGATATGCAAGCCATAAAGTAAGTATTTAACTCATGCACCAAATCTCTATGTACATCCGAGTTTGATGGAGAAAGCCCTGCAGTAATTACACTTACCACAAGTTCACCATATCCAGGATATGCAGATTCAATGGGTACAATTTCCATCCTGAAGGCCCATCCTCCATAGCCCTCAACAAGTGGAGTGACCTTGGTCTAAGATGCAACAGCGGGCAACCAATTAGGCTCATATAAAGCACATACAGAGAGTCCGCGAGAGAGTGAGGAGTATAGGAACTTGGAATTCTTTTTTGGTGTGATATAAGACTGGAACTTATTTGCAAATATTTGGTTTAGTCGGAAACATATATATATATTACCTCACAGAAACTTAGAACCTCAAGCAGCCTTTTCCTATGAAGGTTGCGAATAAAGTCATTCAGCTCCACAAGCCTTGGAGAACCACTTCTCAGCTCCCCGATCTAATAAAGTGAATTCAAAACATTATCAACAGTAACTAATGCATGATCCACAAGATCAACTAATATCATGAATTCAAAACGGGCAAATTAGTGTAAATTGTATACTAACTGATGGAGCAGGGCGCAAAACAAGGCCCATCCGCCAAGGCATATCTGCTAATTTGCTGCCAAAGTGTGGACAACTATAGAACACCTAAAATCAGGGGGCAGTACAAAATGTCATCAACCAACAAAGAAATAAAAACTTGCAATGTCAATGATAAAGTTCATATATATGCTTTGCATTGCAAAATGAGCTTACAACTCCAACTGTGTTTTTCACAAGATTATCAATATTCTCTGCCTTCGCTCTGTACAGCATTTGCTTCACAACCAGACCTCCCATGCTGCAGATATAGACAAATATTACTTCAAAGGGGTCCCTTTTCAATCCAAATGTATAAAGACCAGCCTAGCCAAAGAAAGGATGATTTAATAGGGGTCTCTTATGTTAGGTAGTTTTTTGCTTTTGTGAGCTTTGCTCACTTTTTTCTTACCAAAAAAAAAAAAAAGGAAGAGAATCAAAGTTGAAAATCAACGTTCCAGGATCACTGAATACCTATCAAACAACTATTAACTAGGCAATAGCTCTGAAAAATTTAAGGCCTCCAGCAGTCAATGCATCAAAGGTGGTACTTTAACATCGCCTCATAAAAATGCCACATAAGAACTACTTAAACCTGACAATCTTCTCAACCAAACTTGTGCACATTTACAAACAACCTCATTTCTGCATAATATTTCCCAATCATCAATCTCAACATCCCAGTTGCTAGACACCATGATGTAACAAAACGTGAACAAAGTGTAAAGCTACAGAGGCTCATATACAATTTGATGTAAGGTACATGAATAACAGACCATAGCACCATATCATGACAAATGTTACCTGTGAGTTACAAACACAACAGGCCGATTCCCAACACCAGCAGCAACAAGTTTATCCAATATCTTTGCGCTTACTTCCTGCACAATGAGAACATAAATGTTTAGTATTTGAAATGGTCAAACATTCAGGAAAAAAATCACAATAAGAAGTATTGAAAGCAATTAAGAAACATCAACTGGATAAGCACTAGCTTATAGAAGCAAAGACAAAATTCCTAGAAAGATGTTCTATGATACCATTTGCCGTTGGATATTACATAACAAACTTGGGACACTCAGAAATTGTACAGTTAAAAAGACCAGACTTCTAGTTGCTTGTAAGGTGTCAAAGAGAAAGTGACAACCTGAAGTGGAAGGCTAGCTCCAGACCATTGTGTAAGATTCGACTGCATCAGAAATTCATTCAGGACTTGAGAAGATTATCAAATAACAAATAACAAAGATCACCTCAAATCATTAAAACCCATAGCAAACAAGAAACAATTCTATTTTCAAGGCAGTTAATTAAAACAAACAGTTAAGATCTGCACAAAGAACAAACTACAACAAAACAAACCTTGTACTTGATGGTGAACAAACGAGCTTCAGGGAAATCAGTTGAAAGCCATTCAGCAGGCCAAAAAGTTCCTTGCTTCCCAGCTTCCTCATCTATTTTCTCGACCAAGCCAGACTTAGTTGAAGTTTTGTCATCGGCTAATCGCCAAGTCTTGTAAGGTCCACCACGCAAACCATGGATAAAGACAATATCTAGTTGTGGAACACCTGATTCAGAATCAAATTGGGATTCCCTGGCAGAAGTAGACGCATTGCCAACATTTGAAGTTGTGGTTAGACCCTCAACATCAACAGAACCAACCCCAGATAAAAGATTATCCTTTCGACCCCTTTCACTATCTATTGTCTCACAATGCTTCCAGTGGAGCTGCCCAGGATTGATCAAAAATATCATGTCACTATATCGAGGACAAGAGCTATTCTTGTTCATGCGTACATCAATAGGATTTCTATTTAAAGAGTCTTTCCCTGATCGTGGACTGCAGAGAACATTTAGGAACACTGCTCTAGCATAACTTTGTAGTTTATGGTCAGTGCAACCTGGGATCCTCCCACTAGCACAATCATCTAGCCATTTACACCAAATTTTGTCTGCTCGAATAACATTCTGAACGTTTGGAAGGACTGACAGAATAGTCAACAGTCTAGCAGCATGCCTTCGTAAGTGAGCTGTGTTTGGAACATGAAGACTTGATGGTTCACTCCTGTCGTCATGAAAAGATTCAGCAGGAGCATTGGAAACCCGTTCTGGTGCTTCAAGGGCTATAGATGCATCGTAAGCTTCAATTGCAGCCAGTTTCTCATAGTCATCACATAAGAGAAAGCGCCTAAGCAAACACAAAACTCCAAATTCGGTTACTTTTCCTTGACATGAGGAGTCCTCCGCACAAAGTTCAGTGAGAGTTTTTAATGCCTTAAGGGTTGCTTGAGCAGAATCTGCTGCATTAGATTTAGGCATAGTATCTTTCTTCAAGTTTTTAGATGTTCCAGCAAAAGGCTCCAAAGAAAGAAAATCTGCCAGTGCAAATGTATCAACAGAATCAGAGGTGGCTGCCAGTTGTTTCCCAGCTAGATTCACTACTGCACTTGCCAGCTGATTAGCTGCTTGTGTAGCAGAAACGATCTTGGACTGATCAATTTGAGGCTGCAAAAGTTTGCTACACCATAAGCACAAGAAAAAACATGGTTGATGACAAAGTGCTAAGCACAGATGCAGAAAAATGTAGTTGACACAACCATTATTACCATCACAGAGTCTCAAAGACAAGAAATATGACCAAGTTAAAAAGGTTATGAACATAAAATCAGTGCTAGTACGTGTTAAATAAAATATGAGGCCAAACATTACAACCTTCGCTTTGTCACTACTAGGCTGACTGCCTGCTTTAACAGATGAAACCTTGCTGGGACTTAAAACTTCATTAAGCAGCATAGCTAACCATCCTTGAGAAATAGGTATTGAAGTTGGGCCATGGTCCTTGAGAATGCAAGAAAGGATTTTAGCAGCTGACAACTGAATGTTGTCAGAGGAAACTTTACCACAAACCCATGGAAGTAGAATTGCAGACCACCTTTGACTTTCTTCAAGAGATATATGCATGCCCCCATCCAAAAGTAACTCTAAGGCCCTCGCCAATGCTTCATGCACCTGCTTGTATTTTGTTGTCAGCTTAGCCGTTTCTCTCATCAGGTGAAGACCCTTCTCCATCACCACCTCCCGCGATTTGGAACTTCTCTCAATTGATAGCAAAAAGGGAGACAAGGCCACCTGAGCCAAAGGAATATCTTCATTTTTACTTGCCTGATATATCGTTGCAAGAAGACTGGAACTCCAATCAGAAACAGAATCACTTAAGCACAGATTACGATCCTCCAACAGCAACTGAGCAACCAAGCTCCCATGCCATTTCACAGATCTCTCAGGTGCAATCAAAGCAGTCATCACAGCTTGCCCATCAAAATCCAGTTCTTGAATGTGGCATCTATTGGCTTCAGATGTCATTGCCCAATTAGCCAACGCCCATGCTGCAAAAGGCACAGCAACATGTTGACAATGAAGATCATCCCAAAGTCCAGGAAGCACCACAGTAGAAGATAAGCTTTCTTGTCTCAGCGAACCATCATGCTTATGAAGCAAGACTGAACTTTTAGCACCAAAGTGCTCTAAATCCATAAGGGCACTAGTTTTCGAAAGCCCTACAGTGGTTGTACCTCCAAGAATTTTAATCCCAATACCCTTCACACCCTGTCCACCGTCGTCATCATCCTCATTTTCAGGCGGCTCATCCAAATGCAGCCCACCTTCCTTAATGACTTCAATGGCAGCAGCAATGTCTCTCATTGCAGCATTTCCCGGTAACAATTGCTTAAAATATTTCCTTTCTGAATTGTTGCAACTTGAAGTAACAATATCCATGATTGCATCCACAAGCATGCTCCTACCTTTCAAAGAATCAGAAATATCGAATGAACTACGTCTCGAATGCTGCTCCCACAGAAATTCAGTATATTAATGACAAAAAACAAAACATACACACAAATACACCACCTAAGATGATAACTGATGCAGCATACAGTATTCCTATTAATCACAACAAAAAGGAAGGAGTCATTTTACACAAGAAAACAAATCACCTTATTCTTAGGTTGACAAGAAAAAATAAAACGCAAAAGAAACGGCACCGCATGGGGCCTTCCGAGAACATCTGCGGACACATTAGGATCCGTAATCAAGTAAGACAGCGCTCTAGCGGCCTCGGCCTGGGTCCCACTCCCGTCGCCGCCAGCCACCGTCTCCAGCAGCCAATCCACCACCTTCCCTCCCCCCGCACCGACGAGGGCGGCTCTACGCGCAGCATTCGCGGCCGCAATATCCGCCAGCAACGCGGCGACTTTTAGCTCAAATCCCACCCTCACCTCGTGGTTCGCCGACGACAGCACCGAGCTCAACGACTGCCACAGAACAGACGCGGCGACGCCGGTTTGCTTGAAGTGGTGGAAGATCCTCTTCGCAGATTCGTTTGATTTGGAAACCGTCCGATCAATGGCATCGCGGAGAGGACTGCTATGGTGGTCGGAGTCGCGGTCGATAGACACGACGGCGTACGAGGCGACGACAGCAGAGGCGAGTGCAGCGGACAGAACGAGAAGAGGCGTACGGGACATATGGCTCGTGGACGGAACAACGGTGGCTACGAGGGGGCTGTGGTGAAGGACAGGCGGTTGAGGAGGGGCATTACGGGAATTTCCAACATTGTTCGGGGGCTCAATTGGACTTTTGGAAGAAGAAGAAGAGGAGGAAAACGAACGAGGAAGCGGAAGGCGGTAGAAGCCTCGGGGACGAAGACAAAGTCGGAGCATAACTAATTGTTTCTTAAACTATTATTTAAAAAATACCAAAAAATGGGGGATTTATAACAAAAGTGCTGAGACAAAGGAAAGATGTTCTTTCGCCTTAGTCTAAGGATAGTCTTCTCTTTGTTGTTTCAGATAATGGCGGTGGCGCGTAACTCTTGAGTCTTGCGATTACTACGGAGAAGAAGAAGAAGAAGAAACAACAATTTGTAACGTAATCAAATAAAAATGAGATTAGCGAATACTAATTGTAATTAGAATTAGAAACACTGTTACCACTTAATCACGTAACTAGTTTATATAGTTCGGATTGGGAATTTTCTACGGAGGATATGCGCATCTTCTTTCATACGGTTTTGGGTAGGAAATGGGCCGGGTGGGAAATGGGCCGTTTTCTAAGATTTTGGGTTGGGTCGGGTTGGGTTGGGTTGGTGTAAAATATGTAGAAGATGATATAATTACAGATATCAAGAGGTCGGCAGCTTACTTTTAACCATATTCTTAGTCTTGGGGGCTTGTCTTGCTGCGAAAGAAAAGTTGAGATCTTGTGTTTGGCTGAAAGAGAACGAAAGGGTATGTCCGGTATGGAGAGACTTCAGAGGATGTTTGCCGGTGCTGGAGGGGCGTTGGGCCACCCACCGCCAGATTCCCCAACTCTTGATTCCTCCGAGCAGGTCTACATCTCCTCTCTTGCCCTCCTCAAGATGCTCAAGCACGGTACCGTTCTTAACTATCTGCGTTTTGCTAGTTTCACTGCTTTTCGTTTTAAAGTTGTTGGGATTCTGGGAAATCGGAACCGCTAATAGGCTTTCACTGAATCAATCGGGATGTGAGAAACTGAGAAGTTTATAGACTTCCTTGTCATCTTACCGTTTCTTGGCTTTGTAAAGATGTTGTTAGGTTTTGGAGTTCCAAGTGCGAAGATTTTGGTTTGATTTAAAGTAAATTTGGAGCAACTGTGTGATTGTGATTCCTGATACTGCTCCACTATTTGTATTAAGATATGATGCAATTGAATGGAATCTTTTCGTAAAAGAGCAAAAGTTTCATCATATTGTGCATCTTTTTCTTCTCTGATTTGGGCAATGATGACAGGAAGAGCTGGAGTGCCCATGGAAGTTATGGGCTTGATGCTTGGAGAGTTTGTGGACGAATACACTGTTCGTGTGGTTGATGTGTTTGCCATGCCACAGAGTGGTACAGGAGTTAGTGTTGAAGCTGTTGATCATGTTTTCCAGACCAACATGCTCGATATGCTCAAACAGACTGGACGGTATTCTCCTTGACTACGTTGTTGTTATTGTATGCACTTAATAATCTTGATATGCACCCTGATGTGTTGGAAGCATTTAGGGAATCTAGTATAAGTAATGTTATCACTGATCCAGTTACTGTTCTGCTTTTGTATCAATTAAGAAAGTGTTGTTCACTAATGGCATTTGTTTGCTGCTGTTGCAGGCCAGAGATGGTGGTTGGGTGGTACCATTCGCATCCTGGATTTGGGTGTTGGCTATCTGGTGTTGACATAAATACGCAACAGGTATTTTTTGTTGCTTTTCTTAGTACTGATACTATTCACATCACAGCTTATGCTTCATCTTTTACTTTTGTTCTTGAATTGCAATCTAGCTGTAAATTTTCATGGTTTTATATGTTTGATTCTGTGCCACTTGCACTTAAAATTGGCATTTTTATGAGATTTAATTTTTTTCTATGTGTTTAAGTAGAAAGAATGAGAGATACTAGGAATGCTTTCTTTATTCATGAATGTCCTTATGAATCTGATGTAA
>JANZLX010000006.1:3303581-3319845 GCA_025531955.1 Erythroxylum orinocense
CTTTTGAAAAGATTGCAAGTTTATGAAATTATGTTTTCGAAAATGGTTTTCGAAATATGTCAAGTATATGAAATCAAACTTTTCAAAAAGTGTCATTTTTGGCAACAAGCTTTGAAATACATGTTATGTGGGTTTTGGTAGTCCATCCAAAAACTGTCACGTGCACGTTGACCCAAGATAGGCTTCTCCCGCCTGCCCGCTAGTGGCATGGAGCTCCTTCAAGGACTCCTTAAGTTTACGGCTACACGGGACCAATATATGGGAATGTGTAGTGTGTCATTAATATGGATCTACCTAAACCATTTTTCATGTGTTTATGTGTTTATGATTTGTGCACAAGTTGATGTATTTATGTTTTGTGATTTATGAATTTGAATACATGATGAGAATTTAAGAAACAAGTGTTATGTGGATTTCAACAAGAATTTTTGATAACAATGAACTTTTGAATGGTTTTGCTTATTTTTTTGATATAATCTGTTACCCACGAGCTTTCGAGCTCACCTCCCTCTCTTTCCCCATCTCCAGGTGATGAACAAGAAACAGAGTGAAAGTTAAGACATTACTTCAGATATGCATGTTTTGATATGTTTTGGAATCATTGATGTAAACCAAGGCTTTAGATGTATTTCAAGAAACTATTGAGTTTTTGCATACTTTTGTATTTTGGATATTGATATTGATTTTGTAATATGGCTTGTAAATGCCATTAGAGCTTGTAAATTCTTATATATATGATGTTAATGAAATATGGATTTGCGTGTGGATATGAATTATGATTTGTGTATGATGTTCAGTTGAAATTAGATATAATTGAACAAGTAATCCAACTTGAGTTAATGATTTGAGCTTGAATTGTGGTGATATGCATATGTAAATAAGTGAGATATTGTGGAAAAGAAAATAGGAATTATGAGTGGTTAAGAATGAGGTTGCATTAGTTAAGGAAGTGGATTTGGGACAATTTCAAGTTTTCACGTGGATAAGATTTATGTCTGATTCAAGGGAAAATCTGGATTCAAGGGAAAATCTGGAATAGTCTAAGTAGAACTGGTCAAAGTTGTCTACATAGAAGTTGTAGATGATCCTTTTAGCTTTCCGACGCTATAAAGTTTGTAATTTTTGGATATCGGAGTTAAGAGATATGATTGATACAACTTATAATGTCGCATGGAGTGTATAAACATGACAGCTATGATGTATGATGAGAATTTATGGTTTTGATGAATAAAATGAGACAAGATTTGAGAGTTTTTAGGAGATAAATTTGATGTTTGAATTGTTATGAAGTGATTTTGCATGAGAAGAAGTGAGTTTGTGAAGATTATAAGTGTATATGGTGTTAGGATGAAGGTTGGAACCTTTGAAGAGGCATTGGAGGACTTTGGGGAGCCTCAATGTCCGTTTAACGGACCTTATCAGGTGTAAAAACACCCCTTGGCCAGTCTATGTCCATTTAACGGACATTCTCGAGTCAGTTTGGCCTCCTAAGCCCGATATATGTCCGTTTAACAAACATGCATGTCCGTTTAACAGACATGCACGGGAAATATTGTACTTTGTGACACTGTTAGATGCAGAATCAGACTTTGTGGTTTTCATGAAAGTTGTAGGTCTAGATGTCGTCTTTCTAATGGTCTAAAAACGAAATCAATCTAACTTCTAGATTGAAAGTTATGGCGATCGCGCCAAGATAGGTTCAAATCGATTTAAGGTATGAACATGGTCTATTCTTTTGGGCATAACTCCCTCATCTGATCTCCAAATGAAGTGATTCTTGAAGCAATTGATTCCTAAGACATGTATCTTTCTCTCCATGAAAATTTTTATCTTTTAGAGTTGATTTGAGAAAGTGTGAAGTAAAGTAAGTGAGAGGTCGGTTAGGAAAGCATGATTAGAGTTTGAGCATACTTAGGCTTTTTAAGCATATCTTAAGCTATAGAGCTCCGATTGAGATGATTATTGTTTCAAAATAAAGAAGAGACTTAGAGATATGATTTCTATGAAAAAGTCAAATTGAAATTCAGATTTGAATATTTCCAAATTCTGATCACAAGCAGAAGAAATGAGTTCAAGCATGGTGACTGTTTTGTGTGGGCACACCATTGAACAATTTGTGAGTAAATTTTTGGGATGTTATGAGAATGAAAAAAAAAGTATGATGGCTAATGAGGGCTTAATGCAATAACCCTTCAAGATAATATGCACGGTTTCATGATTTTCAGAGCAAGCATTGGACTCTGAAATCAAGCGGGGTCCAACAGATGTGTGTTTGAGTAAAAGAGTTGGGTCTCGAAAACGGGATCTAACAGCTGGTGCCCATTAGACGAGCCCCAAAAAAATTTTTGCATTAACTTTCCGCTGCATCGCACAGGAAACGAGGCAAGCGGACCGTCTGCATGGTATAGTAGCTGGGGAGAGCCGCTATAATGGATTGAGCTAAAATGACACGTCCCGCAAAGGACAACATTGTGGAAGCCCAACCTGATAAACGGTGGTGAACCTTGTCCAAAATGTATTGGTAGGTTTTCCTGTTCACCCGATCATGAAGCAAAGGAATGCCTAGGTAGCGTCCTAGATCCTGCACTTGGATGAAGCCCAAAGCACTGCTAACGAGTGGGCCGTCGAGGGCGGAACATTCTTCGAATAGAAGCATCTAGATTTGTTGTGGCTAATGTGTTGTCCCGAAGCATCGCAAAAAACACTTAGAGTATCCCGAATAATGTCCACTTGATTTATAGAGGCTTCTGAAAAGAGGATGAGGTTGTTAGCAAAGAACAAGTGGGAGAGAGGTAGCCATATTTGCTTAATTTAATAGGGCGCCGTCTGCCTTGTTTCATCGGGTGAGTGAATGAATGTCCTAGGCGTTCCATACACAGGACGAATAGATAGGGCGATATGGGATCGCCTTGCCTAATGCCTCGAGATGGCCTAAAGGCCTTACTAAATCCACCATTCCACCTTACTTGTAGGGAAGCCGAGGAAATGCATTTCATAATGAGATTAATCAGTGCCTCGAGAATGCCTACCTTAAATAAGGTGCTTTGGATGAAATCCCATGAATGACCGTTATAAGTTTTATCCAAGTGGACTTTAAGAGCCATCATATCTTTGTGACCGGTTTTCCTTTTCATAGTGTGAATGACTTCTTGGGTAATAATAATATTGTTCGTGATCAATCGCCTGGAGACAAAATTGCATTGGGTGGAGGCTATCAGCTCCTCAAGATAAGGTTTAAGCCCAGTGACAATGATTTTGATAATGGCCTTGTAAATGACCAAGCATAACAAAATGGGCCGGAACTGCTTAATCGAAGTGAGAGAGGGGATTTTCGGTATAAGAACCAGAATGGTGTGGTTGAGCCCGGTTTCCCAGACCTCATGTCAAAAAAATCGTTGGAAGAAAATAGTCAGGGAAGGGCCCACAATATCCCGTTGAGATTGGAAGAATAAGGCAGGTAATCCATCAAAACCTGGGGCCTTGTTGGGGGCCATATCAAAGAACGCCACTTTAATCTCATTAGGATGGAGGGGTTGATCCAAGTCAGCTCTAGCTTGGAGGGTGAGGTGGGGACCCTCTCCACGGGGTAGTTGGGCCATCGAGTGAGGCCTATCCGCTGTATAAAGATGTGCAAGGAAATGTTGAGTGAGTCGTCTGATGCTCGAAGGGTCTATTAGCACATTGCCAACTTCATCTTTCAAGGAGGTAATCCTTGCTTGCCTTTGTTTGGCCATGTTGAGGGCATGATAGTACTTAGTATTGCAGTCACCCTAGCCTAGCCATCGGCACCTAGAATGTTGGCACCAATAGGGCTCTTCTTAGTATAGGACTTGCTCCAGTTTTACTCGGAGATGTTCCTCAAGTTCTCTAAGGGAGGTTGAGTCTACGTCTTCTAGGTGTTTTTAAATACCTGCAAGTCATCCCAACAGGCGCTTTTTCCGGTAAAAGATGTTTCCAAACGTGGTATAGTTTTATTGTTGTAATTTTTCTAAAAATTTTCTGAGCTCACTACTGAGATTAGTACTTGGAGGGGTCCAATTCTTAGCTACAAATTGACTAAAATCAGCATGTGTCAACCAAGCAGATTGGAATTGAGAAGAATGAATGGTCTGTGTAGCAAGCACATTGCTATTGAGAGACACTAAGAAAGGCCGATGATCGGATTTAAGAAAAGGTAGATGAGTGACTGTAGTATACTGGTAGGTAGAAAGCCAGTCACTCGAGGTGAAGACTCGGTCCAATCGAGCGAGAATGTGACCTCTCCTCTAGGTGAACCGCGATCCTGAAAAGCCTAAATCATGAATCTGACAACTTTACACACAATCCCGAAAATGGGAGTTAACGGTAGGGGGAAGGAGAGAGCTGCCTCATTTATCAGTACTTTCTAATTTGGCATTAAAGTTCCCACCTAAAAGCCAAGGTTTGTCGATAATCCTAGAGATTAGTTGCATGTTTTGCCAAAGATAATGTTGAAGCGAGTAATTAGGGCTAGCATAAATAGTCGTGAAAGCAAACGACATCTGGTCCCACTCAATATTGGTATGCACGAATTGGTGGTGAGCCAGTAGAATGCGGATCTCAATATTTGCATTCTAAAGGAGCCAGATGCCGTCTAAAAATCCCTCGGCTTCGACCCTGTAAGAATGGGAAAAAACCTAAACTCCGAATAACTCGACCTGCACGAACACCACTAATCCGAGGCTCCACAAGCACGAGGAGTTGCGGTTTATGGATGCAAATGTATTTTTTAAGAATAGGCTTGAAGGTCCTACCTCCAGCCCCTGACAATTCCAGATAAATATCGACATAACAAAAGGAGAAAGGGAATTTAATCTATCGCCAATCGGACAGCAAAGTCATTCAGGACCTGATCCTGACCTGGTATGAGAGCCGATGGATTCTCTTCTATTTGAATGTCAGGTTCAACATTTATAGTCGTGCCTGATGTGGAACCTTCTTTCGGATCTGGGGGTCTCGGAGGGGGTATGTTAGGAATTTGATCATCCGAAGTCGAGGCAGTGCAAGTGCATTCTTCAGTGGAGTCCTCTTCCATATCCCTGCATTCCAAGTCCGCAGGTGTAGGCAATTTGACAGATGGGTTGTGAATTATAATATTTGCATAGGAAGGGATGGATTGGGCCACGTGAGCTGTTTATGGGCTTGGATTTGCTGATTAGGTGGGCTGGGAAGGAGGTAGGCCTTGGGTCTGGCGAGTTTAGCCCAAAATTGGGGCCTGCCAGTTGGGTCTACAGCCCTAAACTGAAGTGGAGTGTGCGACGTCGTGTGGGTGCTGGCGTTAAATGCCCCTCTTCGTCCCGCAGTCGTCTTACGTGTTGCGCGCCCCTCTTTAGTTATCGAAGGAGTTAGGGATTGGGGTTGAAATTGGGTCTGGCTCGCTGCAAGTTGAGGAACAGCAGTCAAGGTCACATCAGAGGAGTGATGGATGTTTGTGTCGTTGCCCAACGGCTCTAAATTGGTCAGAGCGTAGAATCGTGAGCCCTTGGAGACGGTTTGAGGATGACCGTTAAGGTGATCCTGAAGTGGTGTCGTTGAGGGTGTCGAGGGCCGGCTTAATTTAATTTGATCAATATTGGTGTTACAGTGACAGACAAGCATCATCCAAGAAAACGGTAGCTCGTTCTATTGTCGACAGGATTAATCTGAACCTTAATTTCATGAAATTGTTTCTCAGCCTTTGGGTGCATGGCACACGAGAACCACAAAGAACATAAATGTTTAAAGGGTTGGACAAATCTAACAGAAAAGGAGAAACTAAAAATCATCTGTAACTCAAAACTTTATTTCTCGGTTTATGAGTTGCTTCCATGGGCATATGTTTCCCGAAGATCATATGGAACTTGTTGAAGACATCTTCACAATCCTAGCTCCTTTACGCCACGACCATGATTCAGAAGGAGATTTAGGCAAAGGAGGAAGTAACACAGCCTTCTTGCACAGACCAAATGGCCACCCCTCGCAATGACAGAACTCCAATATTATTGATCTTCTTGGACATTCACGAAACCCAAGCCCTTTGTCGCTGAAACAGCGGGAGAAGTTCGTCTTCACCGACATGAAAGTTTCCCTGCTCAAAGCGCTTGAGCAACATGAAAAACAGCTCCCAACAGAGAGAAACTCATCTCTTTCGTTCTCTACACTTTCGTCTTCTTCATTCTGGTCATTTCCCTTTCTCAATGAAGCCTTCGGTGTCACGAACAACTCTCCTGTCTTCGGAGAGTAAACCCAGGAAAAGCTATCTGTCAAAACAAAAGACCTCTGTCTCGACCTCTCCATAATTCTACTACGGATTTCTGAGACGATAATCTGAAGACACAAAAAGAAGAGGTAGCAGCAATCATAAAACAAACCTGAACTGGCAAGGGAAGATGGTGAAAGTTAAGAGGTGTAAAGTGTGTGTACTTCCTGTTCATCGTCAAAGTCAGTCGCCGGATAATCATGCTCAGGGCTCGAATTTGAAAGCCGACCACCACCAGTACTGCAGTTGGAAAACACGTCCTTCAAAGTTGCAACCAGAAACTTGCATCTCTTGGAGGGATTTGGTGGCTCTTCTTGATGAAAAACACCCATGGTGGGAATTTTAAGAATTCTATTGGTATTAGCCCACTACAGTCATATATATGAGCCACAATCTGGTGGTGCCCTTTCATGTCGATGATATAAATTGACCTTCAAAGAGGTGATAATGGCCTTGCAACTTACTGAAAATGCTCTTTTCCCTATACTTAGGGGTAAAGACAAAGTTAAAACAGAGCTTCGAGAGACAGATGAACAAATTACCTCATATTCCATTCTACATCAGTATCTTATTGTATCAAAGACTTGATTTGTTAGCTGAAAAAAACTATTTTGCGGACCCTCAGTTGTCAATTTATGTCAATTTATGAACATTCGTGTCTGAAAGATGAGGGATGAATTCATCATTTTCAACCATCTCTTCAGGCTCAAGTTATGGTGGAAGTGGACGTGATACCAAACCGTGAAAGGTATTAACTTGATAAGATTACTGCACTGTCTTATAGTTTAATATTAGATAAAAGGGCCGTCCAGGGAAGTTAATTCGGTTAGATGGGAAGAGATTACCAAGTCGGACGAAATAGATGGGTCAGATTTAGAAGAAAGAGAAGTCGTAAAAGAACAGGAACGGATAAGGTGCCATTACTTGAATTATTCCATGGAGATGAACCTTCAAGTACTGAAGTAAAACACAAATCATAACTAAATTTAGTGGCTAATAAGGCAAATTCAATGGTTCTCTTAAGGGATCATTTCAAGTAATGAAAACACAGAAAAAACAACCCTCGGCTGCATCTGGAAGTCCAGAAAAATTTTTAAAAAAAAGCTTACATTTCCTGTTAACAAATTCAGACTCGTATTAGTAATTATGAAACGAAATACTATCAACATCCCATCCTATAAATACACAAACAAGGGTAAAGCTTTTGATATAGTAAATCTACTAAAGTTTTTCTGTTACAACAAAGATGAGAAACAAAGAGACATCAGGCTGCAAACATGACTATTCAGCTATTTGTACAATCTTGCATAACCATTCTTTCACTTCATACAGTCCATAACAGTTACTTCACTGCTGATTCTGATGCTCGGAGATCCAGCAAGAGTGATATCCTTGTCCAGACTGCATTGCCATGGCCTTGCAAAGAAGTTTTCTCAACTAATCCCCCCAAAATAACCTACAAATAGGTCATTGCATCACCTTTGATGTTTTCAAATGCATTCAGAGAGCCAACTGCTTTGATTGTCATGACCAAAATTCTAACAAAATGTCCGTGAAGAGTGCGAAAGAGAGATGGTGGTGAAGAACATGAAATTAATTGGGATGATTTTCAGCCACAGGGACGCAAAGCAACAATTTTCTGTCAGGGTCAACTGCAAAGTATAAGAACTAGACATGTTGTATTGTGTCTATTGTTTCTGCAATATGCCCCGTAACATAAAGCTATCCCCAATTTTATATTGGTACTGTCTTCACTCATTGTATTAATCAGAGGAAAACTTTATCAAATTATGCAACGATCGACTTCATCTTATGAAGTTCTTTATAGGAAAGTTGCTACTGGAGTTCAAATTTGAAGTACAAAAAGGGAGAAAAAAAAAAGATAATGAAGCATGAGTATATAACCAGGAAGCAAAAACTTGGTAGTTTTCAATGTCCATACTAGAAGTAAAAACTAAAGAGTCTCATCAAGTGTTTATTTCTTAAAAAACTGTGTCCTTTACAGGATATATTTACGCTCACTGGGAACAGCACAGAGCAATGAAGATCAAGCAACACAAATCAATAAGTAAGAACAAAATATATATACCTTTTCATGAAGTCAAATGGAAAGTTTATTAAGTTCCTGAGAAGTAAGAGAAATGAGAGACTGAAGTTTAGCAACAGCAGAAGTCTTATCAGGAGGGCATTTGGCAAGAGAAATATTCAAAAATTGAAGAGCCTCATCAAGCTTCCCTGCAGCCAAAGCGGCGCACCCTGCCCTGTAAGCTTCATCAGCAGCACGGGCATCATGAGTTGGTGACCGGACATACGTAAACTTGCTCTTTAGTTGTGAAAGAGACGGAGGAGACTCTAAAAGCTTAGCGGCACGAGTGTGCTCCAATTTCTTAATGGCAGCGTCAATATCTGCCATTAAACCTTCCGGGGTTGTTCGAAAACTTTTCACTCCATCAAATACGCTCCATCCTGATCGGGAGTTTCCTTCTTCAGACCCCATCTCAGTTTCACCTTCATATAAGTACCAATCCAACGTAGCTCTCTCCAAATCCTGACTATTAAACATTGCTCCATACAAAACATAGCAATTCCATCATCCTTTCAGATTGGGTTTATCAAATTCTTCGCGTATGAGGCCAATTAATGAGGCAAAATCAAGCCTTTCACATGCTTTTCGAACTAGAATTAAGTTAGGTTTTCCAAATTTTCGATACAGAAAGAAGATTGGGACAATAAGGTTACCTCTAAAGACACGAAAGGAGCGAATTGGAAGCCTCTAGCTTGCGCGAAAAATGGCTGACAGAAGTAAATCGGACGGTATTAACTAATAACTGATAACGATCTTAGTTCTTAGGATTCACAATATCCTTGCTCCTCCGATCGGTCCCTGATGTTTGTTTTAAATAAATAATTAAGTTGTGGCCCTCTTTCTCTCTCTACCACTTGGCCCAACCCAAAATGTTAAGACTTCTACTTCAATTAAGGCTTGTAGGGATGACAGTAGATTTTTAACCCGATTAATATCCGCACTACCCTACCCGATGGATTTGGATATGGGTAATAAATTGTAAAAATTGATGGATATGGATATAGGTTGAGTTATAAAAAATAGATATAGATGTGGGTAGACTAAAACCCGAACCATGGATACCCATATCCTACCTGTTTTTTATTAACTCTATTTTTTATTTTTTCTTGAATATTTATAGTTAAATATAATAAAATATTAAAATTTTATAGGAAGAAATAACTTTAAAATCTCCACTTTACTTCTCAGTACTCACATTTTTATCATATTTTATTTTCTTATAGGATAATAATAATGCAAATGATATGGAAATGGTATTTTGAATGTTATGGAATTCACGCAAAGACAATTTGAAGCTTTTGTTATTTCAATTTTTTTCTAGTTCTAAATTGTGAAAAATGTATGTTGCCTTTATACTAATATTATGATTTTTATTATTCCAATTTTATGATTTTTTAATACATACAAATCAAAATCTGGACTTATTATTATTAAAGTAATTTTGATTTAGAGCGTTCACAAAAATCTACTCTTTATATTTTCTATTTAAAAGTTATATTTTTATGTGTTATACAACCCGATAGATATCCAAAAACCCGAGCAACCCAATGAATTTGGATATGGGTAGTAAATCGTAAAATTCGATGGATATAGATATGGATATGGGTTGAGTCATAAAAAATGGATATGGATATGGATAGAATAAAACCCGAACCGAACCCTACTTATTGCCATCCTTAAAGGCTGGTGACATTACATTAGTAATGTATGATTTGCAAATTAGGTCAGCTTTAAATCTTTCCACAATACTGTATTATTTTAATATCTTTAATTTAATTGAACTGAAATTAGGAGTCAATTTGACCGATTTCTAATTTTTGATAAAATAATTTAGTTTAATTAAATTGAGGTTGGACTTTGGACTGGATCTTCTGACCCAATTGACCTAATAAATTTAATCACTAATTTTAGGACCAATGATTAAAAACCTAATTGATTTATTCGGTTCAACCGTAAAAACCTTAAATTATATAACTTTTTAATTTGTTTTTTTATTTTTTGATTCAATTTATTTTAATAATTTTTGTTAAAATTTAAAATCGATCAATTTATTAATAAATCAGTTAATTTTTATAAATTAATAAATTTTTATAAATTAAAATTATTTATTTATTTTCATTTAATAATTTCATAGTCATATTTAAATTTTTTAATTTTATTAATAAAGCCTACTAATTTTGCTTCAATTCTTGAAGAGAAGTTACAAATGACACACAAAATAGAAACAAAGAAAGTACTTTTGAAACATTATGACCCTGTTTGGCAATCAGCTGATTGCATTTAGCTGATAGTTGATTCTATCAGCTGTTAACTGATAGCTGATTATATTGACTGATTTGACCAGCGAATTACATTAGCTGTTTGTTAGAGATGTTTGGTAAAATTAGCTGTTTAGTATTAGTTGTTTACGTGTAAAATGACTTATAAGGACATGGCTTTAAAAAAAGTTATGTAGTTATTAATTAATTTGCAATTGGATTCACTATTGAGTTACTATAATTGGTTATAATTAGACTATTCTAATAAAATAATTATATAAATACTTTTTATTATCGATATATTTAAAATACTTACTAACATTAAAATTATTTGATCTCTTAATTTAAATTGAATAATATAATTAACTTGTGAATATTATTTAAAAAATTATATAAAATTTTATTGAATATTATTCAAAAATTATATAAAATTTTATTGTAATATCTTTTTATTTAATCAAAGAATTATTAAATAATTACATAGTATTATAAAAAGAAAAAAAATTAAATTGAGTTCAAATTTATCGAATTTTAGTTAAAAATAATATTTGATATTTTTATGATATTTAATATTTTTAAAAGAAAAAAATAATATTTGAAGCTCAACTTTGATCAAATTTTAGGTAAAAATTGAGTTCAAGAAGGCCGTATAAAAAAATTTATTAATTAAAATGATGTTATTTTGTTAAATTTTAATACAATGATATTATTTAATTTAAAACATATGTTATATTTTAATAACATAAATAATGTCATTTTATTTGAAATACGTCAGAAAGAAGAACTTATGCCCTAGCTCGGCCGGACTTAACAAGGATTGTATGCTTGCCAAATATTGCAATGGCCATTGAAGCAACTGAAAAAATGTATAAGAAGCGTTCAATCTCATTATATTATCCATCAATGCCTTATCATCCACATCTCTCCATGCAACAAGAAGCAAACTCATTTCCTGTAATGTGGCAAAACATGCTCGATAAAGTTAATACAAAATATGTTTTCGTATTAATATTATTCCTTTTAGTTTTATTGGTATTATTTTATTATTATTATTATTGCTATTATTATTACTCTTATCTTATTATATTTTCAGGGGGTTTATTTAGATTCAGTTTTTAAGGGTCCTTTATTCAGCATCTACCTCCTTTTTGTATATTATGTATGTGGGTCTAAAATAAACGGCCTCTTCATATTGTAAGAATAAGGCTGCATATTATTAGACGTCCCAAAATTCTGTTTTAGTGTGAGATTTCAGATTAGATGTGATGATGAAGAAATAATTTAAAATATTGTGTAATTTGAAAATTAGTCAAATAATATGATGTAAGCTTTATAAAAAAAACACTTTAATCATGAAATAGTGTAAAGTGTTTCGGACAATCTTCAATAATATGACCTTACAGGAAGGCACATTATTCTAAATGAAACATTATATTATTCTACTAAGATTGATGGCATTCAAAGATACAATTATTCTTTTGGACCACATTTTTGGATATGTTCATTTATGTGAACTCCAAATCATCTTTGTACATATAACATATAGTCTTTTTTTTTGTATTTGTATTCATTTTAAAATTATTGTTAGTGTCCTAAATTATTAAAGTTTTTATTATTAATATAATTTTAAAAATTATTTTAACATAAATTGTTTTAATTTTAACATTTGCATATGTAATAAATTCATAATTGATTCTACTTAATTTAATAACAATTTTTGTTAATATAATATGGAACTATTTAGCATAAAGTTTTTTAAAATTTTAATGTCACAAAAATATTTTCTAAATAATTTAAAATATAAATATACTTGTATCTCACTTAATTTATTGATTGATTGATTGTCCATAAGTTTAATTTATTGTATTTAACTTATCAATCTTTAATAATTATTACATTTATTACAATGGTTATAATGGTCGTTAAAAAGTATTTCAAAATAGGTCAATTTTCCAATTAGATAATAATTATCAACCATTTTTCTTTATGTATCATCATCCAAGTTAAGATCATTAGTAGCCAACTAGCAGACAAACACTGCACAAATGCGCAGCGGTAATTTAGAGATGTACAATCAAGGACGGAACTACATAAGGGTCAATGGTGTACTGGGCTCTCAAGATTAAAAAATTAAATATCATTATATATATATATATGAGGATGGAATTATTTAAGGGTCAGTGGTGTACTAGACCCCTCAAATTTTTAAAAAATAAAATATTAGGGCCCTCTTATCTTAAATTCCTGGCTCCGTCACTGTGTATAATGCCCAGTTATTTTTAAATTAATGAGTATGTATTTATAGGTTTTGTTATAAATGATTATTGTTAAAGTTAAAATTTTGAGGAGAAAATTAGAAGTGTACCATTATGGACAAAATTTTGTGAGCAAAAAGAGGAAAAAATATAAGAGTTGAATATTTAAATTGGATTAATAAAAGTAGAAAGAAAAAATTCATAATCCAAAAGATAAGTAAAATTTGGAAATGTATGATGCTGAATTAATTTTAGGAATTAATGGCCTCAATTTCACTTTAACTTGCATGTTATTAATTATTCACTTTATGTGCATGTTAAATCACAACTATGCATATTATTATTAATTATTAATTAATTAAGTATTATATAGTATGTGTGAATGAGATGGTTGTTATGGGCATGGTATCTATTGGTTTGTTCAAATGAACTGAAACATTGATATTAAGTATTAGTCAATTCAAAGAATAGGAATTGAGTTCATCTTAGCTTTGCTTAGGTTGCTTTTTTGTCTAACAAATTTCTATCCAGATGATGAAGAGGATTCAGTTAATCCTTGTATTAAACACAAGATTGGAAAGGGAGACAAATGACTTTATTTCAATTATCTGCTTTGTTTCTATTTCCCATGCCTATCTACCTCTTGTATATGTATTAGAGGATATAGTCTCGATAAATGAAAGACTTATGATCACGAATAAGTGCAGTAGCGGTGACTTGTGGATTTAAAACAAAACTTGTTCTCTTGGGCATAGTATAAAATACTCCTTAATTATCATATAAGCGCGATAGTAAACTTGGTAAATGTCAACTACTTTAGATTTAACCAAGAGGAAACAGACTGGAGGTTAGGTCAAGAAATTGAAGACTGTTGAAATTGGAAGCACAAATATATTTAGTACATATTTGTGCTTTCTCCTATTGATTATCTGAATTTTTTTATGGAGTTTTAGCTTTTCGTTCTGTGCAGCAGGTACAGATATAGGCTCTTCTTCTTTTCATTTTATTTTTGTTTGATTTAAGCCTTAGATGCATATTTTTATCTCTAAACCTTTAACGGAATCACAATTCAATCCTAAACGATCTCAAAATATTTAGTTTAATCATTATTTAATTATATATTTAGATTTAGTAGCACCGTATACCTTTAAAGTAATTTATGATTTTAGTTATACAAAAGCGATTGTTGTTACTTAAATGTTAAAAAGGAAAAGGATTAAATTTCTAAGTAAAAGTTCGAAAAAGCACCAAATCATTCTCGATTTTTATTATCCATGAGTCGAGATCTTTGTTTTAGCTTCTTTTAACATTTTAGAGACCGAACCATATTATCAAAAAGTTGGTAAAGAGAGGAACTGAAATGGTATACCTTTTCTGTATATCATCATATGATAAAACACAATCTTTACAAACATACATAGTTATAATTTCATTCACTTCATTCCTGGACAAATCATTTATATCTCGGATCTGAAAAACCAGAAATTAAAAAAAATTCACTTTCGATCAATTACAAGAATAAAAAGTCAAAAAAGAAGGCTAATTGTAATTATATTAATATTATCACATCTTGTTTAGTAGTAAGGATTTCTCCTCTGTGGCTCTCTTAAGAGAAGCTGTGACAGAGCTAAGAAGGGAAGCAATTAAACTCAAAGTGGGTTGTAACACAACAAGAGAATAGTAATTGTTTGAATTCTAAAGAAACATATTACGCAATGTGTTAATCATACAAGTCTTTATTCTTTCTCATGATCAAAAACATTAGTTTACAAAGGGACATAAAAGATCACCCCCTTCAAGGTGTATATATACCTAGAAGTCTCATAGATTTCCTTGTGACTAGAAAATAGACATAGGAACTCAGACTGAAGCGTAGCCTAGATGTGTAGAGTTCTAACTTCCTTTTACTTTGACCATTTACATAAAAGAAAAATTAGTATCAAATACAATCATGAAATTATCTCATTCCTTGTAATAGAGATCTCCTCACATGAAATATAAGCATACCTTAGAAGAATGTATTGGTCCAAAAAGCATAATCATCTGACTCATAAGCAAAAAGGGCACGCATCATACTGAAGAGTCCTTGAATAAAACCAAACTCGTTATTCTCTTCGTAAGGCCATACCTACAAAGACATAATAAATAATAATTTTAAACCAACTGAGGAGCACAAAAAGAGCTATTGAAAGAACACTCATGTAACTTGTACCAAGAAGCATATTCTAGACTCCATAAATGTTTTGGATCCTAACCATCTCTTAAAATTTTGTTAAGACTTTCTTTGTTTATAGCTCATTTGCGTACTTCTCCATTAAATGATAATATAAAAGTTTCCAATTTTTTGAAATGATAAAAATTGATATGATATGGTATAATAAAATAGGGTTTCTCTTTCTATCTCATCTTATTAGAAAGGTTTTAAAATTTATCAAATTTTTAGCAAGTACACGAGAGATGAAAGTACATCAACATAAGCTGTAATAAATAGTACGCTTAGGACTATATTTCCTATTAAACGGCTACAATTTAACTTATAGAATAGGCTGTAGGTAAAAGATGTAATTCATATCGACACTTTGGGTTGGCATAGTAACTTAGAAAACAGAACTGAAAAGGGTAAAAATGCACTATTGACCTTCAGCAGTTAAGTTGGCCACCACTTTTAGTACATGGATTCTGACATTGGCATCTTTTGACTCAAGTAATTGCAAAACCTTTTGTAGTCCAACTGTCAAACAATTATTTGAAGGAACATCCAACCAAACTATATGTACATCTTGGAGTAAGCCAACATTTGATATCATGTACATTACAAGTTTTTTCTGTGGCACATTTCCAAGTGTATGTATGTGGATGTATGCATGAGAACAATCCATTTGGTGGTCGTTATTCTTAATATATATGCATATCACATAGATAGAGGAGAGTATTTTAAAAAAATCCTTAATATACGCCTAATTAAATCTTTTCAATCAAACAAAAGAAATTACAAAAGTATAGAATTCACGGGCAACAGAGGAAGATTCTGAACACATTCTTAAAGACCAATCGAATTTCAAATACAAAAAAAGGATAGCAAATAAAAAGAACAATACAAAACAATATTCAACGTAACAGTCATCAATACAATATATATGTAAAGGTAATAGATTATATGTATTACCAGAACTTCGTTTCTCAAGCACGTACCTCTTTGTACGATCGCTAAATAAATTATACGAATGATGAGCGAACAAGGTGGAATGAATAAATCATATTAACAACAAAGGCTTGATTAAATATACATGATGATCAACTCATATGACATAAGGAAAAACATTTCACAAGTAATTTCCGTGGCAACTGCAATCGTATACAGTTAATCAACAGAAAATTAGTGTAGAGCATTCAGACATTCAAGACAATT
>JANZLX010000006.1:3332189-3345635 GCA_025531955.1 Erythroxylum orinocense
GGCCCCCTCTCATTGAGGGCCCTGGGCGGGCGCCCTGCTCGCCCATGCCCAGGGCCGGCCCTGCTCTTGACTATTCCTTAATATTTTTCATAATAAAGGATGATTGCAATCATTCAATCTCTTGACCTCAATATTTTTTTTATGTAAAGGATGACTGTAAGCTGGTAAGGGACTGTATAGCAGGCTTTATCTTTGATTCTAGTCCAGTGGACTTTATTAGTGATTTGGGAAGACGATTTGCTGTTCACCCATCTGTTACTGGAGTGTCTAATCCACCAAGAATATTTTCATGGATTGCAAATGGCATTAGCAACAGTCTTGATGCAATGTTCCTGAACAAGTTTGAATCACAACGTGCTGAATATTGGCAGACTCTATACTCTTCTGTTGTAAGTATATATTAATACAGTGCTATGCAATTTTATTATTGTTTTCTTAATTTAACTTTGTACCTCGTGCTGTAGAGTATGAGGGCTCCATATCTAATTCTTTGCTCAGACAATGACGAACTCGCTTCTTATCAAGTAATTTGCAATTTTACTCAAAGGCTACGTGAACTTGGCGGAGACGTCAAATTGGTGACAATGAAGGGGTCTCCTCATGTAGGTATGTCTCAAAAGTTTGGTAATCCTATGTTTAATCATGGTTGCATTGTGTGCTTTTCAGAGCACAAAGTATTTTTTTTCACCATATTTTTCTAAATTTGATGGTATCTTGATGTTGGTTAGGTCATTATCGGCTTTATCCGATTGATTACCAGGCTGCTGTGACTGAGCTCCTTGGTAAGGCAGCTGCTGTTTATTCCCAAAGAATTCAATTACTTGAAGGAGAAAAGATGGGTTTAGAAGGGTCACATGATGAGAAATCAAAAATTGGTAATCTAAAAAAGGCAATTTACAGTCCAGACAGGAGCATTAGGGGAGCTGCCACATCCTCTACTGATCTTTATATGCCAAGTTCATTGGAGTATTATGAGGGTAGAGATGTCGGGTCCGTTCAAGATCAACAGAAGGAAGATTTGATTCATCTGAGCAAATTGCCAAGTATCAATGCTCATGGAGTTCTTGGTCAGATCCTTTTTGATGTTTGTGTTCCTAGAGATGTTGAGGGTTGGGACATAAGTTCATCTGCATCCTTCAATGCACGCCCCCGTACTTTCTCAAGGAGGCACACTCCCTTTAACCCTATCAGGTGCATAAGAAGATCAAGATTGTAAAGTTTTTTACTGACAAATTTGTGAATATGCGGGATAGAAGAAGCCCTTAGCTTGGAGGGGTGTTGAAATAGGGAAAAAATAATGAAAAATGTACAAATGTTATGACGATTTTGTTTTAACTAGTGCTATTGTTCCAATTTGTAAGAAATTCAGCACTCAAGATTTGCTCAACTAGTTGCTTTTGTTTTGAACACGAAAAGAATTCGTTATCCTATATAGAACTGAATAATCGCTGTGATATTGATTCACATGAGTCTAAAAATAAAAATGAAGGGAAGTACGAGCATTGACTTAATCAGATTTAGTTACATCAAGTCATTGCTTCAACCCCATGTTGGTTGGCGAGTCTCGAGCAGTTTTAACTTTGTTAGACGAAGATGGTGACGGTAAGTATCATCCATATGGGGGTTTTCGCTTGATTCCGTTCATCACCTACTCTAGCATTGGAAGATACCTGCCTTTGAAATGCTTGCATAAATCCGCACTTCAACTTGAAAGTCCTCCGCGTATGGTTGATTCCTCCAAACTGTATCAAACTCCATTAGTGTTGTCGCTGGCATGTGGTCCATATTCAATATGAGACTGGAAAAAGGCAGACCGACTTTTTCTTCTTGGTTATTCATTTTAATTTTTAATTTTTGTTTGTTATTTTAAGTTATTGAAAATACGTGGTATTAATATAAAATAATTTGTTAAATATTTATCAAATTATTTTCATAAATATCTTCATGTAATTATTTGTTGCATTCATATTATTATATTGGTTACAGAAAGTAACACTTTTTATGATTTGATTAAATTATGAATAAAATAATTTAGAATAATATGAATGCAAGCTTGCATTCTGTCAATTCAAAATTAAATTGGAACATGCCTTTGAAAGGAAAATGGTTTGACATTGTCTAATGTAAGTTCGTGGGGTCCCATTGACCTGGTCCTGTGACCCACTATTCCACTAAGCCTATTTATTTATTTATTATTAGCAGCGGTTGTTGATTAATTAGCGCAAGTTACTTATAATAATAATAATTATTGTTGCTATCATTATTCTTCACTTCACGCGGAAATCCACACCAGTTGTCACCTTCCACGCGCTTTTTCCTTGCCAACGTGACCAACACCATGTCTGATTACATTAATCATAAATTATTTATTAATCTATATATATATAATGTATTTTAATAAATAATTTAAATTAAAAATTATCTATAGTTATTGGTAAGGCTAATAAAGTCCAAGAACGTCTTAATTTATTTCGTAAGCTTCACAATTAATCCCCGATTAAAGCTGCTTAAAGTTTCAAATCATAGTTTATTTGTCTTGAGTAAAGAACGTGTAAGACTATGTATGATTGGGATAACTGGCGCCGAGAGTTTCGGGTCTTGGGTCATTGGTCGAAGGTTATAGATTAACAGCTAATCAAATCAATTACCTAATATCATATGATGTTATTTTTGTCTATTTATTGATTTATCTTATGATTATTTTAGTCGTTCAATCCCATTTGTTTTTTTTTCTAAATTTTAAAAATCGGACAAAATGTTAATATGGTAAAAAAAAAGATTTAAAATTTAAAAAATTGAAGTCATAAGATCAATTAAATATTAAATAAAATTAAAAATTTAAATTATGATTAAAAAAGAAAATAAAAATTAATTAATTAATTATAATTTATAAAAATTGTCTGATTAATTAATATATTGATTAATTTTTGAAAACAAAAATTATTAAAATAAATAAAAAATAAAAAATTACACAATTGAATTTTTTTTATGATTAAACTAATAAGAGCGATTGAATTTTTTAATTATTTGCGTTTTCTTTTATTTTCACCGAATCTAGCTAAACGGTCAACACTATGCCCGCCAAAGACGTCAAAGATATAGTCGAAGTGTGGAGGGAAACGGCGCCGGACGGCCTGAACCGCGCGTTTTGGCCACGTCAACCTATAGAAAAATGTGCTTCCTCTTGTAATAATTGATTGGCTGATTATATTATATAGTAATTGTAATTTGCTTAACCTCTGCCCCTCGCTCTCTCACCGTGTCTCTGCCTCTCACTGTTAGTTTCAAAGTTTTCGACAATGGAATTCTCGTAGCTCGCCGGGATCCGAGTTTCTCGATAGCAGCGACTTCCAATTGTAGCACTTCGCGCGTAAAGTTCTTTTATAGGCGCACCTCCACTGTAATCTCTCTCTCACTGTCTCCCATCCTACCCTTTGCTCTTTATGTTTCTGTTATTTGTTTCTTTCCGTTCCTGAATCTGTTTTCGTCGAGATTTGGAAAATTCAACGGTTTTATTTGGGAGATATTTTCCGCATTGATCTCATAATCCTGGTCGCTGATTTTGTTTCCTTGTTTTCCGATTTTCCTTTTCTGTCTCAAAAGGTTGCCTTTTCCTTTTAAATGACAGATCGTTGAAGTTTGTTGTACTGTATTTATGCCTTTTCTTTTTAATGTAGTTTGTCTCTGTGAAGATCTCTTTGATTCTGTTCGTCTTCATTTCGTTTCATTTCAGTGAATGTGAAGTATCTTCTATGCAGTTTACTTTATTCTTTATCTTTTTCGGTTTTGCAGTTTGTTGTAGAACTGAAGGTGGTTGTGGTGTGAATCGGTGACACGTCTGAGGAAGTATCAGCGAGTGGGTGGTTGAATTTAGTGTATGATTAGTGATGTCTGCGAGAGGCCATCAAACGGTGCCGCTTTCGGTGCTGTTAAAGCGAGAGCTGGCACAGGAGAAAGTGGAAAAACCAGAGATCTTACACGGTCAGGCCAACCAGAGCAAGAAAGGAGAAGACTTTACACTTCTTAAAACCGAATGCCAAAGGGTTGTTGGTGATGGGGTCACCACTTATTCCGTTTTTGGGGTAAATCTTGGCCTCTGATGACTTAATTCCAGATTTGGAAATTGTTTTGTCCGTGATCAGATTAGCCTGATTACTTAGTTGAGACGTCCTATTTGCATGAACGAAACTTTTGTTTAATATATTGGTAACTGATGTTGGATGTTTGATCAATTGAGTACTTAAGAGGATATTACAACACCTGTTTTGACTTTTTGACGCCTTTTCAGTTTCTTTAGAGCCTTTGAGATTAAGCTGCTTCTTGTAGTCACAAGTTTATTAATATGTGGAGTTTTTCCTCAAGTGGGATGGTCATGATGATCTTTTTGCAGTTGTTTGATGGGCACAATGGATCTGCAGCAGCGATATACACTAAAGAGAATCTTTTAAATAATGTCATATCCGCCATTCCTCCAGATCTAAACAGGGATGAATGGTTGGCAGCACTTCCCAGGGCTTTGGTTGCTGGGTTTGTTAAAACAGATAAAGATTTTCAATCAAAAGGTCTGTACTATTACGGAGAGTTCTACATCTTGTTGAGAATGTTGTGAAGTCATCCTCAGACAGATTGACTAATAAGAACTTTTTTCATTCACATTCACATTCACATTCACATGCTTGTAGTTGTAAGTAGATTATCGTAAATGCTCTTTGAACTTGCTCAATCTGTTCTCCTGTTTTTTCTCCTTTTCAGCACAAACATCTGGAACAACTGTGACTTTTGTGGTAATAGATGGATGGGTTGTGACAGTTGCCTCTGTTGGCGACTCCAGGTGCATTCTTGAATCTGCTGAAGGTGATATCTATTACTTGTCAGCAGACCACAGGCTTGATAGCAATTTTGAGGAGTAAGTCAGATGCAATGAGTTTCTCAGGTGCTTCTGTTTGCACGCATTATTTTTCACCAAAGTGTTATTTCTTTTTGTGTGTTGTATTAGGGTAGAGCGTGTGACCTCCAGTGGAGGTGAAGTGGGACGGCTAAACACTGGTGGTGGGGCGGAGGTATTTGTCATTTGTCTTACACAATCATGTTCTTTTTAAAAGGTTTTGTCTGCTGTTTGCAAAGGTTTTTGCTTAATTAGTTAGCTTGATATTAGATTCTTATTAGCGCAGTACTGTAGTTGTAAAGTATTTAAGCTTTGTTTATGCATAGTAAGATGTCTTGTGATAGTTTTGAGTCGTATCAAATGCCAAAATTTTATGATAAGCTATATCCAAGACATATATATACGAAACTAATGCTTAGATGCTTTTCTACTTGCTTGTTAATTTTTTGTAGATCGGTCCTTTGAGATGTTGGCCTGGTGGCTTGTGTCTTTCACGATCTATAGGAGATGTTGATGTTGGAGAATTCATTGTTCCTGTTCCTTTTGTGAAGCAAGTTAAGGTTGGTCCTTGGAGATGTTGCATGCTTGCACGTACTGTTCCTTTGATATGTTCTTGTCCACTGAGAATTATAAGCTTATCTCTTCTCAGGTCTCTGTTGAGAATTGTGGCTTTATCTTGTCCCTGTTTTTATTAATTTATAAAATGTGCAGTTGTCTACTGCGGGAGGTAGGATTATCATCTCAAGTGATGGTGTTTGGGATGTCGTATCTGCAGAGGTGGCACTTGATTGTTGTCGTGGGATGCCTGCAGAAGCTGCAGCCTCCCAGATTGTCAAAGTATAATAGTGCTAGCATTCTGATGTACTTTCTTACGGTTAAGATTTTTAAGTTGTTTTGGCGACAGCAATTTTGATGTTGGCCCTCACTTCAGTTTGCATAGCTGAATGGATGTAAAATATGAGATATCAGTATTTACATCTTCAGATCAATTATTTCTGAGTGTAATATTTGTTATTTGTTACTTTTTTAGGAAGCAGTTCAGCTGAAGGGACTTAGAGATGATACCACCTGCATTGTAATTGATATATTACCTCAAGAGAAGCCAGTTGCTCCTTTGCCAACACCGAAGAAGCATAGTAAAGGAGTGTTCAAGTCCATGTTTCGAAAAAAATCTTCTGAATCAACTCCTCAAATTGATAAAAAGCATGCAGAACCAGATGTTGTGGAAGAACTATATGAAGACGGATCTGCTATGCTTTCAGAAAGGTTGATGCTGTGAAGATGATCTCTGTTGGCTATTTCTTTTTCCTTCTGGGTTTCTATGTTGAGCCTTTTATGGTTAAAGAGTGCTTTGTTCATATGTTGACGTGCCTGGGTGGATACATATTACTTATGTTGGCACACCTGTTTGTCTACAAGGTGTAGCTTTTACTGTCATAACATGAGGCGCTGTTTTATTGGATGCAGGTTAAATACGAAATATCCCCTGTGCAACATGTTTAAGTTGTTTATGTGTGCGGTCTGTCAAGTAGAGATAAAACCTGAAGAAGGCGTCTCAATACACGTGGGTTCAACAATTTCAAGAAGGTTACGTCCCTGGGATGGCCCTTTTCTTTGCTTAAGTTGCCAAGAGAAGAGAGAAGCCATGGAAGGCAAAAGACCATCAGGAGGTACAGTAATTTTTCTCTCTACGAGTCGTTCGGAAGTTTCCTTCTTTGAAAGATTGATAATTGGGTTTGTTCTTGTTCTATTTTAACAGATAGGCATAGTAGTGAAAGTGACTAGCATCAGAAAGCCGTCATTCATTGGGAGTCCAGCTTAAATGGAAAAATGGAACTTCCTTACAGTATTAAGTTTTGAAGGGATATTTGCCCATGTCGATCCATTTGTCTATTATCAAAGCACACATTTGGATCTCTTTTTAGGAGTTCCCTTGCTGCAAGTGTGAAGATTTGAACTGAAGCTACTAGCGTTGTTGACCTAAGTTTCTGACGTGAAGCATTTTTGAAGGAGATTGATAAACCGACCGGCTGATC
Source organism: Erythroxylum orinocense (assembly GCA_025531955.1). Taxonomy (NCBI): domain Eukaryota; kingdom Viridiplantae; phylum Streptophyta; class Magnoliopsida; order Malpighiales; family Erythroxylaceae; genus Erythroxylum; species Erythroxylum orinocense. The sequence goes on from JANZLX010000006.1 coordinate 3,339,111, forward strand.
AACACATCAGGAATTCTTAAATTTTCCAAATGAGTCATCCCTTTCCTGTTCACAGAGCTGACTTCAAATGCCTGAAAGCTGCTTCATTTGTAATATCACAATATAAGGATCTTTTACAATTACTTGATACAGATTCATCCCACATTAGGGGAAAAATTCGATAATCAGCTTATTGAATGAATTTGTTCATGTAAAAAGTCGTACCTTTGTCGATTAGGTAAATCTTAGGATAGGATAATTGGCTATCCAACGTTTTTAATTTCGTTCAAAAGATAATTCCATGTTTTTTTTTAATCAGCCATTCCTTTCGATGCGGCTAGTTAGCAGTAAACAATATTCACTCTCTTTCTTACTCTGTGGCTTACTCCTGACTGGTTAACTTTGAAGCTTTTAGAAATTCCCTTGTTGTGACTTGGTCAAGGAAGACTCTGATAAGCTTTGAACCCTTCCAGACAGTGTGATGTATTCCTATCAAGGCTATTGCAATGCAGGCTCCTGTAAGTTGTTATTCCTTTTGCTTATGTTGAGTCTTGTCTGATGGGTAGTGCCCTCGAGCACGGCTTAGCGTTTCCTGTGGCTCCACATGATTGGGACCATCCCTTCCGGGACAATATGTGGACATTACCTGGCTGTACCTTCGCATGGTAGTCAAATTGCATGTGAACTAGTCGTGTTCTTAATGGAGACTTCTGTTGTATGTTTCTTCTTGTTTTGAATAACTTATTTTGTCATTTGTAAGAACTTCAATGTCAAAACGTTTCCATACGCCATCTCCAACCCTTTCTGGATAGACACATCTCAAACTACGGTTCTCATTCATTTCACCTAGAAAGATGATAAAATCTTCAGTCCTATCCTGGAGGCAATTTTCGTGTCAGAACAAATTCCCCAAACTCTCAGCTTTTGAAGTCTTGCTTTTCTGGTCTCCGTGGACCCGTAGGTAGTGATTCTGTAGTTTGACAGCTCACAAGTGACAAGTCTTTGAGAATAAACACTCATTATCCAAACTTTTTACTGCATGAGCATACTCCTAACGTGTGATGTGGTTCGGAGGAATAGAAGGAGAGAATGGGTCTGGGTTTGTTTTTTCTTGTAACTTTTTGGTTAAAAGACATCATGTTCTCTTTTTCCTATCCTAAGACTGGCTCTCAGGCTGTGTCTTCTGAAGGAAGAATATTAAGTACAAAGATTATAAAGAATGGACAGTGACAAAAGCAGAAAAATGGCAAGTATTTGCACCAAAGGAAAGGATCTTATGGCAGCTGCCATGAAACTTGCTGTTTTTTTAGTACATACTCCCTTCCTTTATTTCATTCTGCTTTTTTTTTCAATCTTATTATACAATAATAGAGAAAAGGGTGTTTGAATTAGAGAGGATGTGCATGGACGAAGAGTGCATCCAAAAGAAGAGAGAAAATAATGGCTCCGTGATTGGGATGTTGACCTAAACACAAAACGTATGTAACTCCTCTTATGGAAGAACTGGACCACTGTGCACACACGTGTGTGTGGGGTCTTCCCACTTCTTTACCTGACAGCTGTGGTTGTTTTTGTTTTCTTCAAGTAACTATCTTAGTAAAAAAAAAAACTTATTTGAAAGTTTCACTAATTTAAAATCTGTTTATATAAAACCTGGAGTGAGTGCAGAGGAGTTGATAAGGAACTTTTTTAGCTTAAGTGAGATCGTGGGTTTGAATCACTTTTATGTATGGAGTTGTTTAAAACTTGGGGCTAGAATTTTGCTTCCTACAAAAAATCTATTCGGTTTGAGCAAGAATTAGTCTGAGAATAAATGATTTAAAGGTACTTTTTCGTAGTTGAGATCTTCCTAGAATATCTCGTGGAAAAAAAATATTTATATAATTTAAGGTGTTAAATGAGGACTAAATTGATTTGTTTTACGGAAAATTTGATACTTTCCTTTGTTGCGTGTCTTAGTATTACACTTAAAGAGTATGATTGAGTTGAGAAATGTAATTGTGCCAAAGTCGTTCTTGTTGGGTATGGTGGGGTTCGGTCCTTCAACTGAAAACAAACCATTTGGTTTCATGTCTTATCATAATTAGAAATACAAGAGAGTTTTCTCTTCAGATCCCATATTTCTGTTCATTTTCAGGTATAATACTAACAGAGATACATCACTATATTTAGAAACCTATAAGACCTTACACTTTTCCGAATGTGTACCTTAGGAGAGATAGGTATTACAATGCGACAGTGCTTCTAAATTGCTGTGCCTTTAACATCCTAGCCATCACAGCAATTTAGGAACAGCAGATCTATTCCTTACAATGCACCTTAAAAGCAAGTGTTGGGTTTGGCAATGCGATCTAAGCTTTTTGTTGGGTGTTTGTGATTTCCACATTCCCAAAATCTGGAATAGCTGTTAGATTTTGGAGAAGGACCCACCGACATTCAAAGAGTTGCTTCAGCCACCACACACTCTTATGTGAACATGCGAAGAATAATACAATCAAGATAAAGCCGACCCAAGAAAAAGGGTGATTCAAGTGGTACAGAGAACTCGAGATTAGGAGTTTTTGACTGTCTATCTTATTCAACATTGGATAAGATATATTCAAAGCTTTTTATTAGCTATTTACCTTATTTTAAATTACTGATTAAAAGTCATTTACTAGTTACGTAATTGATTTATAAAATAAATTTTTTATTAATTATCTAATTAATTTTAAAATATTAACCATATAAAGTTTTTTATTCGCTGTTTAATTGATTTTAAATTATTAATTTATTACACAAAAGCTTTTGATTAGTTGTTTAGTTGATTTTAAATTACTACTTTATTAAATAAAAGCTTTTATTAGCTATTTAATTGATTTTAAATTAATAATTTATTTATTATACATAATTTATACTACATAGTGTATTAACTATTAATGTGCTTTTGAATTATTAAGTTATCAAATAATTTGTTGTATATTATTATTTATATACTAAGAGTCTATATATTATTACATATGCTTACGTAATATTTTTTTTAGAATAATTTATTTTACAATAATTTAAATAGCGAGTTAAGGGGTTTCAATTATCTTTGTAGTAAAGACACACCAAGCCCAATTGCTGATTGCCAACACACTAAAACGAAACTCTCACTCCCTCATTCGGCCATCATCCCTCTCCATTTCCAAATTCTTCAACACGTTCCCATTTGGTTCCTCATACCATTGATCCTTCCGAAAAGTTTTTGGCAACATCTGTAAGGTCTCAAGAACAAAGAGAAAAGGATAAAAGTGAAGAGCTTCTTCTTCTACTGCAACAAACAGATCTTATCAGTTCTTCAGGGTAGTTCTGTGACGATGGAAATTCAGCAGCATCCAAGCAGCAGAGAAAAGTTTGAAGCGGGGAAAATAAAACAGGAGGCAAAAGATAAGGACCTGAAAGCTAAGCAGCAGGAAACAACAACCTCTGCTTCTCCACCTTCTTCGTCTTCATCTCCTTCTCATGAATTCACCTTCGCAATCTCTCTTCACTCTTCTTCAACACCACTTCCTGATAAGGCCAAAAACCAGCCAACATTTGCTATTGATTTGTCTCCAGCTGATGACATTTTCTTCCACGGTCATTTGCTTCCTCTCCGCCTCCTCTCTCAGCTTCCTGTGTCTCCCCGCTCGTCGACCAACTCCATGGACAGCTTCAAACTTCCCATCACGGACTTGTTAGAAGAACAAAACCCCAGAAAGAGTACCAGCGACTGCATCATAAACGATCACAATATCAGAAATATGAATTATAGTTATGATTGCAACCAGAAAAGCAAGCACTTCCAGAGCAACACCATCGAAACAAAGGGATCTTTCTCTTTATTTGGATGGCGAAAAGGTTGTGAAGTTAAAGATGGTGAAGATAAAGAGAAGCAAAAGAAAAAGCTGAGGTTCGATGTGACTCACGTGCTTAAAAGATACGTGAGGATGGTGAGGCCTTTGTTGTTCTTCAGAGGAAGGAGAGACAATCTTCAATTCCACAGACAACCTTATTCTTTTTCAGGGAACTTAAACATGAGAAACAAGCATGAGTTACGAGGAAGGAGAGGTGAATTCTCTGCTCCTGTCTCGATGAGGACATCTCCGACCAACAGTGGTCATCTTCTTGCAACGACGTCATTTCCTCCATATACTAGTGACAGTACCGTGGAGGAGTTGCAAGCTGCGATTCAAGCTGCTATTGCTCATTGCAAGAACTCCATCAGAGCTTCGGAAGAGTAGATCAAATGCTAATATTTAGACTGTATAGATATAAATTTTCCCGTTGAACTCTTCTTATTCCGTTGTTGTATACCTGCGTACAAACTGATGCTTATTTACAAGTGAAAACTGAGTTCGAAATTAAGATATTTATAGAGGTTTTAATGAAATTCTATGGCTTTAATCTCATTCTTCTCATCAAAATCTATTCTGCTTCGTGACCTTCCGGAGTTTGAATGATTATTGTTAGTATGATTTCATCATGCTGACACTGATTCCCCGCAAGAATCGGGATTTGTGTTGTGTCTAGGGGAGGAAATTTCCAAGTTTTTTTTTCCTGAATCTGCTGTCAAACCTTTTGTAAAAACCAAGAAGAAGACCTATCACAATTGGCGAACTGATTGATTAAAGTTCCCTGTTCATCTCTGATTATGATGTCTTCTCAAGATTATTGCCTCCGAGTGAAGTTATATAGGAAGTATACTATAAGACAAAATCGACAATATATTTAATCAGAAAGAGATTGATATTTCATAAAATCAAATCAACACGCTAAAACAAAGAGAAAAGGTTGCAATAATGGTTCCCTGCCATCAGGATTATGCCTGGCTTTGACGAATTATTGCCATAAAGACAAATCTGAATCACAGAATGTTTTTTTTTTCCCCAGCTAAGAGACCTAAATACTGAATCTACATAAACGATTGAGGTACTTAAAGATTGGAACTCTAGTATAAAGCTCACTAACAGAAAGTTCTGCAAGTAGAAAAAGGAAACAGATAAAAAAGCTGAAAAGAGATCGATCAAGTCTCCAGAGGTTCAGGAAAAGGGTATGAATGAGAAAGAAAAGAAGAGTGAAACCCATCTTTGGTCGTTTAATCAGAGGTGTAGGTGGAATGAAAAGAAATGTTCAATTCAGGCAAAATTCAGTACTAGTACAACAGTTATAACCATTAATAACAATGTGGAAGTTATACGGTCTACATTTACGTACCAAAGATGACATAGCTTGCTTCACAATAACATATGTAGTTAATAGGTTGTAATGATGTCTTCCCTTTTAGCATGCCAAAGTAAACCTGACGAAAAGGCAAGTGACTGCTGGGCTTGAGTAGGAAAACTCATGGTGGATATAGTTAACAATCATTAGTTAATTAATACCAGCCAAATGAGTGCATATTTCTTCTGTCTGTAACTAAAGATTGCATCTTTTTCTATAGAGAAGTCAACAAAGAGAATTAGGAAGTACAATTGGATTACCAAACAGAAGACTCGTTCAACATAGTTTAGGTGAGCATAAGTCATTTGCCAAGCCATTTTTTTCCCTCCTACTGTGAGAAAATTTCAACGTTGCAGCCTGAAACTTTGAATTTGAAGACTACGACAACATCTGGCGAGAGTCTTGCTGAAATATGGAGTCTGAAAAAATTAGCCTTACCTTAAATGATAGACAGGATATTTTAAAAGACAATCAACAAAATGAAGACATCAAAATTGGCAGGAAGTTGCAAATTGAACAGACTTGAAGCCTTTATGTAAATTTGGGCTGTATTTGATTAGGGCTTTGCAGTTGGGTAACAGGGCTAGGCAGGGAAGTAAATCTCGCTGAACATAATTGCAATAACAACTCTCAGGCAACTCGATCTGTGAAATTGACATTTATAGCTTGTTTGGTTCAAACGTAAAGAATAAAATAGTTATTTCAAAAATAGTCTAAAAAAGTAAGAATAAGATGGAATGAGTATTATTTTATTTAGTTTATTATTAAAGAATTCTATACTAGTGTTTAGTTTGAAAATATAAACTTGAAATGATAAAATAATAATTAACAAAAAGACCAAAATAATAATAATAATAATTAGCGATTTAATTTATTCCTTATTCTTAATTTATTAATAATAATAATTATTCTTAATTTATTATTAGTAATTAAATTTCTTCTTATTATTAAATTTCTTCTTCCTCCTCTTCTTCTTCTTATTATTATTAACTGGCTTATTATTATTAATTTTCTTCTTCTTCTTCTTATTATTAATTATTATTATTATTGTTATTATTATTAATTTTCTTCTTCTTATTATTATTCTTATTAGTATCATTACTTTTATTATTGTTTTTATAAATTCCTTACTATTATAAATTTCTTCTTCTTATTGTTAATTATGATGATGATTATTATTATTATTAATTTTCTTCTTCTTCTTATTATTAATTTATTATTAATAATAATTATTAATTTTCTTTTTATTATTATTCTTATGAATTTTATTCTTCTTTTTCTTGTTTATTATTGTTATTATTATTATACTCTTATTTTGAT
>JANZLX010000006.1:3345735-3358857 GCA_025531955.1 Erythroxylum orinocense
GCAAGTTGGAATGTCAGTGTACATTAACACCTGATCTATAAAGGGAATGCTGAGATCTCACTGGAAGTATTAGTCACTGCGCCCTGGGAATGCAGGGTGTTTGTGTTTGTGTTCTTGTTCTTAGTTCTTCTTATTATTATTGTTATTGTTATTGTTATTTTTATTCTTCTTCTTCTTCTTATTATTGTTATTAATTTTCTTCTTCTTCTTCTTCTTCTTCTTCTTATTAATTTTATTATTCTTAATAATAATAATAATAATAAATTTTCTACTTATTATTATTATTCTTATTATTAATTTTATTAATTATTATTATTAAAAAATTCCTTATAATTAATAATTTTCTTCTTCTTCTTCTTCTTCTTCTTCTTCTTCTTCTTCTTCTTCTTAATTTTAATAATAATATTATTATTATTATTATTAAATTCCTTATTATTATTAATTTTCTTCTTATCATATGACTTTCCAACATTTTACAGTGGTTAATTTTTCCTGGTTCGACTCATGTCATCATTCATTAGATAGCCACGATTGCAATATAAAATAACAATAGAACAATATTGAAAATAAATATAACATAGGGCTTTACATTACTAAAAAGTTATTTTATTGAACAAAAAATAAGTTTCAGCTCTATTTTAAATAATTAGACAAAATATTTCAACATAATCTTCAATGTGTGGCAAGAAACCTCCTCACTCACCCAAATCTTCGAGAAGGCACAAGAGTGAAAAACACAAGCGTTTGTGTAGGATAATCAGGAATTTTGCCTAAAGCAATATCCCTTTCATCATTTGTGAGTCCCTCTATCTCACCTAATGCACTATCTAACTGTTCAACTCTTTGTTGAATATATGTTTTAGTCCCAATACTCTTACACAATTTATCTCCAATTTGATTCATGATATCATCCAACATCCTGGCAGCAATAATAAGTGAATTTGTATGGCTTGCTTCTCCCGTATCATTTCTCATTTTTCTCCTCGTTGAAATATTTTCAACTTGTCTTTCAAGATTTGATGTTTGAGGTTAGGTGAAGGATTCATCTATGTCATGCTTCACCACCTTCATTTATCCCACCAACACCAACACTTTCTTGCCTTTCCATTTCATCAAGAATATCCATAGCAGTTTGCGCATCATTTTTAGTTGCACGATCTTCTCCATAGATCCCAGTCAATTGGTTATACAAAGGAAAGCTCTTTTTTTTGAAATTTAGTAGCAACTTTGTGATTCTAAAAAGATGAAAAAAACATCAATAATGGACAAGAAAGTAGTTAAAGAAAATACTTAAAACAAGTTAAAAGTTCAATATTTACATTTAAGTAAGAATCCCATACATGATTTTTAGTAATGACGATCTTCCTTTCAGTATCCCGTCCAAATCTACTAGTATCTTCCCTTACCATATCATAAATAATGCTCCCACTCTTTCTTTAAAGTCTTAATCTTAGACTCTATGTGAGGTTTGACTTTTTTGAATTAGGAAGCTTTGTTGCTACCATTCTTTTTACTTCAGTAAGATCCTAGCTTTAAATCCAGTATCAGCATTGTACGTTTCCACTTTATGCAAATCAACTATGCAGTAAACTAGCATAACATCCTTATTTTAGTTCCACTTTCTTTTTGTTCCTTTTGAACTTTGAGAATCAATAGTTGACAGGGAATTCATCAACATACTTATCTACCAAATTAAAGCAATATTGATAAATAAAAAACTAATCATCATAATAAAGGAAAAATAAAAACAATCATAAAATTCTTCATACCAATTAACATTAAGCATCAACAGCTTACGAGAACAATATAGTCTACAATAACAATGTACAACATAAACAACAAAGAGTACCACAACTTACATAAACAATAATATAAAACCTCTTAACACTTAAACATAATAGAACACCTAAAAAATGTCAATACTCATTTTTCCTAGATGTTCGCCATTCATTAAACATTTTGCGTGCCAATTCAATTATCCAATTTGTCTAAGCATTAGTTGGGTCATTAGTAGTTATACACTCCTCCTTAACAACTAAATTGGTATGAAAATAATCCCCTAAATCACTCTTCATGGGATAAAAACTCATCTCTTGCCTAATAAAATTATGAAGCAAACAACAAGCTATAATAATTTGATTGTGTGTCGTTATTGGATAAAATGATTGACTCCTAAAAATAGTCCACCTAATTTTTGGTAACCCAAAACACCTCTCAATTGCATTGCGTGCAGTCGCATGTTTCATACTAAAAAATTCCTCAGGAGTTCTTGGTTGATAACCTCGATGTTATTTATTTAAATGGTACCTTTGACCCCTAAAAGGTGTAAGGAAGCCCTCACAATTTGTATAACCTGCGCCGACTAGGTAATAGCAACCTATATAAAAAAACACTACATAAGTTATTCAATTTACATTATCTCATATAAAAAATTTCAAACAACCTTCTTATATCATATAGGAAAGCTTACTATGAGGCACTTTTAGTTCATGTCTCCTATTACTTGCGTCACGAAGAACTCGATCATCAGCTACTGACCCTTCCTAACTAGGAAGAACATAAATAGATTGCATGTAAAGTGTACACACACCTAACATATTTGTTGCAATGTCGCCCCTACGAGTTTGAAATCAAGGCTTATATTTAATTGGCACATTAACCCCGATTTATGTCCTATCTAAAGCACCTAAGCAACTCTACAATTCAAATGAAATAAAAAATAATGAGGAACCTTAATCACATTCACTATATTTTCTTATAAAAGTAATAGGGTGGTTATCTATCTTAAACCAAATCCACAGATGGTCCGAAGAGTTTGTTGGTATGGGCTCAGGTTTCTTAAACAAAAGATTTTTCAAATACATCATTGCATTTAAAACATTATGAAAACACCGACTAATTATCTCACTTGACCTTCTAAAATTTTTCTTAATAACCCAATTTTTAACATGATGAGCAATAATATGTAAGAAAATTGCTACTTGTTCATCAATAAATATGTTTTTTTGTTGACTTTAATCCTCCTATACTTTCTAGCATTTCACATAGTTTAAAAAAGCGTGCTTATTCATCCTAACGTTGAATATATGACTCATCATTTTCATGCACAATTCGCCTCACATAATCTTGATTTGCATAGAAATTTAGAAAATAACTTCTAACCTTGGCCCATAATTATATAAAGAAGCCTCTGATGCCCATTAACTAAATAAAAACCTAACAACATTACATAACTACAACCATACAATCAAGACAACCACAATCCTTTTTATTCTTTCGACATTTCTACGTAAACTTAAATTGAAACGAGCCATGACTGCAAAAAATAAAATTTCTAATGTATTTACATAAATTTGTTCAAATAATGTACAATGTAAGATAACAACCATGAAATAATTCAAAATAGTTGAAGGAATAAAGTAGAGTAAGAGAGAAAAAAGAAGATAATATTTCCAGAGTTAAAAAGAGGGGATTATAAAACATAAAAACCAAAACTCAAACAAACAATTTAAATGAAACCCTAACTCACATAACCCAACACCAGCTTAAGGAAGATAGAAAGAAAGGCAAAAGCATAATAAACCTAGTGGCTAAGGATAAGGAAGTAAATTTTATGCATTGTGTTAGTGAAATGGAAAAAGAATATCAAAAAGAATTTTAAGGCATTTGCAAATTACTATTGATTATGGTAAGAAGTTTAAGATTGATTGACAAAATTTATTCACAAAGTCACTTTCAACTAGCAAGTTCAAGTTTTTAAGGAAGAAAGTTGAAGTTTGGGGTCTTTAAAGCATGTAAGATACTTACTTTAAGAACATATTATTGCTTTAAGAAATGTACTTGTGCTGTCTTGTGTTCTATTGCTTTGATTCTATTTGTTGTCAGTTCCATAACCTTTTTTTTAACGCATGCTATACCTTTAACAATATTAACAATCTTGAAGTTCTGCTTTTGTTTATGCAATTGATGACAATTTTATTACATTCATGTTTTCAAATATTGCAGTGATTAAAGACATTTAAAAAAAATATTTGTATTCATAATGATCTAAAAACTGTTTATAATATATCTAACATGAATCATGCAGAATTACAAATTAGGAGCAACTTCATTTCTATTACAATCATCTTCATCCCTTGAATACTAGTGTAAATCAAACATTAAAACAAAGGATTTGAAGTGTGCTTGAAGTAAATGAAGTTCTGTAACTTACATGGTTTCTTTTTACAGTTTAACATAAACATAATTGTCATACTAAAGCATTTTAAGAAATTTTGATGATTTGTTTCATTTGCTAATAACACCATTTATTCAATATTTAACTTAAACTTCACTATAATTAAGTTAAGTTATAATTTGTTATTCTAAAGAAGTTAAGTTATGCAGTAGTGGTTTACATCACAACAATTACTTATTTGTTCATCTAATATCCCTTTACATATATACTGCTGTACATACAGCTATGTACTGCTATATATATATATCCCTTTACTTATGTTTGAGACTATGTACTGCTATATATGCCTTACATTTATTTCTTTTCAACTTTAAGCCTTATTCTCTGTTTTCATATCTAAAAACCAACAGCAATTTATCAATGCTCCAATAAGTTTATCGAGGATGGAATTCTATTAAGACTAGTAACAATCTTCTCTCTGAAGATGATTAACAAATTTTCCTATCTTTCACAATATGAAGATAACGCAGGGAACCAATCTCTCTAACTACATTCATACCATATATAGCATATTGAAAGAATCAAAAATTTTGTCAATGGCTAAATTCATTCACAATCAATTTTAACTACCGGTGGTTTCCTCCTTTAGTTTTTGCTCTAATGGAAATCTATCTGGGAACAAACTCTACTAGTCAGTGTCATAAACCAAATAACGCAAACACCCTGCAATCCATGTTAATACCACACAGATAATACATCTTCAACATAATTCATACCACCCAGATAACTTAGACACCTTTCAATCATATCAATTAGCAATTAACATGTCCTAAGTAGTTCAGATGATTTTTCACTCCAATTTTAAACAAGTTGATGCAAACACATTTAAACAAATTGACATAAGTACTTGACTATCACAAAATGGAATAAGCAGCTGTTACAACCCTTCATCAAATAGAAAGAGTCGCATAGACACAATGAAGAGACGGGAAGCATATAAATTTCAAAAGAAAATCAAGTTGATTGGAAGAGACGAGAAGGTCAAATAAGCATCACAAAAGCTATTTGGCTGATGATGTAAGCCAAATAACCACATTGATAGCAAAAAAGAAAAATAACGGTGAAGTTAGGTTTATAAGAAAACATACCTAATTTATGTACCTGGTAGAGAAATGTTGGAGAAGACCGTGAAGAGAGAGAGAGACGAGAGCGAGGGAGACGAGAGCATGAAGCATGAAGACAAGAGTGAAAGAGACAAGGATATTTTGGTCCTTAACGTCGTAAAATTTATTCCAACATACCCAGAATAAGTAAAGACAAGGGTAGGTCTTTTTTAGTTATTCCCCGAGGTTCGGGAATAATTAAACCCAAGAATAACTATTTTAACTTTCTTTTTCTAACCAAACACAAGAATAGGTAATTGCCAAGAATACACTAGGAATAGAATACTTATTCCCTTAAACCAAACATGTTGTTATATCGTTACGCGTGAGCTGTCACAAAATTGTAGTTTTATCTAAGTTCTTAAAAAGCTTATAGGGTAGGACAATCTGTTTAAGTTGTTTTATCTGAAAACAGAAACTTATTTCGATAATAATCACACACTCTAAAGAAAAACTTCCCAACGAGTTATAACAATTTAGGCCCATTTGCAGGTGCCATTTTGTGATCAACAATTCCATATCCCCACAACATTTCTTAGTTGCATTTAAGGATTTTTTAATGTTTTATAAGCCTGACACAAAGTAAAAGTAAGGGCATTAATGAATCAATAATATGTAAATATATAAATTTCAAAAACATATTTTTATTATTAAAATTCAATAATTATATATACGTGAATCAAGTCATAAGCCTGTATAATTTTGAAAATACTAAAGCCAAATGATTATAATAACAGTTAACAACTTCTTGCAAATATTAATGATAACCAAATTACTAAAAACAGTAATAATAACAACAAAACAACAACAGTAGCAACTATACAACAACATCAAATTACAAAACACCAAGCAGCTACAGAACTACACTAATAAACACATAAATGATCATGGAAAATGATTTCTTTGCATATTTTTATATGCAAAATCATCAATAATAGTATCAAGATCAATATTGTCCAACATATCCTTCTTGATAAATAAAATAGTCAAACCATTCAACCTTTCTTATGATATTGATAATCTCAAGTAGATTTTCAATAATTTTGACTTTGAAAAACTTCTCTCAGATAATGCTACAATCACAGGTACAATTAGTAGTATTCGATAAGTGGTTAAAATATTTAGATAACAATATGCAATTTTAACAAATTCAAGAATTTCAATCACTAACATTGACTCATTTGGTAAAGTTATTTGCAACAATTTTAATTCAGAAAAAGATCATCTAAATTCGCATTCGAGAGAATATTATAAGAAAAAGTAGTTATAAAATTAGTGCAATATTCTCTTAGTTTATTATCATCAATGACCTTAACTTCTTTTAATCAAATAAGAATTTAAAAATACTTTCAAATTTAAAAATACTTTCAAATGTCGTTAATTGCGCAAATCTATTCTTCAACTAAAAAATTGCCATATTTACAACAACTAGAAAATAACTAACTTTAAAAGGCTTCTTAGTTTATTGTATTTGTCCATCATGATCGTTTTCGTCAAATTGGTTTATCCTAATAATACTATGTCTAATTGGAAGTATAGGCACTGCATTCATCTCATGTGCATGGCTTTTGATAATATTTATACTAGAGACAAACCCTTCATTTCTATATTTCTCAAAAATACCATTACATTTTCTAATTACTTAATGATAAAGTTAATGCACATAGATTTAGATTGCAAGACCATGTTAATAACAAATAAAATATCATACCAAACATCAATACCAAGTAAAACTCAAAAACTCTCAAGTGGGTTAGCCAAACTTTCTGCTTAACTCTTTGACTTGACATCACCACAAAATCTAAATAATTCCACCAAAGCCAATCCAATTTTGAGGACCTTAAAATTTAATAGAGAATTAGACAATGATTTCACTGTTAAGCCTAGAACATTATTAACTAAAACCTTCTATCTTTTAAGAGAACTTGAAAATAATGCATATGTGTAGGGCACAACTCCAAAAATAAAACAACTTTAACACAAGAATGTGCCATATCACTAATAGTAAGACTAAGATTATGACAAGTGTAATAGTCGGTCTCCAAAACTACTGAGGGTTAGAGTGTTAGAAGCTTTCGTTTACACTTAACATACATAGTAACATGAGTTACATCATTATAGAATTAATTTGGTGCATTTAGGATATGATTTTATGATTTCATTCACATGCATATTGTTAGCATACACGCATGAATCATGATTTGAAAATATGAAAACGAAGTGACAAAGATTTTATGTGCACTTAATTAACATGTTCCAGGGTATGAAAGTTGCAAAATGAATTTGACATGATTATGCACTTCTAATGTCTTATATTTTAGTTTACCAAACTTTTTTTTCAAGTGGAAAGATAAGTTGACATGTGAAGATTTGGGATGACTAAGCCTATGAAATGAGTGACATATGACTTAGAGAGTTAAATGACATATGATAGTCATAAATGACATGTGTACCATCTACAGAGGGGACATGTATCTTACTTTAATATATGACAAATGTCCTTAAATAAAAAAGGAACACTCATCCTACACCATATGACTTATACATTCCATGATCATTTTCTTTTGTCATTTTTCTGGCCGTATACTCTCCATCTCCTTCGTCTCATTGCTGAAACCTACGTTTAACTCACACCTTTGAATTTCTGCCTTAGTTTTGTATATCACCACCCCAAAACCTATGCAAAATCCATTATAAAGATAGCTACAGAGGCAGAACGATGTTACATATATTTCTGTCTTTTTCTTTTAGTCATGGCCGAACCTATTATACCCCCTTAGATTTCTTGAAATGTTCTTGCATGCAAGTGAGGCTAAGCAAGCTTGACATTTAAGGTGGCATTCAAGCTAATCAAGTAAGTGAAACACTAACCTAATATGGTATATGTTAGCAGAATTTTATTATGGCTAATTAGGGATGGATTGAATGAGTTGTTGGTGTTAACGATGTGCTAGAAAAAAGAAGAAGAAGAGTGAATTGGTTACTTTTCTGTCCTATGTTTGGATGTACGAGCACAGTAGCTTATAGACCGTTGCATAGATGATTTAAGTTGAGATTTGAAGTATAATTGATGAGGAATTCATGCTAAAGATAGGTGATATAAAGGTGTTTTCAAATCTGGAAAATTTAGGGCTGTAGGTGTGATTGTACAAAGTGAATCGTAAAGAAAAAAGTGAGCGGAATTTCGTGAGCCTAAGTGTAATCAATATGGAAGTTAAATTAACTTGAAATGAAGTAACTTTAGAGGACATGAAATTTGGAAAAGTTCAGGTGTTAGTGATGTCTCTAAGCTTGTAAAATTCATGAAGTGTGGAAGGAATTAAAGTTACACTCATTAGTGATGTTGATGACAAATTTTGGAACTTTAATTTTAGCCTTGTGTCCATATAGAATCAGCTGAGAAAACTAAATCTATATTGGTGTATTTGTACTTAATTAAGGCTAGGAATGAGCCTAGATTGTTTCTTGATTAATTGGTTAAGAGCATGATAAGGATATGTAGTTAATTGATGATATAAACTAAAGAATGGACTATTTTGATGTGGTTGTATTCAAAGCTGAAAATTATGATGTATTAAAGGAATAAATTTGTTCTTTTAATGCAAATATCATCTTAAGGACATGTGTAATGTGTATAAAGTATGGATGAATGAGCATTGAAAAACTTGGGGTAGTTATGAATGAGAATTGGGTAAATGTATAAATACATATTGCTAGAAAAAGTTTGGTGAATTAAGATATCTAGCTTGCTGAAATTTTCAGATTTAATGTAACAATTGCATGTGATATAAAAGGCTATTTGATCATGAAAATGTACAAGGAGAATTGTCTTGTATGGTTGATGAATTTGGAGTAAATCAAGCTTACTTAAAAGTATAAACCTGATTGCAAAATGATAGTATACAAGTTGTAATGTTTGAATGGTCTTAGGGTATATAAGCACATATTATTTTATATAGTGGAGAGATTGATTTACATTGGATGTGGTAAAATGTATAAGTGATTTGTAAGGGATTATGATACGAAGTTGGTGCTAATTTGATAAGTAAACTCATAATGGATAAAATGTGGAATTGAATAGTTAATATCTATGCATAAGAATACATACCCAGAAAGTCAATTGAGCTTGCATTGAAACATGATTTATATATGTGTGCATGATTGTATAATTACATGAATAAACAACTTAGTGATTTGTTACCTATGTGTGTATGCATTGCATGACAATAGATGCTCAAGGTGATCGTCAACATCCAAACGTTGCAGGAACATCGAGGCAATAACATTTCTAGAGAGTACTGTGAGTCAACTTAGATGCAAACTCACATATATGTGCTTTTGTATGAATTGTTTGTTTAATATGAAATGCGTGCACAATTGATTGATAAATGCAGGACTTAGGTTCGAGGAGTTTGTTATATGGCATGAGCACACAGAAATGAAAAGTAATGAAAGCATAACATATGAAATGATGAATCTCACCATATTGAAATGCATGATCAGGTTAAGGAGTTGTGATCAGAGTGACTAATGTGTAGGAAAGAGCCTTAAGCTTATAATTATGAAAAAGAGGCTCAGGATCCGATATCATGGACTCGGTATCCACAAGGGGTACAAGTTAGTAATGGACTCGGTACTCACAAGGGTTACAGGACAGTAGATTGCGTTAATAAGCACTTGATCATAACAAAACAAAATGAGAATGAAAACATATGTGCATTTACAGTTGCATCCCTACATACATAATAAGATTGGATTGAAATGATTAATTGAACTGATTTGAAATAGTGAAATACATCTGAAGTCAATAGAGAATGTGATGTGATATGTAACACTGACTTATATGAAATATATTTGTTGAAGTGTAATAAATTGTGATATAACTTGTCTTTGTGATATGACTTGTGTGAGTGCATCGATGATGGTTCACTCATAGAGTTTGCAAACCATCAAATTTGCAACGTTGTTTTTCAGGTTCGGGGGAGTTCCAGCTACCAAAACGATATAATAGAAGTTTAGTACTTACATTTTGGGGACGAAAATTGCAACATCCCACTACCATATGGTACATACCCAAATATTTAGAAACATTCAAGTACATATCCTGTGATAATGGTATGTTAGAGCAAAAACAAATCCGATTTACATATGGAATCAACTAACATCATTAGAAAGTCAGCAAAATTTTAAATCGTTTATTGTATTTATCCACAAAATTTACACTGTTTCCTTAAGACAAATATTTACAGCCTTGTACAGGTTCTAACAAAAACAACAAAATACAAGACACAACACTCCTGGAGCCAGTTGAAAAACCTCTGAATCATAACAAAATCCAAAGGGGTCCTTTAGTCCAATCTAAAGAACTAGGTCTTCTGTCTCGTACTTGAAAAATCACGTTGTAATTTTTATGAGTTTTACGAACTTAATGAGCGAACCATCATTGATGATTTCACCGGATCACATACACATAATACATATTTTACAAATACTCATTGGGATCATAAACATACTCCAGATGTTCACATAACATGGTATATCATAAGATCACACAGTCCACATTACTAAGCATACACTACAAGAAAACAAGGCATTCTATGACGTTTTTAAAACGTCACAAAATGTCCAAAAAATGTTGCAGAATACATTCCGCGACGTTTTAAAAAACGTCACAAAAAACGTCGCGGAATGTGGTGTAGCTAAAAGATTTCTGCGACGTTTTATAAAAAACATCACAGAAAATACTAACATTCCGCGACGTCTATGAAAACGTCACTAAAAATTTGGACAATCTGCGACGTTTTTAAAAAACGTGACAGAATGTGAAGGAATCCGCGACGTTTTTTTGTAAACGTCGCAGAATATCTTCCGCGATGTTTTTAGAAACGTCGCGAATTGTTTTCCGCGACGTTTTTATTACTATTTTTATTATTTTTTCATTTTTTGAAAATCATATTAATTTAATAATTATTTTTTAAATGAAATTTTGTAAAATCTTATTTATTTAATACCTATTCAATATTATTTATAATTTTATTTATTTAATAATTCTTCAATTTTTTTAGTATATCATTAATTTTAACAACTACTCATATATGACTAGAATTTCATAAGTGCAGAAAATTTATTATTTAATTGCAATTCCAAAACATGTCATAATTCAGTAATTAACATAAACAATTGTTTAATATATCAATATGAGTACATACATCTAATCAATATGAGTACATATATCTAATCTAATCTTCAGTAAGAAATTTAGTACTGCAACCACCGCTGAAAATTGTGAAGCCTCAAAATCTTAGGACCACTTGAATTGCCTCTCTTCCTTCATAAAGCTCAGCTTCAGTTCCAAAGTGAGATATGTCAGACGATCACCACGTTCAGAGTAATAATAGATGCCGCCATTTCCTGAAGTCTTTGGATCTCCAAGTATCTCCTTTATCTACAAAAGTATAATGAACAACCATTATATGAACAATTAGAAGTGCCACTTAAGACTGTAAACTTACCAGCAAGTCAAAATTTATATTGGAAGTAGTCTGAGGAAGCTTCGCACCGGTATCTAAACATCTAAATTGCACAACTTCAAGAAGCTCCAACACCTTAATGAAACAAAGGAAAACTTTTTGAAAGAGAAAACCTAAGATAGCAAGCTTTCCCCTGGAAGAATGATCTAGTGATGCTTCTATATTGAAACAAAATTTGTTCTTTTCATCGATATAAATTTTAACTATTCCACAAGTTTTTTGCTATCTATTTGACTTCTCCCTTTGTCACCTCCCATTGTAATGGTAACAGAGTCTGCCGCAGTAAACCAATAGGGTAAACAGAGTCCTCAAGAAAGTCAATGCAATAATGGAGGATCTCAGAGAAGGTTGGCCGATCGACAGGTTCTGGATGCCAGTATTCATCAATCAACCTGCAACAATATCATGACAGTACCCAGAGATCAGATTCTAATAATATATAACTAAATGTTAAGCAAGAAGCCACTTCTCAACCTATTTTCCAATGATTATCTCCAAAACTTACTCTCTGAGATCTGGAGGATAACTTCTTAGTTTGACTTTGAATGGCGGTCTTTTGTCAAAATTTAGTATTACAGATGAAGGAGTCTCAAAAAGTAAAACGCTAAAACCAAAATGAGAATTCTTAATCATGCTGATTGAGATAAGATTGAGAAAGAAAAGATACCTCATAGAAAATTACGTCGAAAGAATAAGCATCCACAGATCTATCAAATATTTCATCTTTAAAGATTTCAGGTGCCACATGTATATCTACAAAACAAACAAAGCAACGTCATTACTCCAAACAAAGTCAAGAATCAAAATCAGGAATATTTAATGCAGTTCTTTGCAGAGAATGTGAAATTAATCAGTTAAGGTAACTAAAAAATGAAAAGAAATTTGTCGTTTTAAGAAGAGAAAGAGGCAACTGCCGTAAGAAAGAAAAGAAATTCACAGTTTAGCCAAAGATGATCAAAGAAAATTAAACAAATTATTAGTACAAACGATAAATGCGTTCTTTATCAACCTGAGATTAAAACAAAAATTGTTCGAAACAACACTAAAAGGAATAGAAAATCCAAACAACAATAAGAGACGCAACGAAAAAATCGAAAAGTTAGGATCCAACTTATTGGCCCCCGAAATTCTTCTTGAGGAATTAAGCATGATTTGAATAAATTATAAGGTTTGACGGATTAATTTTTGGAGCTAATTATTTATGTCAATACTGGTAAGATTTTATGACATGGGTTGATTTCATTTTAAGTGT
>JANZLX010000006.1:3379223-3393403 GCA_025531955.1 Erythroxylum orinocense
AAATATATAATTATAATTAATTTGAGATGTTGTGGCTACTCCCAATTAATTAAAATTATATGATCACTAACATTATTTTAATATTTGCATCAAGTAATAAATAATGCAAAACAAATTAAATAATACTGCACAAAATAATTAATCTAATTTTTGTATGTATAATAAGCATGAATTTATACACACAAAATTGACAATTAATCATAAGTAATTTTGCATGTATAATAAACATAAATTTATACACACAAAATTGGCAAGTAATTTGTGCAAAATTAATTATTATATGCATGTCATAAACTTAAAGCATACATACAAAATAATGCAAAGGAATATCCAAAATTGAGTAGGCTAGATCTGCAAATACTAAAGGTTAAATTCAAAACATAGCCCAAAGCCCATCTGAAGTATTCCATCTAAATATGAGTCAAGGCAAGTTCAACAAAATAAGTCCAAGCCCAACTTAAATAGACCAAACCCATCTGAAGTTAAATAATAGCCCAACTGAATTAATAATTATTTCAAAAAAAATGAAAAAACGCTGGGGAGTCGTCTTCAACCTCTAGCCGGGTCGGGTGTGACCCGGCTAGAGCAGACGGAGCTCCGACGCTCCAGACCGCAGGAGGAGGCCGGAGTTCGCACCGATGCCGACGTTAGGACGACGCCGACGACGCAGAACCCACGAGGGGTTTGAAACGTAACCATACAATGCCTCCCGAATGACGACGTCCGAAGCTCTCAATATGGTCGGCGTCCCTCCTGCTCCTTCACGGTCTAGGCGACGTCGAGGGCACCAAGGATGATGAGAAAAAACATCTAGCGTCTCAAAGAGGTCCAAGATGTCGAAAAATCGACAACCTCCAACACACACATACACGGCAGAAAACGCAACGCCAAAAACAGAGGCAAACAGTGGCATTTTCATTCGGTGGTTTTCATCAGTTCAAAGGCAAGACAGAGGCAGTAAATGGCTCTGATACCAAATGTAAAATTGAACCAAGCAGTAGGCATGCATCTCATACAAAATTATTTACGTCAAGATACATGCATAAAACAATATATAAATCATATATATATGTTAAGCAAAGCAGCGGAAAGTATAACCGAAACCAATATACCTTCAGCCATTGCCTCCACCGTAGATCTGAAAGGTTTGTTGAAGATCTGATTTTCTATCCTCTTCCTGAAGCAAGCTTGATGGTGTGCTCAATTTTGCTAGGCGAGGACAGGACCCAAAGAGGTTGTTTTTAACAACCAAAAACCACTCAATGGCCATCACAGAGAAGAAGAGTCAGGTAGATGGGCAACCGAAAATAGTGGGTAAGGCACATGCAACGTGTAAATGGACCACCTTAATAATGAGCATAAAACTTACACGAGGCCGATCACCACATTGTTGATAAGAATTTGTCAAGCTTCCCCTGGTCGAAGAACTGACCTGAACACAAAACCGACGGCTGGAGTAATGTCATCGCGGGAGGCGATGGAATGACGTTTCTCTTCCTGCACAGTCATAGAATATACTTAAGACAAAGGGGCAATGGATCAGTGCTCAAAATCTGTGATATGATAGTGCCAAACATTGATGCATCTAGGCCCATAAAAAACTGCTATAATTTTAACTCTTCGAATCGGGCCACAAACTCAGGAATATGTGTGGGTGTGTGAATTGCAATTTCGTCCCATATAGCTAACAGAATAGTGTAGTACGACATGACAATTAAACCTTGCTTCTTAGTGCTTGCAAGCTCAGACCATAACTGATACAATTTAAAACCATCCTTGATAGAAAAACGTAATTTTAGAATATCCCACAAGACTGCAGCATCATTAATACGATTTATTTGCACCAAAAAAAATTAATACGATTTACACTAGCATAAACTAAAGAATCTAGTGTATTTTTAATCCATGTAACAACCATAGAGTTCACAACATCCAGGCTAACAAATCAGGACTATGCTTATTCGGTTTCGCAATCGATTCATCGACTAAACCTGTTTTATTTTTCTCCTTGAGACCAGTTGTAAATCTGGCATCCCAAGAATCGTAAGTTTCTCCATTTAATACCACTTTTGTGAGTAGCAGACTCGTAACATCGGAGGAATGCATATAATAAGGCAAAAATGGATCAGAAACAAGGAAAGCAGATTTTGCCGCACCGTCCTTTGGAACTTCAAACATGGTGAAACAGCTTACAACAACATAACGGTTTAAAGAAGGCGACGACGAAGCTTAAAGACACACACGATCAGGGACAGAGTCAGACTCAATTTTAAGGAGAGGCCGAAATTTAACCTCAGATAGAGACTTTTTTTTTAAAAGAGGCCACTTATATTTGTAATTTTAAAATTTTAATTATATAAGTTATTTTTTAAAAAAAAATTTGAAAGGGGGGGGCCATGACCCCCTTCCATGACAACATGGCTCTGTCCATGCACACGATGCTTTGATATTAGGGTAAGGCTCTGATATCATATTAAGTTTGTGATTTTGAGAGAAAAATAATGACTTGTATTGCTTGTATGTTATTTCATGTATATATATATATATGTAAATACAACTAGGGTATAAAATATAAACAAGCCTAGTTAATTACATAATACACTGCCCAACTTCCTAATATACTGAGGGTTGGGCTTGATTGCATTGTCATTCCATGCGATCGTAAAATGGAACAGGATGAGATCAAAATCCATGGCAAAAGTATGACATGAGATTTTATTCTATAGGACAAGATTAACTCATTCGGATGAATCAAGTCCTATCATTCTTTCCCCCGTTAGAAGTAAAGGTTTTTATAAGACCTCAAGTTAACGGTTCCCTTATCAGAAATTTCTAGTCAAATTCTACAATTATAGGCCTCATTCAAGTCTAATTGAAGACTCAATCAATCAGTAGGATGCACAAAATTGTTGGTTCACCTTAGTATGCAGGTGTGCCTGAGGATAAACAGACCAGGAATAGATAAACTTGGTTGAGACAGACACAGTAATGTCAATAAGTTAGCTGTGGATGAAAGGGAATAGTCATTCTGTCCTGGTATTGAATTATTATTGAATGTAGTGCATTTTCTTATCGTCTTTCTTAGAAACATTCAATCTAATGCATGTTTCTACCTGGACTATGATCTCGTATTCCAACCAGTCAATGGTCCATATGCGAATTTAATATCCGCTGTCAAAATGTTTCTCTCTATAGGAAGGCTCTAATTCTTTTACGTATTCGTACGAGGACTTAAATGGACATCCATGTGCAGTATGGTTCCACCTTGAAGGCCGATGGTATTGGAAGTTGCAACACCTGCTTAAGCAGTTTGTAGTAGACTTGTCATTCCTAAGGCCATGTCATATGTCAAGCTATGTGAGTGGCAAAAGTTCAAAGGTTTTCAATTCCCAGACAGTGTAGATACTTATAACTCGGTCAAAACTTGTCATCAATTCAACAAATCCACCAGTCTTTCTTCTCCAAAACCAAAAATATCTGAGCCAAATTTGACTTGCAGGTGGTGATGTTGGCTGCTTAGGCAGGGGAACTAGCAAGTTAAAGTTACGTGTCCCATGGCCTTTTGATCTTCTGCCTCATAACTAAACGTTTAGAGATCATAACGAAGCTTTCAACAAAACCATGATACAATCGAACGATTTGGATCAAGTCACACATCACTCCATCCTTCATCGTATATGCAGTTGTGATGATTGCGGTGTGAAAAAGTTCACGAACTTCAAAGTTAATATCAAACTTTTTCGACTAGAAAGTTGAGTAAAGATTTTTTTTAATATTATGATATTTTATTGTATTAAAATAACCTTTTATTTATATGGGTTTTACACGAGACGCTCGTAAAATTTATAAAATAAATAATTAAAATTTTATAAGAAAAAACAAAACAGGCTAAAAGTAGACAAAAAAAATCTAAATTCAAGAAAGTTGGCCCAAAACTTATCCAACGCCACGAACAAGCACCTGACTACTCCAAGAAGTAGCGAACATGCTGTGTCTGTTGAGTTACGTTGTGTGCCAGAACTAGTAGACACGCGGTTTTTTCCGACCACCTGTCATCTCAAAGAATTGTTCATATACGGAAAAATCAAAACTTGTGGCTCGATGTCTGGTCCCACTGGACCTCCTCAACATCCCAGATGCTGACGTGTCATGAACGACCTACCTCTCTTAACATTTCCAAATTCAAAGCTTTCTTGAATGTGTGGGAAATCAGGAACCTGGTTAGTTTCATCCCAAATTTCTTATCTTTGTTTATTTACGTTTCCATTCCATACCTGTTTCCGTTTTTGTTGGTTATACAAATGACTATAGCCGTAGCACATTCGAATAATTAAGATAGAATATGCCTTTATTGCACCAACTGCTCTTCTTTCTCATTGCTTCTACAGGTTTCTCATTTGGGTTGTCCTTATAATGTGTTCTTGTGGTTTGCGGATAGTTATTGATCTGTAATTGATGCCTTCGTCTTCTCTGTGTCTTAATTTGAGCTGTCGAGTTGAAAAGGTTATGAATTTTGTTACATAAACATCACTTTTGGTTCTTTGGGTGCAAAAGAAGGGACCTTTGCTTTTCTTGTGTTCTCTGTGCTATAAAAAAAAATATTTAGAGTTGTTATTTAAAGTTTGGGCATTGATAGAGCAGTTGCGTGTAGACACCGGAAGGCTCCCAAGTGACTGGAGTCACAGGTTTGAGGTTCTCGAGTTATAGAACCTCAAAATTTTGTGTTATTCATCGCCCGTGGTCTTTTGAATTATGACCGAATTTTGATATTTATGATCTGGAGAGCTAAGTGATATAAGGTTACAAGATGTATGCTATGGGGAGGCTAGGTAGCTATATTTCTGGGGGCTTGTATACTGTCTCTGGCCCTTTTCATGTTTTTGGTGGAGCTGTGGACATCATCGTGGTTGAACAACCAGATGGAAGCTTCAAATCTTCTCCTTGGTATGTCCGGTTTGGTAAATTTCAGGGAGTTTTGAAAGCCAAAGAAACTATAGTTAACATTAGTGTCAATGGAGTTGATGCAAATTTCCACATGCATCTTGATCAAAGAGGACAAGCCTACTTTCTCAAAGAGTTAGAAGGAGAAGAATATTCTATGGTGTCTCCTTCATCTTCTAGTGATGAGATGGATGGTCAATTTGAGAAAAACATGATTGTGAAGTCTAAAAGTTGCGATTTTGATGCTAATCAGCTAGACTCAGCTGGCCAGATTGGTGAAACTAGTGGGAAAATTGTGGCTAGAACAAATACTCCTCAGTCAAGGATTCTAGGGCTTGCTTTTAGACGGAGGTCTTCAAAGAGTGGTAGTTATCAAGTTGTAGATGATAGTTCTCCCATGGCTCGAATAGGTTCGTTGGAGCGTGCTGAAATTGCAGCCAAACTCTTGGAGGTGAATTGGTCTACTAATCTTGCCATTTCTAAGCCCAGGAAAGGTGACGCTTCGCTGTTTTCTAGTTCTCATACCTCGCATGGCAAGGGGGATGAAAAAATGCTCAGTGGTGGGGAACAAATCGGCCATGTAGAACTTTCTATAGAGGACACCCTTGAAACTAATGCGAACCATTGCAACTTGGCTGATCAAACTATATCCTGTGAAGTGGTAGGCGACAAACCATGGTCCAGTTTTGAGAGTCTGGAATACTCTGTTGAAAAAACTACTTTGCAATCATGGACTGCAAGTACCGTGGAACACATTGTTCGGACTTCCTCGCCATTATCTGCAAGTGTTTTGGAAGAAAAGTATGAAACATCTCATATTTCAAGAAATATTGATGATCATACAGCAGAGCATGTTGATCGTGGTGGTGGCCTTATGAGCACTCTCTCTGATGTGATTACACCTGAGGCGCAAATCTCATATGGCATTCAAGCATGCCTTAGTCACAGGTCTGTTGAAGGTCCACCTTATGATGAAAGAATCAATGGCCTGCCGAGATTTGCCAAACCTGAGGAGGAAATTGAATCTAACAGGTCGCAAACCTTTGGGCATTGTGAAACATCACATAGCTCAATAATGAGTCTGGATGGTTCAAGCACACAAATTCATCAAACTGTCGCTATTGCTAGTGAAGGACCAACAGAACTACTCTTTAACCCTGAAACGTTGAGGGAAACAGCTAGGGAACTCTTACCTGAGGTAAAACTTCCATCAATGCCTTTCAATTAATTGTTAGCAATTTAAGGTTCAAATATGGGAACTCACAGCTAGAACATCTCTTGTCCCAATTGAGAGTTCTTAGGAAGGCAACATGGATATTAATATTCAGTTTGGGTTTGTCTTGGCAAATTCTACGGACAGTAAGTCCTTATCTCTTAAATATCAGGGAAAGGGGATAAAGCTAGTTAATCAGTTTGGCAAATCTTGTCAAGTATGTTGTGTGCGGTGGCTGCAATTCTTCTGTTCTTTTATTTTGTCTTTCGTCATAACTGCACCCTAGTTAACTTTATTACAGAAAAAAGTCACATAATTTTGACATCTACCCCCAGACTTGGTGGCTGATATAGTTGTGGTCCATTACGCAAGCTTAACCTGTGTCTGCTGGCATTCTGATTGGCCAATCAATCACTGTTAGCTGGAAATCGGGTGGGTCCAAACCTAGCTCACATGACATTGTTGTTTGTTGAGTTGAGTTCCAAAACTGTGTCCGTTTCCATAGTTCCTCTTTTCTTTGCGCCTCAACATCAAATTAATTTACCCCTTCAATTGATATTCACTTTAATTCCTCAAATATTTGACACTATGGTATTGAATGTTTTCCATCAGCAAGCAGAGACTATTGAATTGGATATGGAACAAGTTGATGCTTTTGATCACTGTTCTCAAAGAACAAGCTCATGCTCTTCTTGTGCACTGAAACCTGACGTTGCACTAACAATCACTCAGGTTATCAGTGTCAATCATGACTCACTTAATGAAGTTGATTCGAGGAGTATCTGCACCGCGGACAGCTTTTCCAATCCATCTGGTGATCTGCATAAGGAGATTATTGGTGATTCAGACTCTGTCCCGACGCAAGATGTATGTACTCTATCACTCCAAAGTTCAGTGGACGAACATTTCCTTTTTAGTGATCTTGATGAACTTGAAGCCACGGAGATGCATTGTCAATCTAATTTACCAGACAATTCTCCTCCTTTTTGTCTGGAAGGCTATGAAGAAATAAAAGGATCAGCGAGGATAAACGATGAGGCCTGTTCATTGACAGAAAATCAATCAGATGGTCTGGAAAGCTTCATAGAAAGTTCATATGCAGCATCAAGTCCCGTTGCTATTCCTGAAGTTCATGACTTTACTGTTACAGAAGTTGGCTGGCCAGCAAAATCATTACCTAATTTGTGGTCTCCTACTCAAGTGCTGGATAAGGATTATCTCGTTTGTCCTCTAAGTCATTCTCTAGACTCTAATTCCAAGTCATTGGAGTGGACAGGTCATGGCACAAATGAGGCAAATATGAATTCAGATTCAGAAAAAGAAAACCAATCACCACTTAAGCATTCTAACAAAGATGGTATTCACATCTTAGGAGGTCTTGAAAATGGTGTCCACACTCCTGTTGGTAAGAGAACTTTGATATGTTATTTTGCTCTTTTCATCTCTCTCTCTCTCTCTCTCTTTTCTTTTAAGTAGTTAACAGATTTCACGTCCTTTTGAGCACTAGTATGGGGTCATTTTTGGGTTAGTTTTAATTTCATTGCTAATGGAGCCATTGGTTCTCGTGTTTAGTATCAATAACAATTTTTCCTTGGAACAAATATAGAATTAAACTATTATAGGAATTTATTTTCCCTTTCACTGAGAAATGATAGTATTTCTAAAGGTTTATTGACTATATTTAATGAGCATTAAGGCATTTAATACTTCTTCCTACCAACAAATGTAGATTTTCAGGCCACTATTCTTTACGCTTAGATGTCTGTTTCTGAAGACATCGTACGTGAAGGAATAAATATCAAAGCTACCTCTCTCAAGCATTAGATGCTGAGACGCCATACATAATAAATTAACTTCTCATGTTCCTCAATTATAGAGAACTACAGGGTTGTTCTCAGCCTCCATGGCTATTAATTGCCATTGGATAGGCTGCTGATATTGTTATAGGAATTTTGGCAAGTAGGAAATAAAACAAATTTGAAACAAAAAGGATGGCTTATGTCATGTTGATCAAGATTAGGAGTATTTTGCAGGGGATCCATCAAAACCAGTTGTTGCTTCCAATGTAAGTTGGAAACTTTGGCCCTTCTCTCTCAAGAAGTCAAGATCCAGGAAGATCATGCAGCCAGCTGTGGGTGATTCCAAAAGTTCTACTTCTGAGAAAGCATCAGAGAGCAACATTAATTTGGAGAGAGATACTAATATGCCTAATTCCAACCGCAAAAGAAGGATGGTGAAAGCAAAAACTCCAACATCTGAACAGCTGGCATCCTTGAATCTGCAACGGGGGAGTAATTCGGTTATCTTCACATTCTCAACTTCAATGTGGGGGCAGCAGAAGGTTATTCTTTCTTTCATTTAGGACCTACTCCCATTCATTTATTTTTAAGTTTTTACTGCTTCTGCTTATGATTCTATTCTCCTTGCAATTTTGTTTTGTATTTTCCTTTTTGATGAAACTTAGTCATATTCTGCTTAACAGGTTGAGGCTAGGATATATTTATGGAAATGGAACACTCGAATAGTGATCTCGGATGTTGATGGTACAATTACAAAGTAAGAGCTAGTTTATTTCTCTGTTCCTAGAGACTTTGTTTGTCTTTTGAGTTCCACCTGATTAACATGAATATTGATATTTTTTGGTTCAATTTTGCTTCTCGCATATTTATCATTTTGAGATTAGTCATGCACACGAATCCTCCAACCTGAATAAACCTATGCACGCCGCCAATAAGTATTTATCATTTGTTCTTGAATTGAAAGGTTAATCACATATTTCTAATCAAAATTTGAGGTGAAACCTGGATCATCTGGTTGCAGAGATAGGGAATTCTTCATTCCTTTCTACTGTATTCATCATCGCATGAAATAATTAAATGGTTGCAGCATCACAGGAATGGACCTTAATTTTTTAATCTTTAGGATGGATGAAAGTAAAATGGAGGAAAAGTGAAAGTGGAAATTCAAAACATTAACAGAGAAAGCGATTACTATTTGAAGTGGACTTATGGTTTATTATGCATGATCTTTATCAATCAATGTAGCAGTAGAAGTGTTCAAATTTTATATTAAAAAAAATGCTAGTTTACTGATAGCAAAAAATGAAGGAAATAGTTGATCTAGATTACTAACTGCCCATCCTGTGTGTTACATACATGTATGGTTGGTTCCCAGGCTTCCACTTAGCTATCTCTTTTTTCTGTCCGTCCGAATTTGTTGCCCTTAATTACTTCTCCAATATGAATTTGTCCAACGCATTAAGATTAAGTAATGTTTTCTCTTTAATTTCGTAGATATCAGAACTATGAATTTCTCAGTCCTTCTCATTTTGTTTATCAAGGAATTTTTCTATATTTTCATCAAGTTTTTATTTTGTTAAAAAGCTGGAGTTTCTGTGAGATATACTGAACCTCCTGCATTGCATTCTTATTACAGATCTGATGTTCTAGGTCAATTCATGCCTTTGGTTGGTGTAGATTGGTCACAAACAGGTGTTGCACATTTATTTTCAGCTATAAAGGTTTGAGACATTCCATCTTATGTCTTTGGAGTGTGTCTCGCATCTTGCTTTTTAATTGGTATCTGTGTTTTAGGTGTCATTGCAGAATGTTAATTTAATTCTCCTAAGTAGGGAGCTGAATAGCATGAATCTAAGACTCTCATACGGTCATTGACTTGTTAGGATGATATTTTATCTCATGTAAAACCAAAATGATTTTTATATAATGCAGGAAAATGGCTATGAATTGCTTTTTTTAAGTGCACGTGCAATTTCTCAAGCATATCATACAAGACAGTTCCTTGTCAACCTTAAGCAGGTGAATTCAACTTGAGTTTGGAATGTGAAGTTGGCATCTTGGATGCAAAGACTATGAATTGTTTTCTCAGTCAATAATGATTTCGGATTTACAGGATGGAAAGGCTTTACCAGACGGTCCTATTGTTATATCTCCTGATGGACTTTTTCCTTCTCTATTTCGTGAAGGTAACACACACATCAAGTGCTGATCTACAAATTAGTGAGGCAATATCTCTCAACTAATGTAATAATCTTGACAAAAGAAATGCTTCCTTGAGAAATTTTGTTAACGTCAAATTTTCTGGGAGGATTCCTTTTCTCAATATTTGTTCAACTAATCAATTTTTATTCTTCAACAGTTATTAGAAGAGCTCCTCACGAATTCAAGATTTCATGCTTAGAGGTCAGTTTTCTATATTGAGGTTGATCTTGACCTATTAATATATTGTGCTCACTAATTTAATGCGTACAATGTTTTATAATCATTGTCACACCAATATTTTTTATTAGAACACTGTAAACTCTTTGCAAGTTTGAATTAAAGAGCATAATAGTGATTGTGATGACTCTTGTGCTTTTGAAAAGTCCTCCCTTATTTTCTTGTGAGCAAATTCAAAGTGAGAAGAGTATAGACTTTCAGTAGTAGACTATTACAACGAACCATGCAACTGTAGTTACACAAGTTAGGTGATTCATTTTTAATAATCATGACATTACAAATTTAGTTTTAACTTCATGCTAAAAGTTACAACTACAAAGTGCATTTATTTACCTTGTTACCCTACTCCTGAAATGCTTGGGTTTGTCAAACAGCTTTTCTACTTTGTTTCCTTACAGCATTTAGGAGTATGTTTGTCAGGAAGCTAAATTAAATCCCGGAGAGGTCTAACCTAAATGAAGCATAATTTACAAGTCCTGAAAAATTGTTCCTCTCATATTCTTGAAGTGGCAAGGCCTGATGCTTCTCATTCTTTCAATTACAGGACATCAAAGCATTATTCCCTTCTGATTGCAACCCTTTTTATGCTGGTTTTGGGAATAGAGACACAGATGAGATTAGCTACCTCAAGGTTGGGATCCCAAGGGGAAAAATCTTCATCATTAATCCAAAGGTACCCTTTAACACCTCCATGCATGAAAGACGTAACAGGAAGTTTGTAATTTACTACAGTATTGAAATGTCCTAGTGGCTTTTATTTG
Source organism: Erythroxylum orinocense (assembly GCA_025531955.1). Lineage (NCBI taxonomy): Eukaryota > Viridiplantae > Streptophyta > Magnoliopsida > Malpighiales > Erythroxylaceae > Erythroxylum > Erythroxylum orinocense. The sequence continues at coordinate 3,390,377 of JANZLX010000006.1, forward strand.
CAGGGTGAGGTGGCAGTACAGCGCTGCATTGACAAAAAATCATATACTTCCCTTCATACTCTTGTGCATGACATGTTTCCACCTGCAACATCATCTGAGCAGGTTTTGTTTTATGCTTGTACTGATAATGGAACTATGCTGCATGCCATGCCTAGAAATGAATATTTGACTTTGTATCAGTGAGGCTTATTTCTCCTTTCTCGTTTTCCTGTGAAAGTTTTTAATTGAGTAAAGTTCCAATGGGTTAGGGTACATTTTGCCATATTTCTCTTCAACTCAGTAATCGATATTCTCTTATCTGTTTTTTCCCCGGCATCTGTTTAGTTGGGTGACATTTTGTGTATGTCATTTAAACAATAAATTTTTACAATTCCAAACCTTGTCTGCATAAGTTATTCCTCAATTTCCTGATACAGTCAAGTCTTCCACAGTCTCTGATCTTTTGGTTTTCCTTTATCCCACTTGCAGCAGGAGGCTTTTAATTCATGGAACTTCTGGAAATTGCCACCTCCTCTCGTTGATTTTTGAACTGGTCCACTCTCCAGTGGCACTTCTGCTTAACCCTCTGAATGTGGGGACAAAGGTGTCTCGTTGTGCATACCCTGAAACAATACAGGTAATGTTTCAGGAGCTTTGGAGAATTTGAACCTTCTTAAACTTAAAAGAGTATTGTTACAGAATTGGGTTGAAAAGTTTACATGGAACTGAATAGTGTAAGTTGTAATTTAATCAAGATAGAAAAGCTCTCTGGATGGCTTCCAGAGCTTGAGCTGGGATTGAATTGCCTGTGTTGTGGATATCAAACAGTTTGATTGAAAAGGAGACTCTAGCTTAGTGAACTTTTCCAAGTATAGGAGATACTGTCTCTTTTCTTTCATCTAGGCAACAAGTACCGTTTCTTTATGGTGTAATTGTACTGCCATATTGCAGGTTGCTTATTCTCGAGGACGATAGGTGCTTCAGTCTTGGAATGAATGAAATTTTTTGGTGGTCTAAGAGACGTTTACACTGAATCCCATTATACACGCCCACGCCCTGCTTTCAGAAGAGATCTAATGTATGTTAAGCATTGCTGCAGATAGCAGGCTTTGTGAATAACAATTTTTGGATACAACAATTTATACATGTACTGGGAGAGGTGTTGTTGAGCCAGAAAGAAATGTGGCTATATATAGTAAATAACTTGCTAACTCTAGAAATTTTAACTAAGGTAAAATGCTAATTAGTGACTATACATTTATCTTTAATCGTAATTTTCTTTAATTAATATGCAGCAAATATTTACCTTATAATACTCTTTATCGAGTTGGAACATAAAGATCGTAAATGTGGAACTTACGAAATGGAAACTATTATTATTGTGAACCAAGAGCCTTGATGAAAATATTGGACATTTGAAATTGTGATCGTAAATGGTACAGTATTCTTAGCTTAGAGTTGTTTCATCATATAAAGGTAGTTAAATTTTGACGTGTTTAGTTCGTTCATGAAATGCGAGATTTGTTGCGAATGGCAAATTGATCTCACAATATAACTTCTTTACTCCATCGTGAACCACAATCAAGGATTACTGGTAAGGACTTTAATCAAATCAACTCACTAGTAGCTGCTAGCATTGCATGTTATTCTGTCACTGTTAAACATCGAGAGATACTGTGCTTTACTTCATTTTCTAGGCTATAGGTGATTGTCCAAGCATAACAAGGTATCTCATTGTTGATGATTGTGCAATTAGACAGCTTACCTAATCAAAATCACATAGTGCATATAGCCCCAAGATGAAAGCATTTATTTAGATAACTCTTTAAGTCTAAGCATGTAGCTCAATCATAGTCCGTTAGTATCATGTCATTTACATATACTAACAATCTCGTGAAAGACTTTACTATATGTGAACAACGAGAAATTAGCAAGAGACTGAATAAAGTTATACCTTTTTAGGGTTGTTATTAACTTGGAGAACCAATTTTATGATACCTAAAAGTGTCCATATTCAACTTTCGAAGTTGACAAACCTTGTTGCCTCTATTTGTCTTGAAATCTGGATTTAATGTAAAACTCTTTCCCCAACTCATCATCCAAAAAGGTGCTGTTCTCATCCATCTAGAGTAGCTACCATCCTTTTGACACTGTGTACTTTTTGTCAGCACAAAATAATCTTTAGGTTCTATTTACGATATTATCGTTGTCAATAATATCCGATGCATACAAGAAAATTTATCAAATTCTATATAATTAACTAAAGGATAAGGAGTACATATGAAGCTTTCGTGTTGCGGGAGTTTGAAGAGGGCGCTGCTTCTAGTATGTTGCAAATTCGTAATTTTGATGCCTGGTGGAAATGTTTGAATGTTTGGTTGATATAGTTTGGTGATTGACACTTTGACTTCGCCAATTGTCCTAATCTCATTAGCACTGTATACGATATAATTGTATAAATGTATTGGCTACCTGGTTTTCTTTTTTGCCTTCTGTGATCTTCATCTAGGGAGTCAAGATTTTCTATCTATTTTATCTTATTCTTATCCTATCTTATGAATCTTAGCCATTTAGTTATATAAGTCTTACATGAGTTCCGTATAAATGAATGGCTGAAATTTATAAAATAAAATAAAGACAAGATAAAATAGACAGAAGATCTCGATCCTTCATCCATGTTGTTCCTTTGTACGATTTCTTCATGTTCTTCTCCTACACACTTATTCTCTAGTGTACTAACCGGATCCTTTGTTGTGTTTGGTTAGCGTCTTCAACAGACAGGAACGGGACGAGATGAAACAGGATAAGACGGAACATAACAAGAATTGAAGACAATAAGATGTTTAGTTGTGGTGGACAGAACAGAGATAATTGTCTTCGTCCTGAGTATAAAAATGTGTTTGGTTGCCGAGGACAGAACAGAAAATAGTGTTAATGACGAAAATGCCCTTATAGTATAATAAGAATAGTAAATGTAATTCATTGATTATTTGATAATTGTTGCAATATTTGTTTTAAAATTTTGAATTATGTTGTTGTTGTTGTTAT